>JAUPFV010000004.1:171339523-171939523 GCA_036936605.1 Limnanthes douglasii subsp. nivea | reverse complement strand
TGTCCAATTTCAAATACCTCTTCTCAAATTTTATCAAACTTTGACTCACATAATTCACTGGTCGCATATAACCTTCAACTTCCCTCACTAATATTGTGCTTACTGTAAAATCCGAGAGGGAAATATTAAGAAACAGTTTCTCACTAAAAATTGGTTTGATCAAAATCTCCGGAGAAGATAAATATTATTTGATTCTAGAAAAAGATTCATCAGACTCTGTTATCCAATAAAATTGGTTAGCTTGTGGTGTGGATAAAAGTTGCCTGGGGGTAGGCTGGTAATTTTAAGTGGAGTTTTAAGGTGGCGTTAGGGTGTTTCACGGTGGTGTGGTGGTGTTTAAGGATATTTCAAGATGTTTCAGGGTGTTTCAAAGTGTTTCAAGGGTGGTGAGAGAATTGAGCAGCCTGGCAGCAGTTAATTTTTCTTACCCATAGTTAATGCTGGTGGTTGGGTATTTATAGTGTGTAATTTGGGCCCTTATGGGCTTTCGGGTCAAGTTTCATGGACCCGGGTCATGTTTAAAGACCCATGAAGTTTAAGCAAATGCACAGGTAGCTTAGTCAGATAGTGATTAGGTTTTTTAGTACTTTAGTCATAGTTCGAATTGTCTTATGTTTGCTGTGTTCGAAGTCATCTGTCCGGTTCAAACAAGGCTGTTCGAATTGAAATCCTGGTGTCTGTCCGGTTTCCGGGGAGTTTTACTTTGGACTACCCTTTTGTGGAGCTCTTCGAATCCGGACTCATCAGGAGCCCCTTTTTTAGGTATTTGAACAAGTATCTTTGTTTAAAGAACTGAAAAACAGTCCGATTGGAGAAGTGGTTTTCCAATTCGAAGAGAGTTGAGACAGGCCCGGACAGCCCAACCGTTACGAATTCCAAACGGTTCTTTGTCAGAGGTAGTGGGACACGTGTTACACCCTGGTTGGTCATTCCAGCCGTTTTTCTACCTCGAAAATTACACCACTTTATCGAACAAGTAACTTCTTTAAATGCTTTTGATGATGTCAGCGCCGTCTTTTAATCATTGCCCAACTTTTCGGATTCTCCTAGGAATCAAACCCCCTTTTTCATTTTTACTATAAATACTATTCATCTTTCACAGTCTCATTTTCACTTTGCCATTTTAATCAAAACTTCATCTCTCTAAAATCTTAAAATTTCCTTAATCGTTTTATGTTCACAGCAAGAACAGCTTTAATCAAGGGTGGCTGGCTCAATCTTTCAGAACTAGAGAAAGCTCAAAGGGTCGAAAAAGAGAAAAGGCTTGCAGCAGGGCTTCCAGCATCGCCTGTCGAGAAACCAGCCCTTCGATTGAAGAATCTGATAGAGGTTCGTCTTCCTCAAAGGGTACAAAACCTAGAAAGCTCTTTCGAACAACACTCTCTCCCATCGTTTCAGACTCTTCAGTTCAAGAGTCAATCCCCATTGTTGAACCGGGGGTTACTGCTACAAGTGTCAGAAAAAAGTCTACTTTTATTGCCATGGGGTCCGACTCCGATCATTCTCCAGACAAGGTGATTATGAAAAGACCAAGCAGACTGGTCAAAGGACTTTCCTCAAAGAAAACTAGCGAATCAGAGTCAGGGTCAGCTGTTAGGACTCTCCGGGAAAGGGCAGTCGGTCCGGAGGCTAGCAGTCCACTACCTCCTAAGGAAACCTCGACCTCAGAAACTCAAACTGAGGTAAGAACTCAAAAACACACATCTAGCCAACAGTCCGGAGGATCAGCTGTGCCAAGCTTCATCCCTCCCCGGGCTGTTTCTGCAGAAGCTCCTCCAACTGTAATGGAGGAAAGGATGGAAGACTCCACTGAGGAGGTCAGATTTGAGTCCGAGTCTTCCGGACAAGCTGAAACTGCCATAGTTGTTGCCAAGAAAGGCAAAGAGGACTTATACCTGAGCCGTCCGGATCTGCCGGAGAGCCTTGAAGGGAAAGTTGGTCCCTGCTTTCACAAGGTAGAATTTAAGTACCTTTTGTCTTTGTTGAAAACCAAGTACTCGTTTATTCACACTAGAGACCTGGGACGGCTTCGCACTAAGTGGGGGATCCCTGAAAACGTAAAGATCCGAATTCCTATTGACCCGGAGACCCCGATGGATTGCAAGAGGAATGAGATCGTATTTTTTACGGAGCTGCTGAATTGGGGACTCAGGTTCCCATTGGATCCAGAAATAGTGCGCTATTTCCATTTGGTGAAGTTATGTCCATCGCAGCTGAGCCCCAACGGATGGTACACCTTGATGTCATGCATTATGGCATCCAGGCTGTCCGGAATTCCTCTTCCAATGGAAGAGTTCGCTGCTGTTGCCAATCTGTGCAAACACCACCAGTTCCCATTTTATCACTTTAATATGGGGAACAACTTGAAAGCTGTCGATGATCTCCTGGAGTCGGAGAATAAATGGAGGAGCCAGTTTTTGTTCATAAGTGGCTCATGGGAGAATGGCCAGAAGATTAAAGTCGGAGAGAATCCTAGCCTTCTCCGAAGCAGATGGAGAAGTGATCGTAAGCTCTTTCTTTAAGTTTCTGTTCGAATTTTCCCTTCTTTAAACTTTCACTCACTAGTCATTTTTTCGTTTTGCTAGAACTGCCAAAAGAATTTGGAGACTATGCGAAAGCCGGACAGGATACCTGTGGAAAGATAAACGCATGGGCCGCAGAGAACTGGGAGAACCGGTTTCACAAGGCTTTCACTCCGGGAAACTTAGCCAGATCTCACCTGTGGAACACCACAGGTCGGAGGGATTTATCATGGGAGGAGTTCTCCACCCCTCCTGATGACGACATAGTGCTGAGAAGGTCTCATGAGCTCGATGGGACCCTTTTCCTCCCTGCCCGGGCCAAAGCCCCAAGTAAGATGAAGGGCCAGAAGAAGAAAGGGAGGAAAACAGCAGGAGATTCAGAGAAAAAGGCCCTAACTGACACAGAGGTGCCAATTCCAGTTCAAGTTGATGCAAGCCTTCTACAGGTGGTAGAAGTGGAAAGTAAGAAACACGGAGAGACTCCCTCAAAACCTACGAGGGTCTCCAAACGAACCCGTAAGCAAGTAAGCGAGGGTGCTGAGAGAGAAGTAAAAAAGAAGAAAACTTCTCAAGAAGAAGAATTTGCTCTATGGGACCCGGAGCCCACTTTTCCAGTTGATCCTACATTAGCCGAAGAGATCCCAGAAAACCTTAACGAAGGGATTCCAAGGGAGCTTCACACTGATGATATTGAACGGGGAGAGATCAACATGGATGAAGTGGATGTCACCGGCCTGGGTCCTCTAGGTGACTACTTCCTTGGTTTGTCTAGGGATGAGTTTGCAGGGCCATATGTTCCTCCAAGTAATTCCAACACGGTGAATTTCAATGGCAAAACTTTCTTGGTCTCCAGCGAAAGGGTATCATAGCTCATTCCCTCCTTAGCAACGTGCAACCTGTGCTCACCCTGGAAAGGCAAGTCCGGAGTCAGGCAGAAACCATTAAGGAGCTTAAGTCTGAGAAGGAGAAACTGTCCGATGACCTCCGGGGTGCCACTACCCAGGTTGACTTGCTTAAGGAGTCAAACGAACAGCTGAAGAGGAGTAAAAATGAAAGCAACACAAAAGTTGCCTCTTTAGAGAAAACCCTAGAAGATCTCCGGGCTAAGCTGTCCGAGTTGGAGAAAGACTTGAAAACCTCAAGAGATGAGACTGCAGCAAAAGAGAAGATTGTCACCAATCTGACTACTGACAAGCTTGCTTTAGAGAATGCAGTGACTCAAGCTGTTGAGGAGAAGGCTGCTCTGGTGAAGGATCAGGAGGCGATGATCAAGGGCAAAATTAACGCTTATGCCAAAGAGATGATTCGGAGTGAGGAATTACTGATTGAAAAGGTGAAGTCCGACATGGTCCTTCTGTTTCACGAGAAGTTCCCGAAGAGAAGACTAGGGGACTTATGGCGTTACGTAGACGATGACGATCTCCCATACTGGACCATGGCTGATGACGAGGGGTACTCTGATGAGCCTTCATCTGGTGATGAAGAAGAAACTGGAGAGAGCCCTGGGGAGGAAGAGATCGACCCTAAAGGCAAGAAAAAAGTCGAAGAGAAGAGTGATATTAAAGACAAGAACACACATGTGGGTGAGCCGTCTTCGAAGGCTCTTCCTTAGTTTATAACTTGTTTTGTTTTAATTTTTGTTTGAACCAAAGTCCTTGGAAGGCCAAGGGACCTTTTTTGTGATGCTGTCCGTTTTATCCGGACAGATTTTTGTATTATGTTTAAACTTGTTCAAAAAGTCCTTGGAAGGCCAAGGCAACTTTAAGTTTATTGAATGAATGTTTTATCTTGCACAACCTTTCTCTTATTCCACGGTTTGCCTAAATACTTCGTATTGTGAGAGTGTTTAATTTCTCTGGCTAGAATTTAAATAGCCCTTAGATCTTTCAGTCCGGGTAGTATGGCAATCAACAGAATTTTGTAAAAACTTAGAAAATTTATTCAAAAAAGCTCCAAGTTTCATTTAAAGCTCTCCGTGGCGCCAGAGAGAGGTAGTGGTATGCCCCCAAATATTTACATGGATGTTTAAACAAGTAAATATTTACATAAGTTTTATTCCAAATACATTCGAAGGTGTTCAATATTCCAAGGGTGAGTTAAAACCCTGCCATCTTTGTCTTCCAGCCAGTATGTGCCAGGCTTGATTCTTTCAACCACAGTATACGGACCCTCCCAGGTTGGGGCCAGCTTTCCGAAGAGATTTTCCTTGGTGTGCAAGAAAACCTTCCTCAACACTTTATCTCCTGGTTGAAAATCCCTTCTTTTAACTTTAGAAGCAAACCTGCTTCTCATCAAACCTTGATAGTGTGCCATTCTAAGATGAGCTTTTACTCGCCTTTCTTCAATCAAATCAAGCTGATTTCTGATTGCTACTTCATTAGCCTGTCCGGAGAAGTTATGAACACGAAAAGAGGGGAGTGTCTTCTCTATGGGAGCTACTGCATCCATCCCATAGACCAAGGCAAAAGGTGATTCTTGTGTGGCAGCCCCAGGCGTTGTCCGGTAGGCCCACAAGACCTCTTGTAAATAACTAGGCCACTTCCCAGCAGCCCCTTCCAGATTTTTCTTTAAGCCGGACAGTATTGTTCTATTAGCCACCTCAACTTGCCCATTGGCTTGTGGGTGGAATGGTGAAGAAAAGCAGTGCTGAATACCCCTTGAGGCACAGAAGCTCTCCATTTCTCTGTTGTCAAACTGTGGCCCATTATCTGTTGTTATTCTCTGAGGGACACCAAATCTGCAACATATGTTGGATAGAATGAATTTTATAACAGCCTTTGATGTTGTTCCTGCCAAGGGGGCTGCTTCTATCCACTTCGAAAAGTAGTCAATGGCTACGATTATGGTTTTACGCCCTCCGGACGCCATAGGGAGAGGCCCAACTAAGTCTAATCCCCATCGAGCAAAAGGGATAGGCTCAGAAATTGATTCCATAGGAATGGCTGGTACATGAATTTCATTGCTGTACCTTTGGCATGGGTCACACCTTCTCACCAGTTCCTTGGCATCTTTCATTATTGAAGGCCAATAATATCCGGAGAGAAGCACTCTTCTTGTTAACGCTCTAAATCCACAATGGGCTGATCCCTCACCATCATGTAATTCGGAGAGAACCATTTGTGACTCATGATCTCCTAAACAGCGTAGGAGAGGTTTGCTGTAGGATTTCTTGTACAAGACCTCTCTAATCATGATGAAACCATGAGCCTTGTGTTTTAACGTTCTGGCTTGTGATTTAACCAAGGGTACGACGCCATCGGACAGATATTGGATAAGAGGAGACCTCCAATCCTGAGGCTGATTTACTTGTATTTCAAAGACCTCCTCTTTCTCCCCTTCATTAAGTTGAATAGAAGGACTTTCAAGCACATGGATCCATGGATAGGACTCCGTGTATGCTATTGTTGCCAATGAGTCTGCCAGTTCATTCTCTGCCCGGGGAATGTGCTCATAGACAACAGCTTTAAACTTCATTGCCTCATTTTTCAAGAGAAGTAAATACTTGATTAACTGTTCTTTTCTAGCTTCTGATAGGCCCAAGGCATGGTGAACAAGCAATTGGGAGTCGCTTAACAGCTTGACCCTTTTTGCTCCACAAATGTAAGCCAATTTTAATCCAGCTATAGCTGCTTCGTATTCGGACTCGTTATTGGATGCCCTGAAAGCAAAGCAGATAGCTTGGAACATGTGGTCCCCATAGGGGGAAGTGAGACATATTCCTGCCCCAGATCCTATAGCACTGGATCCTCCGTCTGTTCGGACAATCCACACTTTCTTGTCTTTTGAATCAGCAAGTTGTTCTGAGTCCCTATCAGAATGGAATTCGACCAGAAAATCAGCCACAGCCTGAGCTTTTACTGCTGTTCGAGGAGCAAAGTCTATGTCGAAGTCCCCCAACTCTACTGACCACTTTGTCATTCTACTCGAAATATCCGCTTTTTGAAGGACATTCTTTAAAGGGAAGGATGTCCGGACAACAATAGGGTGAGCCTGAAAATAAGGCCTCATCTTTCTTGCAGCTATCACCAAGGCCAATGCTAGTTTCTCGAGTTTCAAGTAACGGCGTTCAGCATCAATCAGGATTTTGCTGATGTAGTATACTGGGTGAGGATACCCATCAACCTCTCTAACTAACACAGCACTGATAGCACAACTTGAGACAGCCAGATACACAAAAAGAGTCTCCCCAGCAATTGGTTTGAACAAAGTCTTTGGAGAGGACAGATGCTTCTGAATGCCTCGTCACACTGTGGTGTCCACTCAAACCCCTTTGCACCTTTCAAAGTTTGAAAGAAAGGAGCACATCTGTCCGAAGACCTAGAGATAAACCTGTTCAAAGCTGCTAACCTCCTCGTTAACCGCTGCACTTCTTTAACATTTCGAGGAGGCTCCATTTGAAACAAAGCATTGAGTTGGTCCGGGTCGGGCTGGATTCCATGCTCACTTATAATATACCCTAAGAATTTGCCGGACTGCACTCCGAACACACATTTTTCAGGATTTAGCTTTAAATTTACTTTGGCCAAGTTTGCAAAAGTTTCCTGGAGGTCGGACAAGTGTAGCTGTTCATCCACACTTTTCACCATCATATCGTCAATGTAAACCTCCATATTTCTTCCAATTTGATCAGCAAATGCTTTGTTGACTAGTCTTTGATAAGTAGCCCCAGCATTTTTCAAGCCAAAGGGCATCACCTTATAGCAGTGTAAACCTCTATCAGTAACGAAAGTGGTATGCTCTTGATCTCTTGGATCCACCTGGATCTGATTATATCCGGAGAAAGCATCCATGAAGGAGAGTAGCTTGTTCCCAGAAGTAGAATCTACCAGCTGATCTATCCGGGGAACCGGATACAAGTCTTTTGGGCAGGCTCGATTGAGATCTGTGAAGTCTATGCACATTCGCCATTTACCGTTTTTCTTTTTTACCAAGACTGGATTGGCAGTCCACAAAGGATACTGAGCTTCTTTAATGTGCCCCATCTTTGTGAGTCTGTCAACCTCTTGGGGAGGTTTCCGGACAGAATTTTAGAAGACAATGGCGATTGCCTCCAGTTCCTCCCACGACTGAACGCAGTATCCTCATTAGGGGTTGCAAAGATACCTGGCTCATCATGGAAGGCAAAGGGATCCACCAGCATCCGGTCTATATGTCTCCGGCTGTGAGATGATCCTTTCCCAATGTGTCTTTTCATTCTTCCATGGTGGTCTCTTTTTCTGGAATACTTTTTAACTTGCTTTTGTTTTTTCCTGGTTCTCCCTTCGTCACTGCTGGAGGACAAGGACTTTTCATTCCCCTCACTGTCCGAAGAGCTGTCCGAAGATTCTGAACTTGAGTCAGAACTCTCCACAGGCTTGGACCGGTGAGACTTTTTAGAACTAGCATGTGTCTTTTTAGTGCTCACATGAGTCTTCGAAGCCTCATGCTCTCGAGGGTTATCAGAGCGATGAGCAACTGATGCTTTGGACTTTTCCTTCATGCCCATCTTGGCCTTCTCTGCCCTCAGGGCTTCTATTTCAACCCTCAACCTGTCACGCTCTTGGACAGTATATTCATCGTTCTCTTCCACCACTTCGAGCAAAGCTGGTGGAAGCTCTGGATTATCCGGATTCATTCGGACAGAATTCTTTTACTTGGTTTTGAATGTTTGATTCAGGCACCGTCGCCTCCCACTGTGGTCGCCAATTTGGTGTGGATAAAAGTTGCCTGGGGGTAGGCTGGTAATTTTAAGTGGAGTTTTAAGGTGGCGTTAGGGTGTTTCACGGTGGTGTGGTGGTGTTTAAGGATATTTCAAGATGTTTCAGGGTGTTTCAAAGTGTTTCAAGGGTGGTGAGAGAATTGAGCAGCCTGGCAGCAGTTAATTTTTCTTACCCATAGTTAATGCTGGTGGTTGGGTATTTATAGTGTGTAATTTGGGCCCTTATGGGCTTTCGGGTCAAGTTTCATGGACCCGGGTCATGTTTAAAGACCCATGAAGTTTAAGCAAATGCACAGGTAGCTTAGTCAGATAGTGATTAGGTTTTTTAGTACTTTAGTCATAGTTCGAATTGTCTTATGTTTGCTGTGTTCGAAGTCATCTGTCCGGTTCAAACAAGGCTGTTCGAATTGAAATCCTGGTGTCTGTCCGGTTTCCGGGGAGTTTTACTTTGGACTACCCTTTTGTGGAGCTCTTCGAATCCGGACTCATCAGCTTGCCTTCATACTTGAAAGAATGGGGAAAATTTATCTCATAATCTAGAAATAAACCTATCCAAAACTGCTAATCTCCGAGTTAAAATTTGTACCATTTTGATTGATCTATGAGGGTCCATAGTTATTAAAGCCTTCAAGTGCTCCAAATCAGAATAAAACCACATCTCACTTACTATATATCCCAGAAATTTCCCCGAACACACAACGAATCTAAATTTCTCAGGATTTAACTTCAACCGAATGACTCTCAAATTACATAAAGTTTCTTCCAAATCTTGAAAATGATCTTCATATTTGGAATTTTTAACCAACATATCATCAATGTATGCCTCCATATTTCTTCCGGTATGAGTACTAAAATATTTTTTTACTAAGTCTGATAAGTGGCACCAGCATTTTTGAGACCAAAATGCAATCATCTATTAATAATAAATGTTGTGCTTTCTTGATCTTTTAGATTTTTTTTAAATATGGTTATACCAAGTAAAAGCATCCATAAATGATAGAAGCTTATCACCTAACATTGAATCGACCAATTGATCTATTCTTAGGATAAGGAAAAGATCCTTTGGACAATCTCGGTTTAAGTTAGTAAAATATATGCACATCCCCTATTTGTGATTCTTTTTCTTCACAAGTACTGGATTTGTTGTCCACATAGAATATTGAGCCTCTCTAATATGTCCCGAATTTAATAACTAATCCATCTCTACTACTATCGTCTCTAACTTCTCAGTAGAAAAAGCTCTTCTTTTTTTGGATGATCGGTCTTACATTCGGATTTACATCTAATTTATGACAAATTATAGTAGATGGAATTCCCACCACATCCTCAGTCTTCCAAGGAAATATACTTAAATTTTGTGACATATAATCTATCAATCATTCTCTCATTTTTGGTGATAACAAAGATGTTTTCGTCAGTTACTAGTGATCGATGTGTCTCCCTTGGGTCATCCATTCTCTCCAAATTCGAGGCAGACCCCTCTAATTGATATTCTCTTATCCCTTCTATATTTATGATATGTTTAGATTGTATAACTATAACATAATATTCCCTAGCCACTTGTTGCATACTCCGAACTGTTCCCATACGATCTCCAACTATGTATTTTAAACATTGGTGGACTTAGAAGCTATGACATGATTTCTTGACAACTGGGATCTTCCAAAAATAGCATTATAAGTCGTCAGACTATCCACCGCCATAAATAATACCCTCACTTTATTTTTAAACGACCATCCTCCTAATAAGACTTCACCTTTGAATTCCCTAATAACATTGGTTGTCACACTAGTAAAATAAAATATCGTTCATTCTGACCGAATGAATACTAGGGTATCCTGCATCTTTTTATAAGTTGGCATAGACAGTACATTTTCCGAACTACCAGTATCAATGATTATTCTTCAGATTTTGCTTCATGTTATTTATGCTCCAACTACTATTACATATTGATGGCGTCTAAAAACATCCCTTAAATCATCATCATCAAACAAAATAAAAGGTAAAAGACTATTCGCATAGAGATGAGTTGAAATTTCACCAACCAATGGTGTCGTTAAATTTAAAATATGCCTTTTCTAAGAACTATTAGTGTACTGGGCCATCGTATCACCTTCAAAAATGGGTAATGACTCAAAATTCTCACACAAAATTTGAACCTTACTCAGCGGCTTCGGTTCATTCACCACTACCACAACCCTTTGATCTTTGGATCAAAATACTTTGCATATACATTCAAACCATCTATAGGACCAGTTGTTACCATTGTATATTCTTGTTTGGAGGATACATTCATTGCCTGCCTTGCTTGATGGTTTATATTCGGAACCTGTTGAGACCCAACCTGCTTCTTAATAAAGATTGTTAGCTTCTCATTCTTAATCGATGTCTGAATTTTCTTGTGTAAAGCTATACAAATCATTGTATCATGACCAATCTCATTTTGGTACTTGAAAATTTTAGTACTCTTTTTCCTGTATGAGTTTAGTTATAGGTGGAGCTTTCGAAATTGAACATGATTTTGAGCTCTCTCAAAAGTTTTCGCCACAGTCTTTGTTAACTCAATATAATGTTATGGCTGAATCTATTAGTTTGACCTAGGCTTCTGTTGTATTACTTGAGTACTTTGTTGTGGATAACTTAGAGTGTATAAGTGTTGATAAACCAAAGCTGTCAGTTAAGATGGTCCTGATCGAGGAAGAAAATTATTTGGAGCTCTAGGTGGGAGAGATAATTGTGATTGGTAATCTTGATTATTCAAAGCATTCCCCTACTTAACTTTTCTTTGTGTGGAATCCAGTCTGAACATTACCCTCTTTGACTCAATAACCTTAATTCTACATCATTCATTAAAGCTCCAAAAGTAAGCATCTTTCTCTTTGTTGTTTCATTAGCCAAATCTTTGGGGAGAAATATTTGTCAATAAGCAGCGCATACAACTTGTTCATCATAATCATCCAAACCAGTTTTGGTCAGTACAAAACGCTTAATGTAATCCTTCAAACTTTCCCATATTATTTGCCTACACTAAATTATAGTATCTCTATTCACTTGAATTTCTTTACTTCCTAAAATTTACTCCACAAAGTAGTATAAAATATCCCAAAGCTGGTCATGGTTTCCTGTGAAACTCTCTTGTACCACTTTAAAGTAGTTTCTTTAAGAGTCTGTGAGAAAGCTTGGCATAATTGTTTACCATCATCATCAAACTTTATCATGTAGTTCTTAAACTGTTCAGTGTGATCATCAAGATCTTGTCCATCAGACTTCTCTACTTTTGCAATATCAAAATGCTTCGGAAGTGTAATAGATCGAACCTCGGCAGATAAAGGGGATGACCTCCAGTTCACTCATTGTCTATATTGACTCACACATATATTATCATTTGTAATCACATAAATTCCTGGCTCCGAGGGTTCGTAATTTTGTTAGTAACGTGGTACTCAAAGATTGGGTTTTCGAACATATTTTGAAGCTCACTTCGATTCTTATACTTATGTTCATTTTGGTATATTTGGCCTTGACTAGCCTGCCTTTTCGAATAATGCTTACCACTAGAATTCTTCATTTTTTTACAATCATCATTTCTTTCTGGTATTTTAATCATCAAAATTTGAAATATGTGAATTTCTAGATTTCGATGGGATATACCCATAGTTTTTAATGGTGTGCAGCCTCCCGTCGCGATGAATGGTTCGAAAGCTGAGGTGACGTGGCAAGGGTTGCGGTACCCACCTTTCTGTTCATTAAATTATTATTTAAATAATAATTAATATAATAACAATAACAATTTTGATAAAATAATAATTAAAAACTCAATATTCCCTTTGAATTTCAGTAATAGAGAAAAAATATCATTAAAATTTTATAAATTAAAAAAAAAACTATTGAGATAGATTATATAGAGAAAATAAAATCAACAATTTTATAAATTACTATATTAATTATAATATTCCTTCATAATATTTATTTATATATATATATATAATTAGATACTAAATAATCATTTACATATTTAAAATTTTAAATATGCTATTACCTAGATTAAATTATAATTAGAAAAAAATATAATTAGAAAGATTGATGAATATTATTCATTTAAGTTAATATTGAAACAATTGTTTGACTATTACAAAATTAGGTATGTATAAAGTTTCTCTAGAAATGTGCTAAGTAATTAAATAATATACTTTCTAATACTTTGACAAATAATGAATAGTATTTTTTATTTAATTATTAACTTTTATATAAAACTAGGCGAAACATATTGAAATTTGGATTAAAATATATAAAAAGATATTGAAGAGATCCTCTAGTTAGGATCAAGTACATAGGAAAAGTTTTTTTAATATTCCGTGGTTAAATTAGGTTTACCTTTTATACGGTGTTACTTAAAAAAAAAGAGGAGAAACACAAAACAGACGCATTTTCTTGCCACTGTTTTTATCGTCATTTGTCCATGGCGCTGCCGTGACGGTTGTTTTTCCGTTTGGGGCGCCTTGCCACGGTATGAGACACTGCAGCCTCACGTCGCGGCGGCACTTTTTAAAACTATGGACATACTTATGTTTTGACTTTTTTCCATTCCGAAATAATGATAGCCTTATCCATCTGAAATTGAACTTCTCGACGGTTTTCTTTTCCTCTAAGGATTTCATCTGAGGTCTCATCGAAGCGTCAAACTAAATTTCTACCCCTCATTTACCCTCTGAACTTCGGATCAGACCCTTCCTAGTTGAACTAAAACAGATTGTTCTTTTTTACCCAGCTGATTGTTTACAGCCATTTGTTCTGATAACTCATTTTTTTATCTTCTAAGGCTAGTTGACTTTGTTGCTCTTCTAATTGCAGCTTAATTTGCTATTTCATGCATCCAATATCTCCTTGTACTATTTCTCCCTCTACGAAGGATGTTGGATCTACTTGCATTTCGGAATCCATATCACGTTCTGATTCTGAGGTATATTTTTAACAATTTTTCCCCGTTTCAGATCTGATATCTAGGTACCAAGTGTACCTCCTATTGGTCACCACTGATCGCTCTTCATATTATCGAGAGTGAAAAGTTGATGATTGGTCTAAAAATATTCTTATATGGAGTAATCAAATTACAAAAGAGAGAGTAAAAATGGTGTTGGGAATATGGGGGTCCGGTCCGCATATTCCGCCTTTGTATATAAGTAAGAACACAACCGATCTCAACACTAGTATGATATTGTCCGCTTTGGCACCCGAATGCCCTCACGACTTTGCATTTGGTCCACTTCCAAAAGGCCTCATACTAGATGAGGTATGTTCTTACTTATATACCATTGATCCTTCCCATGTTTAACCGATGTGGGATGTGGGACTTTGGTCGCCACTCTAACAGATCCTCCTCTCGAACAAAGTACCACTTTAGCCTCCTCTCAATTGACATCCATCTGCTCACTCTAATCAGGTTGGGGCTGCCTGATCTCTAGAGCCTTTACAGCAGATCTATCTACTCACTCGACCATCCTGCGCCTGTTCCTTAGCTCCACTATCCACTCCAATCAAGTACCACCGCTTGATGAGTCATGGACACTCTGAACCATCATGCGCCGGTTCCTTAGCTCCACTATCCACTCCAATCAAGTACCACCGCTTGATGAGTCATGGAGGCTCCGAACTAGGATCTCTAGAGTAGATCACATTGAGCATGGCTACTGATTCATCATGTTCGACCTCCGAGTATTTCACCACCATCGCGTTCCGTCTGGGCCTGACGCTCTGATACCACATGTTGGGAATATGCGGGTCCGGTCCGCATATTCCGCCTCTGTATATAAGTAAGAACATAACCGATCTCAACACTAGTATGATATTGTCCGCTTTGGCACCCGGAGGCCCTCGCGACTTTGCATTTGGTCCACTACCAAAAGGCCTCACACTAGCTGAGGTATGTTCTTACTTATATACCATTGATCCTTCCCATGTTTAACCGATGTGGGATGTGGGACTTTGGTCGCCACTCTAACAAATGGTATGGAGAGAGAATGTATAAATAATATTCTAGAGAGAAAATATCAAGAGCCAAAGTAAAAAATTAATGATTCATGACTTTCCAAAAAAGTACATCTATTTTTAGGTGTATTAAGTTCCATGGAACAAACATCCTTATTATATTGGATACTTCACCCAAATATTATTCTAAGTACAATCAAAATTATTACTTATTGCATTTCAAGTTCTTCAAATTTTTATTTTGCTAAAAACAATTGTACATAAATTACTCATCATTTATCATTTTAAACTAATATTTAGGATTGGTTAATTCCATCTTTATCATTATAGATATTTGAGAGATTGTTTATAATTAAAAAGCTTAAAATAGTTGGAAAACAACGTTATTAAAAACCCAAAACAATTAAAAAATCAAAGGAACAATTATTTAATATAAATAAAATCAACAAAAGACTTGGTTATCATTAAAATCTCATTGATTATAATATAGAAACTTACGGTTCAATGGAATTTAAATTTATATATATCATTTAATTTAAAGTTAATTTATATAATTTTTATTTTTTTAGTTGCAATTTTTTTTTGGTTATGAACATAATTAGCAATAAGTTTTATTATTATTATGTTCATTAGTTTTGATAATATCCATGACTTCAATTTCTTTAATATAGATTTGAGTATAAAATCACGGATAATATCCATTTCGGATCTCTATCAATACCATTAAGTCAATTAGTAGTTTACTATGGTCGTAATCCAAAAACTTAATTAGGCTCTTAGATTGTATAACCCAATTGTAAAAGGTAGCGGACTAGAGATACAATCATTTATATAAGAATATTAGTTTGTGGAGATCGAGAGATAATAACAACACTTTGAAATGGAATCTAATTTTTAAAAATATATGTAAAAAATGAATTCATTAAATTATGTCAAAAAATCGTAATAAAATGTTAATTCATGTTCAATAACCCCCAAATATTTTAACATTGATATAATCTCAATCGTTTTACTGTTTTTTATTATATATAAAAAAAATGCACACAAAACAATTGGATCCTCTCAATTAAAACTTTAAATAATTATTGTTAAATTAGTATTATTTTATGTAGATTTTTAGATTTAATAAGTATAAAATTCATTAAGTACAATAAATCCTGAACCTGTGTACTCATCAATACTATAACGATAATCGTACGCTTGCAAAATTTATTTCAACCTTCTATAATTTCAGTTGATTAGTGCTCTTCATAGTATCGTGATAGTTTCTCAATTTTAATAACATTTTATTGCATTTCAACGGATAAAGCATAACATAATATCAAGATAGTTTCATTTATTTGTAAACCTACCAGTTATCTGAGCCATATCCTTCACCAGCTGATAACTTTCATTGCTCTAAAATTTGAAAATTTGAAGAATCAGAACCATCAAATTCCATCCAATTTTGAACCCATGAAATGGTTGAACTTTTACATAGAGGCCAAACCTATACCAAACCTAAAACCAATTTTGACTAAAGCATCATCGACTTCACCTTTATGTTCAAAACTCCACCTCAACCATTAATTCCTCTCTCAGAAATAGTATATGTAGTATTAATCTACTTGATCAATGGAATTTTAAATTCATTAAATATTACGTCCATGTTAGTTAATCTCAGTCTCAGGTTTCAAACATCATAACATATACCTTCTTACACCTTATTGATTGCTAATAGAAAACACTTTCTGAAGCTTGTCCTACATCTCATGTTTATAGATAGCATATCTGAACACTCTCAAAAGGTTAAACACTGGACTTTTCCAGTCCATATCTCTTGAGGATATTTGAATTCCAATGCTGAAGAGAGGCATATGTGATGATGTATGAAACTTTCTTGACAAATTCTCCCAAAACTTTCCTCACCATTTCAAGTAAAGGTTTGATCATCATTTAAGAACGATCATTTAAGCATATAACTTACTCTTTCTTGAGTTTATTTCACATTTTTATGCCTACTTTTACCAAGTGCGAGACAATATCTAGTGAATTGTTAATTGAAAATTCTATACCATTGAGAGCTTTTTCAGCTACTTCCCAACTGATTATCTACCAGCTTTTCCAATCTTTAAAGGAATTAAATACTTCATAGTTGGACTTTAAAAGTATAATACATACATTCCTTGAATACTCATCAATTAGAGACACAAAGTACATAGCATGTTCCATTGTAGGATGCCTTGTAGGTCCCCAAAGGCATAAATAAACATACTCAATGACACCTTAAGGCGTTTGATTGATGGTCATAAACTTAAGTCTCTTACTTTTGTCCAGCATACAATTCTCACATAAGCTTAGCTTTCGAAACTTTATCATAAATTAATATCTCTTGTTTACTAAGTTTATTTAGTCATTTATCACTTAAATATCATAACCTCATATGTTACCACTTGGTAAAATCACTCTAAATACTAGACACATATATGACCATTAAATATCTTTAAAGATCTGATACATCATTAATTCTATAAGTTTTTATAATTACATATGAACCTTAAAAAATCCTAAGTCTGTCATCTCCACCATATAGTTATACCATTCCTTCTTAATATTATTGGGAAATAAAAAAGATCATTTAACATCAGAGACATACCTCATAATTGTTATGACTCTTTTGAGTATTGTAGATAACTTGAACTTAATGTTCCATCATTTCTTATACAATACATTTCTCATCATTCTCTAATATTATATTCATATTGTCAATCTTTTTTAGATTTTCAAGCTAATGTTTGTGGGAAGTCATATCAAATGATATTTTCTAAGTTCATAATCCACTTATTATTGTACCTGCAAGTAGAAGTCATTAATACATATGTGAAGTCATAATTAACACATACCAATTAAATAACTCCAAATTCAAATTTATAGTAATTATTTCTCTTCGTCCTTTTCAGATTGTTATTCCTGATATAAAATTATTTCTTACAAAACCAAAATTTCACTCTTGAACCAGTAGTTGATTATATAGATATGGATCTTGACATTCTTCTCTTCTTATTTCAATTTATCTATCCAAGCCTTCCTCTCACACTGCATTCAGATCGATAATAATCTTGTTGAAATCACCATAGTGTTTCTGAATCTCTTTGTTATAGTCCATAGTCATAGTATACAACTGTTTATTGAGATATAATATGTTCGTAAAACATTTATTCATGTAAATAGCCTCAAGCCTATTCCAAATCCTCATGGAAGTACTCTTCAGATTCCTCTCTCAATACTTCATCTATAAACTCAAGATCATAGCATTATAGGCTTTAGACAACAGTTCATCGTCATTTTTTTAATAAATTTCTCATCAATGGAAGCAAACAGCTCCAAATATAAGAGGAAAACCTTGAATTATATTCTCTAGAAATTAAAATCATCATCTTTGCTTAATTATCAAAATCAAATTTTAATTAAACTCATCTTAAAATATATTTGTCTTTGTTCTTCCGTGTTGATCAACAAAAATCATTTATTTTTCATATCTACGTCTAGTTCCATGCTCACAATTGTTAAGAAATTATTACTCTCAGTTCGAGCCAAAAAATGTGATGTTTGGTTTACAAAAATTAGAAATAACCCACAACTATGTAAAAATCAACTTTCAGATCGGTACAAAAACTTCAAAAATTGCATCGGCAATTTGATTTATGCGAGTATAAAGGAAAAAACAAACAATATAAAATTTAAATGATTCATATTATGTTGAAATCATACATCATGGATAATAAGTTTCGTTTTATAGATGGAATAATTACAAATAGTTAACATAAATACAAAATATAAACAAAAACACATTGTTCGTAACTTTTCAAAATAGAGTAGCAATTCTGACTGGTGTCTTTTTGGTGATTCTCTCTCAAAAATTCATAAATTTTAAGATCTTTCTCAAATAATTCTCACATTATTCAGTATTTTCTCTTTTTAATGCTCATTTCTCTCTCTAAAATATTTAATCGTCGAAAAGATTCACTCATATTGTAATGGTACAACTCCCTAATATATATATATATAATCTCAAACATGATGTATATTAGCACAAACATACATTATGATTGGTTTGGTTTATTTTGGGTTGGGGGTAATTTTGTAAAATGTTTTGTGAAATTTTTTGAGTATTAAGTGTTTGGTGTATAAAGTAGTGAGATAATTGAGCAATATGGTTGTATTAAATGTTCATTACCCTCATTAATGAAAGTGGTTGGGGTATTTATACTATTGATTAAGGACCCATGGGCTTACAGGTCAAGTTATGAAACCGGGTCAAGTTTAAGGACCCATTAATCTTTTAAGTAGATTAGCAAATAGCTTAGTCAAAAGGTGTTTTATTTTTGTCCTGTCCGGATTATTTAATGGCATGTCATTTTCCGAATTACCCCTATTCGGATTATGCAGTGGGGTGTGTCTGAATATTCTGAACTCATCAGTAGCCCCTTTTTTAGGCCTTGCCAAATGTCTTTGGTAGGGCTAAAAAACTCACTAAGACAGTCTCAACTTTATCCGACTTGCCAATGCGGTTCGTATCATACAGTTCACTTTTAACATCGACTCAGTTTGAAGTTTGTCAGGATTGGTCTCTCTTTCCAGAATTCTAAGAGTTTTCTTCTTGGATCGTGGGACACGTTTCGATGTTTGGTTCAACCTACCAGCCGTTATTTTTCCTAGACCGGCACGCCCACTAAGTCTAGAAAGTTACCTAGGCCTTTAATTCTTCACACGTTTGCACAGCCTTTAATCATTATCAAACCCTCTTTAACTTGTTTTTTAGAGGTTTTATGTTCACAACCAGAAACGCACTAGTTAAAGGTGGTTGGTTAAATCTATCAGAGTTAGAAAGAGCAAAAAATGTAGAACGAGGGAATCGCATTGATGCCGGCCTCTCTGTTTCTCCAAGTGAGAAATCTAGTGAACCGACTCAGGAAGCCAATCAAGGGTCATCTTCATCTAAAAATCCTAGGCCCAGACAACTATTCAAACCAAGCCTTTCATTCTTCCCTCAGGCTCTTTTGTTCAAGAGTCTCAACCTTCTGTTGTTAAAGAAAAAATTGTTTCGAGTATCAGAAAACCTTCCCCCTTCATAGCGATGGGTTCTGACGCTGAGAAGTTTCCGGAGAAGATAACCCCTCGCTGGACGACTTGTCTAACTAAAACTCAATCTACTGCTTCACTGCCAAAGCCCTCCGGATCGGAGGCATCTAAAGCAACCTCAAGCGACAAGCCCTATGGATCCCAACCTCAACCGGACACCAGGACTTCAGAGGAAACAGGTACTCAACTATCTGAATAGCCTTCGGTACCAGAAACTGACCCCCATCCATCCAAGGAAACTGATAAACCTTCCATAGTGATGGAAGAGTAATGGAAGATAGTATTGAGGGGGCTCCCTTTGAAACTGAGGCATCAGGTCAAATGGGGGATGCTCCTTCTGGCGAGAAGGGAAAAAGCAAGGTCAAGGTCAGTTTGACTCATCCGGAGCTTCCGAAGTTCCTAGAGGGCAAGGT
The DNA here is from genome assembly GCA_036936605.1 of Limnanthes douglasii subsp. nivea. Classification (NCBI taxonomy): domain Eukaryota; kingdom Viridiplantae; phylum Streptophyta; class Magnoliopsida; order Brassicales; family Limnanthaceae; genus Limnanthes; species Limnanthes douglasii. Next base: position 171,919,784 of record JAUPFV010000004.1, on the reverse strand, counting down.
AGGCCCTTGCTTCAAAAACGTTAGTGTCAAATACTTGTTGGCTCTACAAAATATAAACTACTTCTACACCCACACTGCGGAGTTAAGCCGGATCTGGACAAAATGGGGGATTCCAGAGTCAATGAAGGTAAGGATACCTATCAATCCGGAGACTCTTATGGACTGCAAGCTCAACAAGGTGGTGATTTTCACCGAAGTGCTAAACTGGGGACTTCGGTTTCCATTGGACCTAGAAATCGTCAGGTACTTCCACCTAGTTAAACTCTGCCCAAGCCAGCTAAGCCCAAATGCTTGGTATTCTCTCCATGCTTACATAATGGCATCAAAGTTGTCAAAAATCCCACTCTCAATGGAGCAGTTTGTTGCTGTGGCAAGCTTATGCAACAATCATCAGATTCTATTCTACCATCACAATATGGGGAACAACTTCAAAGTGGTAGATGACTTGCTGGAGTCCGAAAAGAACTGGAGGACACAGTTTCTGTTTGTTAGTGGGACATGGGAGAACGGCAGGAAGATCAAGGCTAACACCAACCCTAGCATGCTGACTAGCAGGTGGAAAAGTACTGGTGAGTTTCTTTCCTCTCTTTATTTTTCAAGTTTTTCTCCTTCTTGAATTACAAGTGCTCCCATCTGATTAATTTATTACTCCTTTTTCAGTGCTGCCAAAAGAGTTCACCGAACACCTAGAGAAGGGGAAAAAAACTTGTGCAAAGCTTAGCGCATAGGTTGCGGAGCATTGGGGGAATGCCTTCCACAACTGCTTCACCTCGGGAAATTTTGTGAGGTCCCATCTGTGGAACACCACGGATCAGAGAGACCTCTTATAGGAAGAGCAAACTACACCGCCTCCTCCACCTCGGGAAATTTTGTGAGGTCCCATCTGTGGAACACCACAGATCTAAGAGACCTCTCATAGGAATAGCAAACTACACCGCCTCCTCCTAGTGTAATTCTCAAACGAACAGAGGCCAAGGATGGTAAATTGGTCTTACCTTCCAGAGCAAAAGCTCCCAAGAAGATGAAGAACAAGAAGAAGAAAGCTACAACAGAGCTGGTTCAACCAGCCACAAAGGGGACTAGTTTGGGGAACCAATAGAAAATTGACGCTGCCCTGCTCAAAGTAGTAGAGGCTGAAACAGTAAGGGAGGCGGGAGAGTCGCAGAATCTACCCAAGCCTCCGAAAAAGGACATGAAAAGAAAGTCCAACAGTGATGAGAAAGCTGCTAAGAAGAAGAAAGTCACATTGGGAGAAGAAATAATGTTTCGTCATTCAGAGACTCTGCCTCCACCAACCCCTGTTGATCCCACCTTACAAGAAAACATCCCAACAGGTCTGCAATCCGGAGAGGTTAATGGGGGAAGGAATGAAGAAGTGAACATCAGTGCCCTTCAGGACATTGATTTATACTTCAATGATTCTGAGAATGATGATGTCGTAGGTCCCTACCGCCCCTCCAGCCCTGCCAACATGGTGATTTTCAATGGTACGTATTTCTCCGTCACATCCAGCCAGTGCTTGACTTGGAGAGATAGGTGAAAAGTCAGACCACTCTCATCAATTCCCTCACATGTGACAAGGAATCTCTATTAACCAACCTTCTCAATACCAATAAGAGTATAGAAGAACAGAAGAAGGAGATAAATGCATTGAAGAAGGACAAGGAAGTTCATCAACCAAGTTGGCCACTTCGGAGACTGCCAGAACTGAGCTCCAAACTAAGTACTCCGGCTTGGAAAAAGACCTCACAACATTAAAGGAGGACCTGAAGACCAAAGATGGTATCATCCAAACCATATCCGATGAGGAGACTTCGTTAGAAAGTACTGTGCCGAAGATGGCCAAGGAGAAAGAGGATTTGGTCAAGCAACAGGAGCAAGCTATTCAGGCAGGTATTGATAAATATACCAACGAAGTGATAGATTCCCTAGAGAAAAGATATGATGAAGTCAGGTCTGACATGGTGCTGCTCTTCCATGATACTTTTCTGAAGAGGACTCTTGGTCCCTTATGGAAATATGTGGAATATGATGAAATCCCATTTCATAGTCTAGCAGATGGTGATAAGCGCAACTACTCCATTGGAATCGATTCCACTACTGATGGTGAAGAGGGAACTGGTGAGAGTTCGAGTGCTGAACTCAGAAGTCCCAAGAAAGGTGGTGGTGGTGGTGAAGGAACATCTGAAGGGAACAAGCCCTAAGGTTTAATCATATTTTTTGTCTTTTTTGAACAGTTTTTGTCCTTGGATGGCCAAGGCATATTTTTTTAATGTTATTCGGTCAAAGTCCGGATATGTCTTTTAAACATCTAAAGTCCTTGGATGGCCCAGGCATGTTTTGTTTTTTCTGTTCAGTTAAAGTCCAAATAGGTTTTTTATCAAATCTTCCTTTATTTAAAACTTTATTTCCTTTAAATTTTAATGGTTAATGTTTAAATAGCCCCTAGTATTTCAGAAGCATTATAGTGAGAGTGTTTAATATCTCCAGTGACATGTATTTAATGGCCATCACTCAACCAGGTTTATCCGATCTACTAAAGATTCAAAGTGTTGAACCAATGATTTGTACTTGAATTGAATTGTACTAAAACCACACCGGATATTTTAAGAAGGCATCACATTTTATTGAATGAAAAAACCGGACACCTCATTAGAACATTTCCGCGCCACCAAGGCAGGAAAGAGTATGCCCCCTAATATTTACATTGATATCTAACAAGTAAATATTTACACACAACTTTTATTCTAAATATAACATGAGATGTTCAATATTCCATGGGTGCTTCAAAACTCTTCTTTCTTTGTCCTGAAGCCTATATATCACAGGCTTAAGTTTTTCGGAGACCTCATAGGGGCCTTCCTAGTTCGGAGCCAGCTTACCAAACTGCTTCTCCTTGGTGTGTAAGAAAACTTTTCTCAACACTCTATCTCCCAGTTGAAAATCTCTTCTCTTGACCTTGGAAGCAAACCTGCTCCTCATCAAGCCTTGGTAGTGGGTTGTTCTCAAGTGAGATTTAACCCTTCTTTCTTCTATTAAGTCCAACTGATTCCTAATTTCTATCTCATTAGCTTGTTCGGAATAGTTATGGACCTGTATGATGGTAGGGTAGATTCTATGGGGGTAATGGCATCCATCAGATACACCAAAGCAAAAGGAGATTCTTGTGTAGCAGCCCGAGGAGGAGTTTGGTATGCCCACAACACTTCTTACAAATAGCTTGGCCACTTCCCTGCAGCTCCTTCTAGATTATTTTTTTAACCAGGACAAAATGGTCATGTTGGCAACTTCAACCTGGTTGTTTGCTTGTGGATGGAAAGGAGAAGAAAAATAGTGTTGAATGCCTCTAGAAGCACAAAAATTCTCCATATCCTTGTTATCAAACTATGGCCCATTGTCTGTGGTAATCTTTTGAGGAATCCCAAATCTGCAACATATATTGGATATGATAAATTTAATGACAGCCTTCAAAGTAGTTCATGCCAAAGGAGTTGCCTCCATCCATTTTGAGAAGTAATCAATAGCAACTATAATAGTTCTGCACCCTCCGGACGCCATTGGCAGAGGCCCAACTAAATCCAATCCCCAACGAGCAAAAGGTATTGGCTCAGAAATAGACTTCATAGGTACTGCTGGCATATAAATTTTGTTGCCATACTTTGGACATGGATCACACTTCTTTACCATTTCTTTAGCATCTTCCATTATGGATGGCCAATAGTACCCATCTAATAATACCCTCCGGGTTAGTGCCCTGTACCCACAATGGGTTGATCCTTCTCCATCGTGTAGTTCGGATAAAACGACTTGAGATTCTTCAACCACCATGCAACGCAGGAGAGGTCTACTGAAATATTTTTTATAGATAAATTGCCTTATGATAAAAAACCACGAGCCATGTGTTTAATTTTCCTTGCCATAGCTTTATCCGGAGGCAAAAACCTATCAGAAATGTATTGAAGAAGGGAAAATCTCCAATCTTTAGGTTGAACCACCTGTATACTCAAGCTTTCCTCTTCCTCCTTGTTTTGATTTGATTGTATGGATGGGAATTCTTGTGTATGAATCCAAGGGTAGGACTCAGAATATGTTATGGTTTCCAAGGAATCTGCCGGTGTATTTTTTGACCTAGGAATATGCTCATAACACACACTTTTAAAGTTGGTTGCCACCTCTTTCAAGATGAGTAAGTATTTTACCGGTTGTTCCTTCTTGGCCTCAGACTGACCTTGAACATGATGGATGAAAAGCTGGGAGTCACTCATTAACCCAACCATTTTAGCCCCACATAGGAAAGATAATTTGAGACCAACTATAGCCGCTTCATATTCAGACTCATTGTTAGAGGCCCTGAATCAAAAGCATATAGCCTGGTACATTTTATCACCATACGGAGAGGTTAGGAAAATTACAAATCCACAACCCATTGTACTTGATCCACCATCAGTTTGGACTACCCATTATTTCTTGGTTTTTTCTTCTGGAGTTTGTTTAGAGCTCCTGTTCGAATGGAACTCTACTATGAAATCAGCAACTGATTAAGCTTTGATATCAGTTCGTGGGGAAAAATCAATGTCATAATCACCCAACTCTACTGACCACTTGGCCATCCTGCTTGATATGTCTGCCTTCTGAAGAACATTTTTCAATGGGAAAGATGTCCGGACAATGATGGGATGAGATTGAAAATATGCCCTAATTTTTATTGCTGCAATTACTAAGGCTAGTGCCAACTTTTCAAGCTTCAAGTACCTTTTCTCAGCATATATCAAACTTTTGCTGATGTAGTACACTGGACGAGGGTAGTTGTCCACTTCCCTCACCAATACTGCGCTTATAGCACATTCTGACACAACCAAGTATACGTAGAGTGTTTCTCCTTGAATGGGTTTAAAAAGAGTCTTTGGTGGGGATAGCTGTTTCTTTATTTCAACAAAAGCTTGGTTGCACTGTAGAGACCAATTAAATTATTTAGCATTCTTCAAGGTTTAGAAAAATGGAGCACACTTGTCCGAAGACCTCGAAATGAAACGATTCAAGGCAGCCAACCTTCCAGTGAGTCTGTACTTCTTTAATATTCTGAGGAGGATCCATTTCTAGTAGAGTATTAAGCTGATCCGGATCGGGTTGTATCCCTTTCTCACTTATTACATACCCCAAAATATTTCCAGATCGAACCCAAAAGACACATTTTTATGGATTCAGTTTCAAATTCACAGTTTCCAAATTAGCAAATGTCTCTTGAAGTTCAAGTATGTGAAAATCCTCCTCCAAGCTTTTAACCATCATGTCATCCATGTATACCTCCATATTTATGCCAATCTGGCTAACGAATGTTTTGTTCACCAACCTCTGATAAGTAGCCCCAGCATTTTTCAACCCAAAAGGCATCATCTTGTAATAATGGAGACCTCTATCTGTTATAAAGGTAGTATGATCGTATTCCTTCGGATCCACATGTATCTGGTTGTACCCAGAGAAGGCATCCATGAAAGACAGAAACTTGTTTCCAGACGTTGAGTCTACCAACTGATCTATCCGGGGGACTGGATAAAGATATGTTGGGCAAGCCTTGTTGAGGTTAGTAAAATCAATAGACATACGCCATATCCCGTTCTTTTTCTTGACCAACACCGGATTGGAAGTCCATAAAGGATAATGGGATTCCTTTATGTGCCCCATCTTGGTAAGCCGATCAACTTCTTGGACTATTACATCAACTTTCTCCTTAGAGAAGGCTCTCTTTTTCTACACAACAGGTGCAACATCACTCTGGATGGACAGCTTGTGTGAGATAACGTTTGCAGGTACTCCGGTTACATTACCATTGCACCAAGCAAAGACATGCCGGATTGTTTGATAAAAAAGACAACAATTTCTTTTTCAACTCTGGCGCCATCTTGTAGCCAACCTTGATACTTCTACCCTCTGCCAGGGAGTGGGTTTCAATCTCTTCAACTGGTATTATAACACTAAGGGCCTCTCTAGGGTCATCAATCTCACCCTCTCCCTCAGAAGGCCTCAATAACTGCCAATCTTCATTAACCCGAACTTCTCTCGAAGGTTTAGGAGCAAGTGCAGTTGCATAGCACTCCCTTGCTATATTCTGACTACTTTGGACAACACCCATTTTCTCTTGAACTGCATACTTCAAACATTGGTGGACTGTTGAGGCCACACATGCATTTTAGAGAGCCAGGACCTTCCAAAGATTGGATTGTAGCATGTGGGGCAATCTACCAGAACAAATAACACCCTGACCAGCTTTTTAAAAGGCCATTTGCCCAACAGCACCTCTTCCTCAGACTCCCTGATTACATCCGCAGAGCTCCCTGTGAAGCCCACAATGGTTCTGTTTGACCATTGAATAACGGTCGGATTTTTCATCTGCTTGTAGGAGCTCAAGAAGAGGATGTTTTCTGAACTGCCTGTGTCTATCAAAATTCGTCGGATATCATTTCCCCCAATAGATGCTCCTATCACCAAAGCATCCTCATGAGGCCGAGAAATATTTCTTAAATTATCATCATCAAAAACTATAAATAAAAAAGGGGTTTGGCACTGATAAGAATGCATGCCCCCTTCCAACTGAGTAGCCAGACCATGAACATGCCTCTTTCTCGATGAAGGAGTGGGCATTGTCACGCTATCTCCTAAAAAGATGGTGAGTGACTCGAAGAAACTGATCAGTTCGGATACCATCTTGGTCTGCTCTGTTATGACACCCACCTTATTCTGAGTTGGATCGGGATCCAAATACTCAGAATCAACATCAAATCTTTCAATGATCACCATTGCCCCTTCTTGGGAAGATGTTCTTACATTGTTTGTGGGACCTGTCCGATGAGCATTATTAGGCCTGTTTCCACTTCTTCTTTTGACATAAGCTCCCAGTTTGCCTCTTTCAATAAGATTCTACACTTATTGTTTCAAGGCTATGCAGTCTTGAGTTTTATGGCCTATATCATTGTGATATTGGCAAAATCAAGTATTTCGACTCTCTCTAGAGGACTGTAGTGCTGCTGGTTTCCGGAAATGAACTTCCTCATTGGTTTTGTCATATATTGTGGCTACATTCTCTTTCAATTCTGCAAACCACTCCGGTTGAACCCAATGACCTCTTCTACTCCTTAATTGTTGGCTCTGAGATTGATTCTGGTTGGACTGAGTCTGTTTAGACCTGTTGGACCCTTGTTCGGTCTCCTTAGCCTTATCTCCGGACTGGTTTTGAGCTGTTGTGGTGGAACTCACCTGACAGTGCACCCTGGTTTTCTTAGTTTCATCCACATTAATCTGCTTTCCCACCTAATTTAATAAGACACCCCAAGTCATGGCTTTCTTCCTGGTCACCGAATCGACCAGATTCTCAGGGTTCAACCCTTGTCTCAAGGAAGCAATTGCCACCTGTTCAAAGTAATCTGCTAATCCGTTCTTGGTATTCACGAACCGACTTATGTAGTCCTTTAAGGACTCATTTGTATCTTGGGCACAATGGATAATAGTATCTCCATTTCCCTTCACCTCCTTACTTCCCACAAATTGCCTTCGGAAGGCGACCCAGAATGTATCAAAGTTTCTGATACACCCCTAGGGTAAGCTGTTATACCACTTAAGAGCATTTCCCGTAAAATATTGGGAGAAGGCTCTATACAAAAGTTTGTCATCATCATCGAAATTCATCATGAAATTCTTGAACTGCTCCAGATGGTTATCCGGATCCTCACTTCCATCATACTTCTCCATTTTGGAGCTGTCAAATATTTTGGGTAGGTTTCCGGACAGTATTTTGGCAGACAAAGGTGATTTTCTCCAATTCATATTACGACTGAAGACTGTGTTTTCATTAGGCATTGCGAAAATACCTGGCTCGGTCTGAAAAGCAAAAGGATTGATCAGCAACTGATCAACATGTCTGTGGATGTGGCTGAGAGATGACCATTTGCCCATATGCCTTTTAAGCCTCCCATGCCTATCTCTCTTTCTTGAATATTTTTTAATTAGTTTATGTTTCTTTCTGGACCTCTCTTCGTCACTGCTTGATGACAAAGACTCCTCAAGCTCAGCCTCGTTCGAAGAGCTGCTGGAGGACTCAGAATCTGAACTTTCAACCGGCTTAGACCGGTGAGTCTTTATCTTTTTTGAACTCAGATGAGTCTTTGTTGATGGATCATTCTCCCTAGGGTTGCCAGTATGATGAATAGCTGACGCCCCTGATTTCTCCCGTATACCCTTTTCTGCTTGTTTTATGGTCCTTAACGCCTTTATTTCTGCTCTCAACTTGTCTCGCTCTTCGATGGTGTATTCTTTGTTTTCCCCCAACTACTTCTACCACAGGTGGTGGAGTTCCCTACTCATTCAGATCCATCTGAACTTGTCTTTTCTACTGGTTTTGAATGCAAGATTCAGGCACCCTCGCACTCCCACTGTGGTCGCCAATTTGGTTTGGTTTATTTTGGGCTGGGGTAATTTTGTAAAGTGTTTTGTGAAGTTTTTTTAGTATTAAGTGGTTGGTGTATAAAGTAGTGAGATAATTGAGCAGTCTGGTTGTATTAAGTGTGCATTACCTTCATTAATGAAAGTCATTGGGGTATTTATACTCTTAATTAAGGACCCATGGGCTTACAGATCAAGTTATGAAACCGGGTCAAGTTTAAGAACCCATTAATTTTTTAAGTAAATTAGCAAATAATTTAGTCAAAAGGTGTTTTATTTTTATCGTGTCCGGATTATTTAATGGCATGTCATTGTCCGAATTACTCCTGTCCAGATTATGCAGTGGGCTGTGTTTGAATATTCTGAACTCATCAATGATCACAATAGCAAAATAAAATTGTTTAAATATTTTGTAATAATATTTGAGATAAATGATTAGAATCAAATAATCCGCATGCAATTACAAAAGACTTGTATAAATGTTATGATCAAATAGTACTCCCAAGTATTTATAAAAATTTGTACCACCTTAACGCATTAACTATCATCTATTATATCCAAACTAATATATCATTTTCAGATTCAGATTCATATTGATTCCCACGATTCTAGAAGATAACCAAGACCCAACCCCATCTAAAACCGAATTCTTTTTTGGTCAAACTCTTTTATAAACTCATCCACCAAACCTTAACTCGAACCTAAGACGATTTTTCGGTAGTAGTTGAACGCAAATGTCAAAAGCGATCTGCCTGCGCTGGTCGAACCTCTTATGTCAAATTTCATTCGCTTACTATCGTCGTATCTTTAGCCGAGATCATATTTCATCTTCAATCGTTTAGAGTTTACATCTAACAACCATGAAAGAGAAAATATAGAAGAAAAGATTAGCTAGTGTAGTGATTAAAATATCACAAGAGATCACAATTTACTGTGACAATTAAAATGTACTTCACTTGATGAAAATTTATAAGTTTCGTGAGAGATCAAACATGTAGATATGAATCTAGAGAACTAACAAATGAAAGTTTATAATATATGAACCAAAGAAAATTTTATTGATTCACTGACCAAAGTTTTACAAGTTAAACAGTTCAATTTTTACATCGATCTAATCCAAGCATGAGATGCACCTGAGATAATATCTCCAAAAATATGTGCAGGTGGGATTTAGGATAATAAAAACTGATCAACTCGAACGAATATGGAGAATTTCTGAAATTGTTTATAGTTGGAATCACTGGCGGAGCTGCAGTGGGTTCCTTGGGTTCCTAGGAACCCACGAGTTTATAATATATTACTAGTAAACATTCAAATGTTTTAAAATACTCCTATCCCAGTGGATAGACCTGAACCCACAGATCGGGGGTTCAAACCTCAGGTCCTTACATAATTGCTTGCTATATAATTAATTGCTTGCTTTTGATGTTACGAGTTGAATCCAATTGCTTTGCTTACTTTTTAACACAATTTCAATTTTTAATATTATGATTTGGTTTTTAACTACATAAATGTATATTTAATGGGTTACTTTTTAACTTAATTAAAAAATTACTTTTAATATATGTTTAAAGATAATAAAATAACGTAAATGAATAATAAATTTTGCAATCTTACCAATCCCATTTAGTATATTATTTATGATATTATAAATATGTCGAACCAACATAAATATATATATATATATATGAAAATACTGTCTATAATATATTGGGAAACTTATGTAATGGGTCCATAATTTGTTTTTATTTACCTAATAATATCCCAACAAATCCATTTTACAAATAGATCCAACTTATTTAAGAAAAGACTCAATTATCTTAAATATGAAACAATTGTAATCCCAAATCAATATATTCCGCCCTAATTTCAAAATCAACTCTTTTCATTAAACTCTCTTTGTCATATTATTAAATTCATTAAGGTTAAAATTGTATTTAAAATTTAAATTTGGACTAGTGGATAAATAAAATCATATTTTTGTAGATATTGGTAAATCTTATTTGAAGCTGGATTTATTGATAAATTGTATAAGTTTTTGTACCCAATTGGTATAAACCCCTACATTTTTTAAATGGTATCACTAATTACATTTTATAGTAATACTATTATATATCAAACACTAATCTAAGTAAGTTAATAAATATAAATAGAGTTAGTTTATATCTGCCTTAGAAAATTCAAAGGGTTGTTTTAAATCCTTCCAGTTTTTTTCCTTTAACAAGAACCTAATTTCAACACTAGTAAAGTAAGTTAAATTTGAGTGAGTTAAAGTAAGTTAAATTCGTAAATCAAATGAAAAGATTCTTACTCTAACACTTTCAAGAACATTGACTATATCATAGATTATAGATTCGTCGTCTCTCAACTCCTATAGATCTCAACACAATCAAAGACGTGTCAAGATACACACATAGTATACGGAGATAAGTAAAAAAGACAAATAAAAAGACATAAATGTGAGGCAGCATCGTCAAGTCCGATAACCTTGGTGTTGTGTGCTCATGATTATAGTTGACAAAATACTAAACAAAATAACCAATGCATAAAGGATTCAGGAATAAAAAAATGCTAGTTAACCAAACAAACCAAAAAAATATCATACATGGTGCATAAAAGCCTAAAGATATATTTCATCTTTGGACAATAACCAGGATCCCATAGGGATCAAATCCTGGCTACGCCACTGGTTGAAATTGTTGGTAATTTTATGAACTTAAGATAATTACGAAGTTAGATGTTTGAGCTGAAAATAATTGCAAAATTGGTTTTGTGATTCTGCGCCAACCTTTTTATGCTAGAAAGCATCATAATCAGGTAATCGAATGGAAAAGGTTGATGGAGTTGATTGGAATTTTAATAGCCGGGGAGATGTTGATAATGGTTGTTACCAAGATTGGAGTCTTGACCTTCTTGTTGCAAGGAAAATACTTGAAATTAAGAAAAATCCAAGATTTCACCATTTTATGGTTCTTGAAGGCATAAGCATACATGTAGATCGTGAAGGAACTTGCCTTACTACCGAGAAATGTCTCCTGAATCCAATCCAAAATCCTCATATGACCAAAGAGCAAATAGAGGAAGAGCTTAAGGCATACTATCAAGTGTTGTGGTTACCACGTGGCTTATATGGTGATGATGATACTAATGGTCCCATCGATAACATTTGTTGTTTTTCTAAGACCATCCGCAGCCGTGGAGATATTTCATCTCCTAAAAGTGTGTCACATAAATAATTCTTCAAAAATTCTAACTTCACGCAGGAGAGCATATTTCATCATTCAGCATACCCCACCATTTTTCTTGCTTTCGCATTATAATATCTTAAAAAACTTTATTGTCCGAATCAAATAAACCAAGTCTCTAGTTATAGATCTCGAGAAAATATAAATTATGGCATAATTTTTTTATTTTTTAACTTATTAAAATATTCCGAAAATCATTTTGAAAATACAAAATAAATAAAATACTCAAAATATTTCGGTGTCCAAATGGAACAAACCAAGTCTACTTGTAGATATCGAAAAATAAAAAATAATGATATACTTTTTTTTATTTTTTTTACTAACCAATATTTCTATAAAATAATTTTTATAAAATAAAAAAAAAAAGTAGGTAATGCAGCGCGCCATGTGGCACACTGCAGTTAGCTGTGACAAACATGAACCCGGTTCATCTTTTGCACCCGGATTCATCTTTGAGGTGCCACATAGGATGGGATGAATAATACACTGCTACTTTATAAAGTGCGCATTATTCACGCTAAAAATACACTGCTGTGTATGTTCTAAGCAAAATCCAGACTTGCAGCGCCTCTACATTGCTAATGGGGAAATCATCACTACGCCACAATTTGAAAACAAAAAATGGATGATAAGACCGTTCGGTCCTGTCTGATATCTTTCCTATCACAATGTGGTGCAAATTAATGAGTAAGAAAAATTATTTTGGCAGGTGGTAATATACACTGCATAACCCAACAACAACCATCTATACCAACTATATTCGTTGGGCATCGTAATTTAAATGTAAAACTCGAAACAGAAACCGATTGATATCTCAGAGCAGGGAAAAGATTCCAAATTCGAATGGTAACACAGCATTGAATTATTCAAAGACTGATATTTCTTACATTTCTGCAAGGTGTAAAAAATTTGAGACGGCTAATACAATCTAAATCATAATTCGGATATTCCAACTCAAAAATTGATAGCCTCATTATGAAAAATAATATTTTTGCTATGTATTTATGGTTATGTACACGTGGCACTATTCCAGTAAATAGTTGGGTTCTTTCATCTTTTTAATACTCTTCCATCAACCCTTCAATATATTAAAATTTGATATTTGTTATCAATGTTTCAGCAAATTATTCTATTTTCTTTTAAAAGAAACAACTATCAAAGTTGCAAAGATTTAGTCACGTGTTAAAATTTGTAAGACTTTTTTCTTAAAGCAGCTGAGAGTTGAGTATAACTATACTTATCAAAACATATCGGGATATCGGGACAGAATTCGTGTTACATAGAAGATCCAACTATTCAAAGTCGCATCTTATAAAAGCAAAAATCCGAAACATTTTTCCAGGAGTGCGAATAAATATTTTGGTTCTGAAAAACAAGAATCAAGATTAAATACTTAGGGTGAAGAAGACGACGAGAAACATTCTGATAAAAAAATTTGTAACAAAGAAAAACAAAAACAACGTTCTAAAATGTTATCTGTTTAACAAAAACTCGGACACTCGAGATAAAAGAATTGTTTATACATGTTACATAAGAAACATACAGAAACTTATAGTGCCATAATATATGTAATGAAATGTCGCCTTTGGGTTTAAATGTTAGAAACTACTATTTCTGCATTTGGAATTGCGGGATGCTGAGTTTTCCATTGTATTTGGAATTGCAAAGCCGCTGTACTTATCTAGTATGTTTTAAATTCTCTCTCTAAATCGACGATTCTGGATAACTAATTAGGTTTAGGATAACAAGATACCAAGTTTCAGACAATCGTACACAGCGATAACAGGCTCATTAAATCAATATAGCAGATCAGGTATAATATGGTTTATAAGGCTTCTGTGCCACCTCCGCTGTTGCGATTTCATATTCTCACTGGGGGTTGAACTTCTCATTACTTCATCGACGTTCTAAAATCAAGAACAAAAAAGTCACATGTTAAGAAGATCCGCACCAGGAAGGGATTTGATATCTGGAACTAAACATGTTTTAACAGATTGAAGGAGTTAAAGAGGTATACCAATGTTGTCTGCTGTAAGGTCTTCGAGTTCATCGAGTATTGCTCTATAACAGAAAAAGTATTGGTCCTAATAGACAGACAGATTAGGCATACGCATACCCTTAAATAAACAGAAATAAAAGTAATATACTATATCAAATGTATGATATGTTAATGATGCAAGTCTTCACTGTTGAACAAGAACAAACATACCATTGTCTGAACCATCCCGCGGCGCTGAGAACGGAATAAGGCGACTGTATCAGCAATATCTAAGGCAGACATGTCGCCAGCAAGGATTCGCTGGATTGTGTTATGAATCGTACAGTATGTTCCTGTTCTCCCTATACCTGCACTGTGACCATAAAGATTTTAGATGGATCTATGATTTCCAAGACGACTATGTTTTCTAGAGAATGTGCTGAACCTGCAATGCACCACTATTGGGCCAAGACTGGGTGGTATATGATACAATCTTTTCAGAATTTCACGTACAGCTGTTGTGCCTTCTGGGACCCCATGGTCAGGCCATTCAGGATACTGAATATGCAAAACTGACATGGGGTGTTCTTCCTCCGACTGAGAAATAAAATTAAACAAGTATAATTTCTCCTTTAAGATAGGATTTGTAAAATGTGAAACGCAATAACACTCTGATATCCAGCAGATCACAACAGTAGCTTAATCTCATGCTTGCAACAGAGAAGATGATAAAAGAGGAGTAATAAAAAAGAGTCAGGACGTTCTCTCTACCTAAGACTACAAGTTGTTGGGTTGGATGGGTTTGTAGCAAAACCAACCCAATCCAAATCAAGTAAAATAAAGCCAAACAAACCAACCAATTTCAGGTTTTATTGGTACAGTTTGGTTTCAATGATTTGTTTTTTATTGTTGTTGTTTAAGATAATAAAATTGTGTCCAATAAGAGTACATTCATAACACCAGTATCCCATCCAAAGCATTTCAGGTTTAAACACAGATAATGGTTAACAGAGAAACAACTACAGGAAATACAATGTTTCATATACGAAGAAAGTGCCACCTGTCATCGGAATGCTTGTACAAGGGAATTGCACCAAGATGATACCTCAATCAGGCTTTTCGAACTAACATATAGACATATTCTTTACCTTCTTGTTCAGTGCGTTAAGTAGAAAATTTATCAAAAGAAAAGAAAGCTTACCTTGTTCTTACTTATCTCCAGGTTGCGCAATACCAAGGAGGTGCCAGTAGATGTTATCCGCTTTGTAGCAATAGTTATATCTCCAAATTCTCGAGGGCCATCTTCAGTTTGAAAATAATCTCCACACTTACCCATCTAGAAGAATGAGCCAAGATAAGAAGATATTAATGATATTCTAATTAAGTAAGAGACTTAAACTAAAGCTTTACCAGTCAAAAGTGAAAGTTGACAAAAGCCAAAAGAAGAGAAAGTGACTTCTTTTGGAAACATATGATCATATCATAGTTTTAAATAATGCCGCCGCTGCACCGCAGCAGCGCGACACTCTGTAGCGCCAGGTTTATGTCACGCATGGTGACGTCGCCTCTGAACAGAATATCGCTTGCTGCGGCGGTGCTACGCAGCTGCGGCATCGCGCCACTATCGCGGCGTTATCTCATTCCTTCGTTAGTATTTTTTTCTTATCTGTAAACCCACTAGATGTAAACTAACAGTTACTAAACCATTAAATTAAAAAGCATTAAATTAAAACTAGGGGTTACTAAACCCATTAAATGATATTTTTAGAGTCGGACAGTTTTCTTCTCTTCGAACCCATCTCCTTACACCCATAAGGAGACACACCTCTCCGTCTCTTCTCTTGTCCGCCACCGTGCTTCCTCCGGCTTCCTCTTAGGTCTAGTTTGCCCACTCTTAGGGTGGCCTTTTCTACAAATAGGAGGCTTGTTGATGAGGAAGAGGGCGATGAGATTACTCCTATGTGGGACGCATATGAGGCAAATGACCAAGGAGATGAAGATAACTTAGTTGAAGATGAAGTTTGAGTTTTTCTATGTTTAGTTGGAGTGTTTTTATGTTTAATTGTATTTGAATGTTTTAAGAATGTTTGAACTTGGAGATTTTATAATGTTTTTATTGACTTTTTTATTAAATTTCTTGTTTTTTGCTATATTACATATTATTTATAAATAATAACGGTGAACGAAATATTTCTCGCCGCGAGAAGCTCGCCGCGTCGACGCAACTTTTTGACCCATCGTCGTCGTGGGGCGTCGCTTACAACTATGGATCATATCTAACTCTAATGTGAAAAATGAAAGTAGAAAGAAACGAAAAAATCTCATCGAAATCAACATAATTAAGTTTGAAAATAATCTGCACACTAACCCATCCAGAAGAATAAGCCAAGATTAGAAGATATTAATAAAATCCTAATTTAAGTAAGAGAGTGCAAATATATTTTCCTACCTTTGGTCTGGACAGGAAAGCTACATAGTGTTTAATCAGTTACCAAAGCACTTTTACTAGAGTTAATGATTGAAGAGCTTACAGTACCTGAAAAATGTCATCCAGCCGAGTAACCATTACAATGGCAGGGCAATGACACTGGATCACCATCTCCCAGAAGTCCTCATATGTGTCCGGTAATGGACCTTGTGTAGCTATAAACTGAGAAATTGTCTCCGAGGAAGAAGTCTACATTCAAGAGCCATTCATACACGATCAAACATTCTTTTTGAAATTGAAATAAGTTTTGCAATCTAGTATTGATCGACACTATAGGAAGAGTGTATCTACCTTAATTAAGCTGGCGTTGATATAACCCCCTGCAGCTGGTCTGTCATCCTTACGTGATTTGAGTACAACCCTGTTCCCGTCAACTAAAAGAAAAATGAAAAAAAATCATAATCTACTAATGAGAACATTCATATCTTCAGTAAAAAGGAAACAGCATGTCAAGAAGATAGTACATGGTAATATATCTGTGTATCGGTTCTTGCTAATGTTGGCTTCGTCTAGAGCTACCGTGCAGCAGTTTGCCATGTCAAACGGTCTCATCCTATTACCCTGCAACCCATGTAGCGAACTATAACAGTCAAAACCTATAGAACTACATTTTCCATTATATATAAATAATGCCGTACGTAGAATACAGTAATCAAATTCGAAGAGTTCAGGGAAAGCTACATAAAGCAATTTATCATCCACAAAAATATAATTCTATTGATGAGTAATATGAATGTATCATTTCCCTAGCAGGCAGACAGCTAAAAGAATTGTAAACGCAAGCAACTATAGAGAGAAAAGTACTTAAACCTGTAATTTTGCGAACTCTCGACTGATAGCATGAGGATTTTCGACCTTCTCCCTAAAGAATGTCAGAGCCTCATCGCAGTACTTGTACTGATCGGGCGTGAGAGAGAGCTTCGCCGGAGATGAATTGGCGGAGAACTCAAGAGGTTTCGAACCGCCGTTGATGGTGGAGGTGCCGTTAGACTGTGATGCTGCGCCGGAAGAGGATGTAGCTATACTCGATCTCCGGTGAGATCGAGTAGGGTATTTTGAAGCTAAATTCCCCGTTTTTATGGTAGTGCGATCTAAAGTTTTTGGGGTTCCTTCGGATGCTTCCGTCGATTTTGCAGAGCGCTTTCGCATACTGATTTTGGGTGCCAGGAAAGAAAAAAATTGGAAGACTTAGTGCTGAGGTTGTCGGATTCAAATAGGATTATACATGTAATTTGTACTTTAAGGGCCGTAAAACACATATTAATAAGCGACTACTAAATTATTTTCAAAACAACTTTCCTTTGTATTAAATATTAGGGAAATTATTCCAAAATACCTACTCAACTATTTTATTGTCATTTAGTATCTAAGGTTTGATCAATTGTCACTTAATACCCAAGTCAACTATCTAATTATCACATAGTATCTAACTTTATTTTAATACCCTAACTACCTTCACCATTCATGAACAACCACGTAACTAAAATTTCTCTTTCCTTCTCTTTCCTACTTTTTCTTTTTATTTTATTTTTAAAAGATCTGTATCTTTCGAACCGGAGCTCGAAAAAAATAAATGAAAGTACCATCACTTTTGTTTTTTAAAAATGAACAAAACTAGATTCATTGATGATATTTTTTGATTTTTTTAAAAAAAAAAATTCACCAGTAACAATTTGCATCATATCATGAGAATTGTTCTAGAAACCCAGAGTTGCAAACAATTCGCATCATATCATGAGAATTGTTCAGAAAATCCTGAGAGTTGCAAACAATTCGCATCTTATCATGAGAATTGTTCAGAAAATCCTGAGAGTTGCAAACAATTCACATCTTATCATGAGAATTGTTCAAGAATCCTGAAAGTTGCAAACAATTCGCATCCTATCATGAGAATCGTTCAGAAAACCCAGAGTTGCAAACAATTCGCATCTTATCATGAGAATCGTTCAGAAATTATGAGAGTTGCAAGCAATTCGCATCTTATCATGAGAATCGTTCAGAAATCCTGAGAGTTGCAAGCAATTCGCATCTTATCATGAGAATCGTTTAGAAATCCTTAGAGTTGCAAGCAATTCGCATCTTATCATGAGAATCGTTCAGAAATCCTGAGAGTTTTGCAAGCAATTCGCATCCTGAGAATTTGCAAGCAATTCGCATCTTGAGAATTATACCAGGTTTTTTTTTTACCAGCGCGCGCCTATATTTGGTCGGGGGTATTTTTATCCAAATTTCAGTTCGAGGTACCAAGTGACACTATCCAAAAAACGGGTACCACTGGGTAATTACATAGTTGAGAAGGTATTTACTCGTACTTTTCTCTAAATATTAGATTTATTTTTATTTTTATTTAAATAGTTCGGTCTTGATGGGGTAAATAGTTCGGTCTTGATGGGGTAAATCACCTATTTAAGCGTTAAAAAATTCAAAATATTTAGTAAAATATTTTTTATTTAAGATATTTAAGTTGAAATAGAGATGGTTAGAGTAAAATAATATCAAATCTAATGTTATCATAGTATATAAATTTCTAACTTTTTTAGATGTAAGTTTATAAATAAAAGCATAACAATCATCCATAAATATTTATTATTATTTTTAATTTTTTCGTATTTACTAATAATTATTACTTTGAACTTTCATTATTAAACTTTTATAAGATATTATTGTTTTGCTCGTCTATTCATAATTTTACCTCTCAATTTGGTGGGATTTGTAGAAATAAAATATTTCTTTTCCAAAGCGATCAAAACAAATGAGAATAATCCAAACTAATCGAATTGTAAAAACACGTTTGATTTGTCCGTTGATGAGGGGTTGGAGATTGGAAATCCTGATGAACAATCCCGGACCATGGCGGCTCCTGCAGTCTCTTAAGGCGATTTTAAATGGGTGACTTAGTAACTAAAGGACGAACAAGCTTACATTTTTAAGTTTCTATAGGGAAAAATGGTCTTCCAACCTTCAAAAATCAAATTTTTGTTCAATGCGTGAATGACACTCACACGAGGAAGTTGTTTTTCAACGTTTTGAAAAAAAAGGAGAAAGTTGGTTTTCAACGTGTCTAACAAAACTGAAAAATTGTTTTTCAATGCGTCTAACAAAGAAGACATAGAGAATCAGGACCAATGGTCCTTTAGTCGGAGCATGAAGCGACGACCGTGTTGCTCGAACAAAAGAAAAAAATGAACTTCGGCTCCAAAGTATAACAAAATAGAGAAAACACTAAAGAGTTTCGACAACCTCATTAAAAATAGAATGAGAAACCAATAGTTCCCCAGTTGTGAAAGCTAAAGCACCGCTAGCGCATCATAACATTCCGGCAGCTTTCCAGCAAGTATTTTCCAAAGCTCAAACACATACGTAATATTTGTTGCATCATCCAGGAAACAAGTAGTTCCATAGGCAACAGTCGGGATTCCAACATGCCTCAGCCTCCCAGTCGGTTTCCCCATTAACCAGTACCAAATCATGCCTTCTCGGTCGTGGATGTCGCAAAATAACTTTAGAGCACAAACAGGTTTCCAGAATGGTGCACCCCTATATCCAAATTGAAATATAGATACCCACAGGCCTCGACATGATATAACCAGTCAAGTTTTTAGGGGTAATACCAGGTGTGGAAAAACTAGTACTATCAATGATCCCAATAAAATATAGCGAAAAATAATGCAAATCCATCAGCCAAAAAATGGCAAGGACTCGGTTACCACACGCATACCAATTTATGAATATATTTTACATGGATGAGAAATATTTTCTCAATAAAGATTCATAATTGGCACTATAAATCATGTAGGACTCATAACGCCAATATTTAACAATCATAAGATGGATAAGTACTACGGATAATGAGACCCAAAACATCATATCCAGCAGTTCAACTGTGAGATGTTATAGTATAGAGTTGACGATAAAATGAGGTGTATATATTTTTTCACGACACCCAAGGAATCTCTATGTCATGGTTTAATAGTCTTCCAAAATATGCATCAAAATCTATAAGATGTGTTGGAAAACGTTCAGGAACCATTATGTAGGTTCTAAAGTAATTAAATAAGACGAATACTATATAACCCACTATAACAAAATGCCCAACAAAAGTCTGAAAGAATACACCCAACCGTTCGTAAAAGCTAAAATTAAATTCAAATATTGTCATAATATAGTACTTGTAACTGCCTTCAAACATATATTCATAGAAGGTTCTCTATCTAACACCATAACGAAGAAAAAATCTATAAATTCGGGTGTCTAACTGACTCATGTGGAGCGTTATGTTAAAGTGGATGAAAATGCTAGAGCCAATATAGAGTGACGCACGTAACCCCAACAACATGCCCATTGGCAAGCTGGTAGAAAACAATGTCCCATATAAGCACAAAGAATAACACAATTAGTAATTGATAAGGAAGAATAAAAGATGAGGGAGATAATTGCAAAGAAGAACTTTAATTTATGAAAAATTGTAAGATATGTATTAGAAAATGACTAATTAGGAACAAACTATAAAAGTAAGGACTACTTATGTAATTATTATTGTGTTAGGCATGTGGGGTCCATTGTTGTACTATAAAAGCACCCCCCCAAGTCTCGAAAAAAAGGTGATTAATATTCAAATATATTTTCTCTCTCTAAAAGTATAGAGTTTCTCTCTCTAGAAACTAGTAACTAAGAAATGGTTAATACGAAATACTCTCTCACAACTTTGTTTGACCCAGAATACTCCTCCAAAGTATCTTACATTATCATTGGCGTCGTCTGTGGGAAACAAAAATTGGTACCTTGATTTATTTTCCAAAACCATATTTGATTTGAAAAAGGTTACGGAAGAACATGGGGAGTTTGATACAAACGATTGCGAGGAGAACCTCGTGGGCAACAACTATCGAAGTAATATGGATTTTGGAAGGCACGATGATCAGTACGCTGGGAAAATCTTAGATGAATCGATATTAGTGGCTCAAAGGAATGAATTGTTGATGGAAATCGAGAAGTTAAGAGCAGAAAAAGAAGTGGTTCATGGAAATCTTCGTTCTCAAATCCAAAAGGAAAATGAAAATGAAAAGGATGAATGTGAAACTTATCATCGTACTAGGGACAAGGATGACAGATATAGGGGCATGGTCGTTATTCTTCGAGGAGAAGAGGAAAACGTCCCAAAGAATCTTCTGACTCAAGTGATTATTCCTGTTATAGCTCATTAGAATCGTCCCCTTAAAGGAGTCATCGAAACAAAAAGCATGATAGAAAGCATGTAGGATACCATCGAGCTAGAAGTTCATAAAAGAAAAATCTGAAGGATAAGAGTCATCATGTTGATGAGCAAGTTTATAACCAGAGGAATTTTCCATGTGGGAATCAAAATTTCAAGCAGCAGAATTCTGAGTGGAAACATCAGTATACTTTGCCTTCGGAGGAAGGCTTTATGCTCTAAACCATGAAAGTTCGAGGGCTAATATGTATAAGATGGGTCACAATTGGAGAGCTTCTCCATTGTCTTCGGAAAATCTTTCACGCAACCTCCCAAAGAATTCTGATATCTCAAAGCTAGAAAAGTTTGATGGGACACGGGATCCTGATAATCATATCGAGCAATTTAAGAATTTCATGATTAACTTTGATGATGATGATAAGTTGATGTGTAGGGCGTTCTCCCATACTTTCAAATGAGTCTCTTCCAAGTGGTACAATAGGCTTCCGTAGGGTTATATAAAGAATTTTGATATGTTCTGGAACATTTTCAGGCAGCATTTCGTTGGAAGCAAGAAATTCAGAGCTAATGGAGATACGATAATATACAGCAGGCAAAGTATCGGGGAGAGTTTGAATATTATACCAACGGATTTGTGAAAATAAAAATGGATATGGAGTATTGTAAAGATTTTGTGGTGTTGGCAGCGTTTAGAATGGAACTCCTTCCCGGACTTTTGAATGATACAGTGGCTGAGAGTCAGGCGATGACTTTTGGAGTTCTTCTTGACCAAGTTGAAAAGAAGATTTTAGTAGAGGAAACTCAGGCGTCGGAGAAAGGGTCGAGTGACCAGTTGGAGCGGAACCAATTTCAGAGCTCTGAGTCTAGTAACCAGGGACCTCGTGTGAATGTGCAGCCCAAAGTGGTTAGCCAATACCCTCTAAGGCCAAGAACAAATCAGCAGAATTACAACACGCAGCAAGCAACAAGGCCTATCTCGAATAAGTAGATTTATCCAGATTATTTTGCAGAATTAACAAAAAATGTGGCTACAATATTTGACAAGGCTAGGGCAACGGTATAATTTTGAAAGCCCTTTCCTATTCAGACTCTGAAGGAAAGCAGAAGCACTAATAGGTTTTGTAAATATCATGATGATATTGGACATGATACCAAGGAATGCATTGCTCTACAAAAGAGGTTCAGGCGTTGATTGAGAATGGTATGTTACTGGAGTTTGTAAAAAACACGCCCTGGAAAAGTCGATGACAAAGGTTGTTCCAAAGAATGTTGACACAGTGATGGTGACTTCTGAAGAAGTTGATGCCTTTGATACTACCACAGAGTATTTGGACCCAAAGGTGGGAAAGAATGACATAAATATGGCAGAAGGAGTCATTCCGAGAGGAAAAGTTAGTGACCTTTGTACATTTTTCGAATCACTAGCTATTTTTGGAGGTGATACTATTGCGGGGAATTCCAACAACTCACAGAAGAGGCACGTGGTTAATTTGACTACCCAGTTGGAAGTAGGAGCTTCAGCGCAGATGCATCATTCACCCTCTCTAATTATCTGTTTTGATAATGATGACATGAGAAATATAGCAGGTCTGCATGAGGACGCAATGGTAATTGCCACAGGGATAGCTGGTGATCAGGTGCAAGAAATATAGATTGATACTGGCAGTCCGGCCAATATTCTGTTCACGAGTACTTATAGGAGAATTGATGATCCTCATGTAATTCGGCGGTCGGATAGAACTATAGTTGGTTTCACAGGGGCAACGACAATAGTTGTCGGAGAATTTGAGTGCGTAGTGGAGCTTGGCCGGGACCGTTCAAGAAAGAAGTCAAGATTTTGTTTATAGTGGTTGATCCTCCAACATCTTACAATGCAATTTTAGGACGGCCTTGTTTGTCAAGGATGCACGGTGTTATCTACATTGCTCATCAATGTTTTAAAACGTGGTGGGGAATAATATTGGAACAATAAAAAGTAGCCAGAAGATGGCCAGAGAATGTTACCGAATTGCATTGTCTTCAAAACGAATTCGGGAAAGTGAGTCGGAGAAAACATAGCAGTTAAAAGGGACTCTCCCAAGAATAATACCTTATGATGACCCGAGAGAATCCCCCGGACTTTTGGTACCGGATGATGATTACGAAGATTATGAATATCATGATGGGAAAATTTTAAAAATTGGAATAAATCTTCCCTTTGATTTAAGAGAAAAAAATTTATCTACAAAGCTAAACATGTTTGCTTGGTATGCAGAATACGTAACAAGGGTGCCCCAGAGATAGTTTGTCATAAGCTATCAATGTGGAATAATGTTAGGCCTATTATACAAAAAAGAAGACATTTTTCTCAGGATAAATTTGCGATCATACTTAGAGAAGTTGAGCGGCTGTTAAGCATAGGCCATATTCGAGAGTCGCAATATCCTTTGTAGGCTTCGAATCTAGTGTTAGTCACGAAGAAAAACGGAAAGTGGCGGATGTGCGTAGATTTCACGGATTTGAACAGAGCTTGTCCAAAGGACCTTTTCCCAGTCCCTCGAATTGATCAGCTAGTGGATTCTACGTTAGATAACCGATTGTTATCTTTTATGGATGCATACGCCGGATATAATCAGATCAGACTGAATCTGAAGGATGAAGAAAGTACTTCATTTATCACTATGAGAGGTTTGTATTGCTACAAGGTAATGTCATTTGGCTAAAAGAATGCGGGGCAACTTATCAGCGTTTGGTAAACAAAACTTTTGCGGACCAAATTCGGCCGAAATGTGGAAGTTTATATTGATGATATGTTGGTGAAGAGTTTGAAAGATGCAGATCATTTTATTAACTTGGAAGAGACTTTTAAATACTTGAGAAATGTCAATTTAAAGTTAAACCTAGAAAAATGTACGTTTGGTGTTAGGTCCAAAAAATTTCTTGGGTATGTGGTAAGTGAAAGGAGAATCAAGGTTGATTCGGTGCAGATAAAGGCTCTAACAACAATGACTCTTCCTCGAAATATCAAGGAAGTTCAGGTATTGACAGGAAGGTTAGCGACGTTGAACAGATTTATTTCTCGTTCCTCGGATAAGTGTGCACCTTTCTTTCAAATACTCAGGAATGCAAATAAGTTTAGTTGGACAGAAAAATGTTCTGAAGCGTTTTGCCAGATTCAAGAGTACTTGTTGTCCCCGGAAATACTTTCTAAACCATTGTTGGGAGAGAAGTTGATTGTCTATATATTGGTTTTAGATTTTGCAGTTAGCGCTGTGTTAGTTCTTGATGAATAAAACGTCTCAAAACCGGTGTACTACATTAGCAAGAGTCTACTAGACACAAAAAAGCGATATTTGAAGTTCGAGAAATTAGTTTTGGCCTTAGTAACAACTGCTTGGAAAATGAAACCGTACTTTCAAGCGCATTTCATAGTAGTTCGAACAGCATTCCCTCTTAAAAGTTTGTTGTAGAGGCCGGATATCTCAGGGAGAATGGAAAATGGTCGGTCAAATTGGGAGATTTTGACATAGCATTTGAGCCTCGAACAGCTATTAAGGCTCAAGCGTTGGCAAATTTTTTAGTTGAATTTCATTCGGAACGATCAGATATGGAGATTGATGACCATCATGGTAAATCTGAGTGGTTAGTTCAAACAAATGAAGGGTCGAATGTTTCTGGAAGTGGAGCTGGAGTACAATTAATTTCCCCTAATGAGATAACAATGTTTCAGGCTATACGTTTTGGTTTTAAAGCAACAAATAATGAGGCAGATTGTGAAGCGACGCTAGCAGGGTTGAGGTTGGCTCAGATATGTGGGGAAAAAAGGGTCAAGTTGTTGAGCGATTCACAACTTATGATCAACCATGCACTGGGAGAATCAGAAGCAAGAAAATATCATTTAGTCAAATACTTGAAGGCGTTGAAAGACATGGCCTTTGTTTTTATGAAGTTAAATATGAGCATGTTCGACGGGAAGCAAATTCGATTCCTGATTCTTTAACAACTGCTTCATGTTCAAAAAATTACCCTTGGGTGATAACTCAGGAATGTCCTTCGATTACAAAAGATGCAGAGCAATTGATGATAATAGATGAGGAAAATAATGTTATTGCGGATGATTGGAGGTTGGAAATTGTTGAATTTTTGGAAAATGACGTTTTACTTGCGGATAAGTCAGAGGCAAGAAAAATACATTTCAAGTCTCATGGTTATATATTGTCTTAGGAGGAGTTTTGTACAAGAAATCACTGAGTAGGTATTTGCTCAGATTTTTGGCAAAGGATGAGTCGCAAATTATTTTATTAGAATTACATGACGGAGAAGGATCTGCGCACTACGGATATAAAGCGTTAATTCGAAGGGTATTTCTAGCTGGCTATTATTGGCCGACTATATCAAGGGACGCTAAAGAGCTGATGAAAAGGTGTGATACATGTTAGAGGTATGCTAATATAATTCATAAACCATGAGTCTTTCTTGAAAGTATTTCTGAAGCTTTGTCATTCGATCGATGGGGTATTAATTTGGTTGGCCCTTTGGCGATGGAAACTGGGGGAAAATGGACAATTATAGTGGCAGTTGATTATTTTTCTAAGTGGGTGGAAGCGGAGCCTTTAGCAGGAATAAAGGCGAATGATGTCATCAAGTTTATAGTTTCGAACATTTGTTGTCGGTTTGGAGTACCAATGAAGATTACAACAGATAATGGACCCCAATTTGATAATAAAGAGTTCAAAAAAAAATGTACTACTAAGGACATACAACAATGTTTTTCTGCTCATTTTCATCTGCAAGCTAACGGGCAGGTGGAGGTTACTATTAGAACGATCCTTTATGGTTTAAAGAAAAAATTGGAAGGAAAAGCTGGAAAGTGGCCAGATTATTTAGAGGAAGTGCTTTGGGCTTACAGAACAACTCCGCGAACAACGACTTCTGAGTCTTTGTTTGCTTTGGTTTACAGAATGGATGCGGTGGTTCCCTTGGAAGTTATTTTCCCATCATATCGTGTGACAGCATACACAAAGGAGCTAAATGATCAAGGTAGAGCAATAGAACTTGATCTGGTGGAAGAAAAAAGAAGACGTGCATAGTTAAAATCCCTACATTATCAAACGTTAATGAGAAGTAGATACACCTCATGAGTAAAGCAAAGGGAATTCAAGGTGGGGGATAAAGTGCTACGAAATATTTTTCTTCACACTAAGGAAATGAGCCTCGAAAACTAGGTCCAAACTGGGAAGGCCCTTATGAAGTAGCGCAAAAAGTAAAGTAGTGAACATATCGATTGAAGGATAAATAAGGAAGAAGCCTTAAGCATCCTTAGAACATAGAACATGTGAAGCTGTATCTTGAGTAAGGATAAAAGTATATTGTTATTTTTATTTCTTTCTCTTCTTTTACGATTTTTCTTTATAAAACAACGAAGGCACACTCTTTCCTACCCTGATAGGCACATGAAGGTTTTAACGAGGTGTCATTATTAGCTGATAAATACATACGAAGTTTTGCCTTGAAATTTTATTTCTAAATTTAGCAAGCCATGCTCAGTTAAAAGAAAAAGCGATCAACAACTATTGTCATGTCAAACTAAATTAGCACGCAACTATTATCATGTCTGACTAAAATCAGCATACAACGATTATCATGTCCAGATCTAACAAATGTTGGCATGAAACTATTATTATATGCAACAAAAGTTGGCATACAACTATTAGTATATATCCAACGAAAGTTTGCATACAATTATTATCATATCCAATGAAAAATTGCAGAGATTATAATAGTGGGTTTATAAAGGATATAGCAAACAAAGTCATACAAAGTAAGTTGGATTAAGTAAACACTCCTCAAAAAACATTGGGAGTAGGCCAAAAATCGCCTCGAAAATAATGAGGACTTATACAAAAAAGTAAAAAAAAAGGTTAACTACTTAGAGCTTTTGGAGGAGTCATTATCTTCGGAATCTGATGCTTCACTATCATTGACAACAATACCAGGTGGGCGATTTTCTGGAGGGACAAGTTTCCAAAAACTACCCAAGTCGTAATCAGGGTATCTTTCATGGAATTATGTGATTAACCCTAATCGGATGGTAGCATCCCTTGCATTCAGTTTGTCAACGCATTTAGCAGCGTATGCCTCTACAGTTGCGTCTTTTTCTTTCTCAAGATTCCTTAGGATAAATCTTTTCTCTTCCACTATTCTCTCAAAATCATCGAGGCAGTCTTTAAAACCCGTTGTTGATAGTTGGTGTGCTTCTTTGATAGTTACAAGGAGTTTTTCTTGAGTATCAGTTTTCTTTTGATAGAGGTCCCTTTATTCTTGGCAACATTTCTCCAGAAGCAGAACATAACTTTTTGAGGTAACCAATTTTTTGAAGATAGCGTCGGCTTGTTTTTATAAAGTAAAATTTTGTTGTTTGATCTCTTCGAATTTAGAGGAAGCAAGTGAAGCATTAAACTTGTAATGATTCTTCATATCTTCCAGATGTTGCATCTTTTTCCCCATTTTGACTGAGGCATGAAGCAGCCTTCGAACACTATGGGAGAAATCATCTCCATGAGGAACTTCGAAGGAGCTTCTTAGAGAGCCCATTTCAGCTGAGTTCAAAGGAACATTTTGTGGTGGTTGACTTCATGGAATAAGGAGAGGGGCTAGCTTTGGAAGAGGATCGTTGTTTGGAGGAGGACTTAGAGAAAGGTTAGGTGAAGAGTTTTGTGATTGCCTAGAATTGTCTCCATCTTGATCTCTAGTGTCCTCGGATATCTCTTGAATAGGTTCCAAAATAACTTGTTTTTTATTTGGTTTTTTTTCTTAATTGGATGGATAGGAGTTTTCCGAGGAGGAGAGGTTGAGGTTTTGGTTGGAACGATTTTTTTCGACGAAGGGGTTTATTTTGGAGGAGTAGTAAGTCTTTCGGAGTCTGAGTTCTGATCTTTTATTGATACATCTTCCTCTGAATCGTCTAGGTGACTCTTTTCTCGAGAACGATTTGGGAGGTAAATAACGATGTCTTTGGGCAGAATACGTTCGAGGACTTATTGTTGAGTAGGAGGAGTTATCAGTTCTTTTAAAGATAACCTTTCTAAGGGGTTTAACCTCCATAGTCGAATTTTAGCTAGGTTGGTGTTCATGAAGCATATCGGAAATTTGTTTTCCCAAGCTTCTTAGGCCCACTCATTTAGTTTGGTGAAGCTTGTTGTAGCACTTTCCACAAAGTTAGCATAAGGTTTAGAGATGCCAGTCATGGCTGCAAAGGAATCCGAGGAATGAATATGTGAGATAGTTGTACAAAGAGAATTAAAGTGTGAGATAGTTGAATGTACCTTTGTTAGTCCATAGGAGGGAAAGCTTATGTGGATTCGAGGGGGATGATTCAGAACCCGTCTACCAATGTCCGGAGAAGAAAATAAATTGTTGTTTCCATTTTTATCAGCTTCAAGCAGGTCTTTCACTACCTTTTGTCCTTAGCCAAATGTTAGTGAATAGAATGGGGAAAACGGGTTTCTGGCCAAGCCCGACAGCCCGATAAGCTCTTCTAAGGAAAATTCGTGACCAGAAATTCTTGAGGCCATGACACATGACATAAGCGTGTACCACATGTTCAGACCTTTTTGGGTGGGGCAGAGTTCAATTTTAGCAAAATATTCGATGGAAAATGGATCCAAGGGATGCCTTAAACCCCAATTCATAACTTCTGTATATACGACCAGCTCGTCGTCCTTGACGGGTAGAGGATTTTCGCCTTCCACCGGAAATCTAATTATGATGTATGAAGGGATTCCCCATCGAATTCTCAACATACTTTCTTCAGGTGGCAGGAAATATTTATACTTAATATTATGAAGTATCACCAGGTGTGCATTTTCTATGCCTCGAATGTTGTTACCGACAATAACGTCGAGTTCTAGAGGGAGTGTGATATCACCTTTTGATTTGGGGGGGGGGGGGGGAGTCTTGAAGAAAGCTCCTCAGAATTCTCAAGAGGAGTGGCAGACACTTGGCTTGAGGAGGCTAAGGAAGGACTACAGAATTTTCTCCTATCTGCTTTGGGAATTTCTTTTTGGTATGAGTTAGTGTTTATAGCCACTACCGTTTTTTCCTTTCAGTTTGAGGGCTTCAAATTTTGCTGATTGCACTTCCTCATCAGTGATTGTGACTCTGGAGGGGGTAAATCTAGGACTTTTTTGTCTTGTAATCGATGGGGTAACTGGTAAATCTTACCCAGAGCCTTCGGTCTTTTGCGGTGGGGGTTGAGTATTAATATAAATCTGGACAGGATTTTGAGGTTCTGAGGGGGATCTTTTGGAACGTTTGTGCTCTCTGTAGTGTTTTTTTTATCTTTGTGGTGCCTTTTTCTTTTTCCAGAAGAGCTTTGGTGGTGTTTATCCTTCCCCATAAATTCGAGGCTAGAATTAAGGTTCGAGTAGCTAGGATTGAGGGGTTGAGAGCAGATGTCGAAGGGAATGACTGTAGAAGAACCTTCCGATGGAGGCGAGGCGCCGTAAAAAGTGGTTACATGAGGTTCAGGGATAGGCTCGACGTAGGTACCAGTGGCTAGTTTTTCCTCAAATATTTTACTGATGAACAACCACTCTGGAATTTGACGAGTTTTTGAGGGCATAAGTTGGGTTTTCTCTCTCTATAATTTTTTTTGGCAGAACTTTCTCTCTCTATAAAGTTTTTTGGTAGAACTTTCTCTCTCTCTATAAAGTTTTTTGGATGAACTTTCTCTCTCTAAGAATTGTATGAAAGGTATGAAGTTGGAAAGAGTTTTCATAAAAAAAAGTGGGCTTCTGAAAAGTTTGAGGTGCAGGGACGTTTCATTTGTTTGCCTAGGGGTGTTATGGGTAAGATAGGTGCAAATGTTCTTTCTTGGGAAGTGTGAGTGTTTGTTTAATAAATATTTTTCAGGAAAGAATGCGTGATGGAATATGAACTGACAGATGACATGACAAAGTTTTTGGGGAAACGTGAGAATATCTGTAGAAGATTTATTTCCAGAATTTTCGTGGTAGGATGACATCACTAAAGAAAAGGCGGGAGACTGATTTATGGAATACGAAGGAGCATGTTTGAAAATTTGAGGAAGTTTATTAAGAAGGTGATCTTCAAAGGGCACTTTTTCTTTTCTATTCTTTGTAATATTTTGGCAAAGACTGGGGCGGCTGCATACATATACATATAAAATATCGTAATTTCTGAACTATTGATTATTTTCGAAGAGGTATTTTTAAAGAAGAAAATGTATTCTCGAGGAGGTATGTTCGAAGAGGCAAAGTTATTTTTGAAAAGATATTTTCGAGGAGGTGTGTTGGAAAAAAAAACTAAGGGCAAGTGAATGGGAATGTTCGAGGAATTCTAGAGGTGAGAAGAAGTCTGAAGAGTACATAACAGTCTTTGCCAAAAATATTTTCACAAGGACTAGGGGCTACTGATATGAAGAATAAAAGATGAGGGAGATAATTGCAAAGAATAACTTTAATTTATGAAATATTGTAAGATATGTATTAGAAAATGACTAATTAGGAACAAACTATAAAAGTAAGGACTAGTTATGTAATTATTAGGTTGTTAGGCATGTGGGGTCCATTGTTATACTATAAAAGCACCCCTCAAGTCTCGGAAAAAAGTGATTAATATTCAAATATATTTTATCTCTCTAAAAGTATATAGTTTCTCTCTCTATAAACTAGTAACTAAGAAATCGTTAATACGAAATACTCATTCAAAACTTTGTTTGACTCAGAATACTCCTCCAAAGTTTCTTACATTATTAACGGTGCATCAACTTCGGTCAGACCATCTAATAATCAGACAAGGTTTCAAGAGAAAGTCCAAAAGCAACATCAATATTAGGACGACTAACTACCGCCTAAAAATACAATTTACATAGTTTGACAATAATCTATAAAAAAAGATACCATCAAGTACAACCGATTGTGAAAGTTGTAAAGAGCACGATAACACAAGTATAAAAACAAATAATAAAAGTTTCATTGTGATATTTTCCATTTTACTAGAGGTCGTTGGGCTTTATAGGATCAAGTTCAAAGTTTAATGGATGAATGAAAACTCGATGAGATGCTTAAAAACAAACAAATAGATGAACCTAGACACGGTTCAAGAGAAAATGTCGTCAAATAAGTTTATCCCTTCATTTTAGACAATTTGCTTTCAAAATGACATAAATACCTGAGACAAATAATTATGGACATTTTTTCCACATATTATCCTCTATCTCCCAATTTGTTTCCTTTATTATATGAGTAGACCATAAAACTTTTACCATATAATGTTTCTTTCTCATAAGTTTCCTTACTTAGCAATAAAAAAATCGATCGGTTTCTCCTCGTATGGTAACTTCTTATCTAACTCAACTAATAGTGGTTCCAATTAATGAATCTAAAATATAACTACGCAACATAGATATGTGAAACTCATCGTATAACTTTGACAACTCAGTCGATAAGCTTGACCGATACGCCACGATTCCCACAAGCTTCATTATCTCATATGATCTAATATATATTAGTTTCAATTTCCCTCTACCAAATATTATTGGTCTGGTTCATTTTCGTCTCAGGGTAATTTTGTCTAGAGTTTTGTGATGTTTCAAGGGTATTTAATGTTTGGATAGATTGTAGTGAGAGATTTGAGCTGCCTGGTTGTATTAAATGTTCATTACCCTCATTAATGAAAGTGGTTGGGTATTTATACCCTTAATTATTGGCCATATGGGCTTTCGGGTCAACTTATGAATTCGGGTCGAGTTCAATGACCCATTAATCTTTAAGCAAGTAAGTAATTAGCTTAGTCATGAAGTGATTTAGGTTTTAATACATTTAGTCCTGTTCGTATGGTTCAGTGGCTGGTTTTTGTCCGAATTTCCCCTGTTCGGTTCCCTCAGTGAGTGGTGAGAAAATCCGAACTAATCAATAGCCCCTTTTTTAGGTTATGTTCGAAGGCCTTTGACAAGACCTAAAAAATAGTTCAAGTGTACCCACAACTATGTCCAGACATTTCGAAATGTGTAACGACTTTATCCAAACTGATTGAAACCCTTAGAAGCTAAACGGTTTTGCCAGAGATAGTGGGACATGTGTCCTTCTCTGATTCGCCTCACCGGCCGTTTTTCTCCTAGAATGGCGCTTCCACTTACTTCGAAAAGTAACCTCTTAATTAATGTTGGTGACATCAGTGCCGTCTTTAATCATTACACCTATCTTTTCATATTCTCCTATGTATTAAATCATCATTTGTTCTTTTAGTATATATTTGTCCACTTTTCACTGTTTTACCATCTTCATTATCTCTACTCTGTTAATCTTCAAAGCTTTTACCTCTCAAAAACCCTTCTTTTGTTGTGATTTTATATTCACAGCAAGAAACGCACTAGTAAAAGGTGGGTGGCTCAACTTGTCGGAGTTAGAAAAAGCTCAAAAAGTCGAACGAGAAAAGCGCATTGCTGCGGGCCTCCCTGTTTATCCTATTGACAAGTCTAATACACCAAGTTCAAAGCCTGATCATGGTTCATCTTCTACCAAAAGTTCTAAACCTATAAGGTTATTCCAGCTCAACCTTTCTCCAATCGCTTCAGGCTCATTGGTCCAAGAATCAGAGCCCGTTATTGAACCAGAACAGGCGATTACAAGCTTTAAGAAACCTTCCCCATTCATTTCTATGGGATCGGACGCTGATATCTCCTCAGAGAAGCTGGTAGATCGACGAAGGGGTCGTTTAGTGAAAGGGCAGGCTGCCGCTGCACAACCTAAACCTCCAAAATCCACGCCTTCTAAGTCCGGGGCTAAGAGTAAAACTATAGGGTCAGAAGCACCCATAAAAATCCCCAAGGACAAACTGTCCGGTCCTGAGGCAACCAGTTCAAGCCTTCGGAAAGAGACCTCCGGATCTGAGCCCCAGCCGGACTTCAGACCACAAGAGGAAAGGAATTCCCAACCATCCGAATGGACTACTGAGCCAACCATTAGCTCTTCTCTCCCTAAAACAGATGATAATCCTTCCATGGTAATGGAAGATGTAATGGAGGACAGCATCGAAGAAGCCCCTTTTGAGACTATGTCTCCGGGAAAACAAGTGAGACTGCTATCACCAAGAAGAATAAAGGCAAGAAGAAGGTGTGTTTAAAGTATCCGGATCTGCCGGAGTACCTTGTAGGAAAAGTAAGGGCTTGTTTCCACAAAGTAAGTGTAAAATATCTGCTAGCCATGCAGAACATCAATTACGTTTTTATTCATACAGCTGAACTTGGCCGGATGAGGACGAAGTGGGGGATTCCGGAAAATGTTAAAGTGAGGATACCAGTTGATCCAGAGACGCCCATGGATTGCAAACTCAGTGAGATAGTTTTCTACACTGAGTCATTTAAATTGGGGCTTAGGTTTCCCTTGGACCCAAAAATAGTCAGATATTTCCATCTGATAAAGCTCTGCCCAAGTCAACTAAGCCCTAATGCCTGGTTCACCCTTATGGCCTGTATCGTGGCTTCCAGGCTCTCTGAAATTCCTCTTCTGATGGAGCAATTCGCTGCTGTAGCAAGCCTCTGCAGAAACCATGTCATCCCTTTCTATCACTTTAAGATAAGCGACGATTACAAGGCGGTGGATGACTTACTTGAGTCGGAGAAAAGCTGGAAGACTCAATTTCTGTTCATCAGTGGTGCCTGGGAGAATGGGAAGAAAATTAAAGTTGGTGTCAACCCAAGCATGCTTACCAGCAGATGGCGAAGCGATGGTAAAACTCTCACCACACACTTCTACTTTTACTTATAACAAATTTGTTTATCTAATTCCTCTTCTTTTGTTTTTTGGTAGTGCTGCCTAAGGATTTCAATGAATACTTAGAGGCTGGGCAGACTACTTGTGCCAAGCTAAATGCTTGGACAGCTGAGAAATGGGGAAACCGCTTCCACAACTGTTTTACCGGAGGCAATTTAACAAGATCTTATCTCTAGAATACAACCGACCGGAGGGACTTGTCCTGGGAGGAATTAACCACTCTACCCCCTCCGGAGGTGATTCTTCGGAAGACAGAGGGAAAAGATGGAAAATTGGTCTTACCGGGCAGAGCTAAAGCCCCAAGCAAAATGAAGGGCAAAAAGGGCAAAGGCAAGTAAGGTGTGGTTGAGGCCAATCCAACCGAGGTGGAGGAAGCTGTCCCAACCAACCTAGAGGGGCAAGACCAAGGACAGATTGACGTTGCTTTATTGCAAGTGGTGGAGCATGAAAGCACCAAGGAAGTAGTTGGGTATCCAAAACCCTCAAAGGCTCCCAAAAAGGATAGAAAACGGGGAGCGGAAGGCGTAAAGAGGGAGGCCAAGAAAAATAAAACTTCTGAGGGAGATTAAGTTTCTCTCCGGGCTCCAGAGTCTCTTCCTCTAGTTGACCCAGCTGAACCCACTCAAGCAGAAGAAATCCCAAGTGACTTTCACACTGGAGAGGGTGCCGGAGGGGACATCAACATTGATGGTGTCGACATCACAGGGCTTCAAGGGATTGGTCTTTACTTTGAAGACTTTGCCAAAGATGATTTTGCTGGACCCTACCTCCCCCCAAGCTCTTCGAACATTGTCACTTTCAATGGCAAGTCGTTTTCTGTTTCGAGCGAGAGAGACATCATCACCCACTCCTTATTGAGCAATATCCAGCCAGTGCTTACCTTGTAGAAGCAAGTGCGCAATCAGTCAGCCATCATCAATACCCTCAACTCTGACAAAGAGAAGTTGTCTAGTGACCTCCTTAGTGCCAACCAAAATGTTGAGGCATTAAAGAAAGAGAATAAGGAGTTGAAGAAAAGTCAGGAGGAGTTGGCCACCAGACTGGCCACTTCGAAGGGAGTTGTCAAAGAACTCCAATTGAAGCAATCTGATCTGGAGAGAAACCTCTTTTCTTCAAAAGAGGAGGTGAAGGCCAAAGATAGCATCGTTCATACCCTAACCAATGACAAGATTTCACTTGAAAACACTGTGTCCAAGGCTGAACAAGAAAAGGCTGGCTTGCCAAGGGAGCAGGAGAAAACAATCCAGGCTAGGATTGATGCTTATACCAACGAGGTGATAGATTCTCATGAGGAAAGGTATGCCGAAGTCAAGTCAGATATGATCATGCTCTTTCATGAGAAATTTCCAAAGAGGACACTGGGAGATTTATGGCGATTCGTGGAATACGAAGACCTTCCCCACTATATTATGGCCGATGGCGATAAGCATAACTACTCTAGTGGTTGGGATGACACAACCGATGAAGAGGAAAAGACTAGGGAGAGTCCAGATGAAGAAAATGATGACCCAAAGAAGAAGAAGCCAAGTGAGGCTGAGCCATCTAAGAAAGCTCAGTCTTAAAGTATCAACTATAATTTTAATTTTCTGTGATTGAACCAAAGTCCTTGGATGGCCAAGGAATTTTTGTAACCATGTCCGACCCTTGTCCGGATAAACCTTTCTGTTTTGAGAATTCAAAGTCCTTGGATGGCCAAGGCATTTCGTATATCTTAATGGGTAGTTTTATTTTACACAACTCTTGCATTGTTTCATAGTTTTT
Organism: Limnanthes douglasii subsp. nivea; assembly: GCA_036936605.1. NCBI lineage: Eukaryota > Viridiplantae > Streptophyta > Magnoliopsida > Brassicales > Limnanthaceae > Limnanthes > Limnanthes douglasii. The sequence continues at coordinate 171,883,891 of JAUPFV010000004.1, read as the reverse complement.
CAACTTTGGTGGCTAATGTTTAAACAACCCTTAGCTATTTTACAAGTATTTTAAATTGAGAGTGTTTAAATTCTCCGATGACAAATGTTTAAGTAGTCATCAATCCACCAATTCAATCCGGTCTGCCATAAAAAAATTCAAAGAAAACTATTAATTGAAACACTCTGAATCTTTTAAGAAGGCATCATATTTTATAAAAAATACCGGACACCTCATTAAAACCTCCCCGAGCCACCAGGGAGTAAAGAGTATGCCCCTAAATACTTACATGAACTTTTAAACAAGTAGATATTTACATAATTTTCATTCCAAGTACAACCGGAGGTGCTCAATGTTCCAGGGGTGATTCAAAATCCTTCCATCCTTATCTTGGAGCCGGTATGTCCCAGGCTTAAGCTTTTCACTGACCACATAGGGTCCTTCCCAAGTTGGAGCTAGCTTGCCGAACTGCTTCTCCTTGGTATTTAGGAAGACTTTCCTCAATACTTTATCCTCTGGTTGAAAATCCCTTCTCCTAATTTTAGAAGCAAACCTGCTTCTCATCAAACCTTGATAGTGTGTGGCTCTGAGGTGAGCCTTAACTCACCTTTCTTCCATTAAATCAAGCTGGCCTCTGACTACCACTTCGTTAGCGTGTTCGGAAAAATTATGAACTCGAAAGGAAGGAAGAGTAGCTTCAATGGGAGCTATGGCATCCTTCCCATATACTAAGGCAAAGGGAGACTCTTGTGTTGCAGCCCCGGGAGTGGTCAGGTAAGCCCATAAGACTTCTTATAGATAACTTGGCCATTTTCCAGCAGCTCCCTCTAAATTCTTTTTAAAACCGGACAGTATGGTCATGTTAGCCACTTCCACTTGACCGTTTTCCTGTGGGTGAATATGAGAAGAGAAGCACTGTTGAATGCCTCTAGAGGCACAGAAAGTCTCCATTTCTTTGTTGTCGAATTGTGGCCCATTGTCTGTAGTTATCTTCTGTGGAACTCCAAATCTGCAACAAATGCTAGACAAGATAAATTTGATAACAGCTTTCGAGGTAGTTCCTGCCAATGGGGTTGCTTCGATCCACTTTGAAAAGTAATCAATGGCAACAATTATAGTTCTACGCCCCCCGGACGCCATGTGTAGGGGTCCCACTAAATCCAGCCCCCATCGAGTAAAAGGTATTGGCTCAGAAATTGATTCTAAAGGGACATCTGGGGTATGAATTTCATTACTATATCGTTGGCATGGATCACACTTTTTACCAACTCATTGGCATCTTGCATTATGGAGGGCCAGTAGTACCCAACTAACAAAACTCTTCTAGTTAGAGCCCTGAATCCACAGTGTGCTGATCCCTCATCATCATGTAATTCGGAGAGCAATATTTGAGACTCATCGATCCCCAACCATCGCAAGAGGGGTTTACTATAGGATTTTTTATTAAGAACATCTCTTAGGATGACAAAACCACGAGCCTTGTATTTTATTTTCCTTGCTACTGCTCTTTCCGGAGGCAAGATGCCATCTGAGAGATATTGAAGGAGAGGAAATCTCCAGTCTTGGGGCTGTTTTATCTGTATATTCAAACTTTATTCTTCCTTATCCGGATTAAATTGAATGGATGGGAATTCTTGCACATGTATCCAAGGGTAGGACTCAGAGTAGGCTATGGTTGCCAAGGAGTCTGGTAGTGTATTTTCCGTTCGGGATACGTGCTCATAAGTGACGCTTTTGAAATTGAGTGGCACTTTTTTTAGGATGAATAAAAATTTAATCAACTACTCTTTTTTGGCTTTGGATTGACCTTGTGCATGATGGATAAGAAGCTGAGAGTTACTCATTAACCTAACCTTTTTGGCTCCACAGATGAGAGCTAACTTCAAACCAGCTATATCAGCTTCATATTCGGACTCATTATTGGAATCCCTGAAGGCAAAACATATAGCATGGTAAATTCTGTCACCATACGGAGAGGTTAAACATATCCCAGCACCACAACCCATGGTACTTGATCCACCATCAGTCCGGACGATCCATACTTTTTTATCTTTTACACCGGTTGCTTATTTAGTATCCCTATCTGAATGGAATTCAACTAAGAAATCAGCCACAGTTTGGGCTTTGACTGCTATTCGAGGGGAAAAATCAATATCGTAGTCTCCCAGCTATACTGACCACTTGGTCATTCTACTTGAAATGTCTGCCTTTTGGAGAACGTTTTTCAAGGGAAAAGATGTCCGAACAATGATAAAATGAGCCTGAAAATAGGGCATCATTTTCATCGCAGCAATCACCAGGGCTAGTGCTAATTTTTCAAGCTTTAAATACTGTTTTTCTGCATCTATTGAGCTTTTGCTGATATAGTACACCGGACGAGGATAATTATCCACTTCCCTTACCAACACTGCACTTATAGCACAATCAGAGACTGCTAAGTATACGTAGAGGGTCTCTTCATCAATGGGTTTAAACAAAGTCTTGGGGAAGACAAGTTCTTTTTAACCTCATCGAAGGCCTCATCACACTGTGGGGACCAGTTGAAATCTTTTGCACCTTTCAGAGTTTGAAAAATCTGGGCGCACTTGTCCGAAGACCTTGAAATAAAATGGTTTAGTGCAGCCAGCATCCCGGTCAATCGGTGTACCTCTTTAATATTCCGAGGAGGCTCCATTTGTAGTAAAGCATTAAGTTGGTCTGGATCAGGCTGTATCCCTTTCTCACTTATCACATAACCCAAAAATTTCCTGGACTGTACTCCAAATACACACTTTTAATGGGTTCAATTTTAAATTTACTTTCACCAAGTTAGCAAAAGTTTCTTGGAGATCTGCCAAGTGTAGCTCTTCGTCCACACTTTTTACCATCATGTCATCGATATAAACTTCCATGTTTCTTCCAATTTGATCATCAAAATCCTTGTTCACCAACCTCTGATAAGTAGCCCCAACATTTTTAACCCAAACGGCATTACCTTGTAACAATGGAGGCCTCTATCAGTAACAAATGTGGTATGTTCTTGATCCTTTGGATCTACTTGAATCTGATTATACCCGGAGAAGGCATCCATAAAGGACAATAGCTTGTTTGTAGATGTGAAGTCCACCAACCGATCAATTCGGGGGACCATATATAAATCTTTTGGGCAAGCTCTGTTGAGATATGTGAAATCGATGTACATACGCCACATACCATTTTTATTTTTTACCAACACCGGGTTGGTTGTCCATAAAGGGTATTGAGATTCCTTTATGTGCCCCATTTTAGTAAGCCGGCCAACCTCTTAAACTATGACATCAGCCTTTTCCTTAGAAAAGGCTCTCCTCTTTTATACAACAGGTGATATGTCCCTTCAGATGGATAATTGGTTGGATATAATATTTGTTGGTACTCCGGTAACATCAGCATTGCACCAAGCAAAGACATGTTGATGGTCTTTCAAGAAATCTAACATTTTACCCTTCAACTCCGATGTCATCTTGGATCCTATCCAGATACTTTTTCCTTCAGCCAGAGAGTGAGTTTCAACTTCTTCAATTGGTATTAAAACACCAGGGGTCTCTCTGGGGTCATCAATTTCACCCTCTCCCCCAAAGGGCCCCTCAAACTGTTATTCCTCATTGATCTGAACTGCCCCTAACGTCCGAGGGGCCAGTGTTGTTGCATAACACTCTCTTGCTACCTTTTGGCTGCTTCAAACAACTCCACTTGTCCTTGTACAACATACTTCAAGCATTGGTGGACTGTTGAAGCCACAACATGCATCCTGGAGAGCCAAGATCTCCCCAGAATAGCATTATAACAAATGGGACAATCCACCACAATAAATAGTATTCTAACCATCTTTTTAAAAGGGCCTTTGCCAATAAAACCTCATCCTCGAACTCCCCGATCACATTTGCTGAGCTTCTAGTGAAACCCACAATTGACCTGTTCGAACGTTGAATTACTACCGGATTTTTCATTTTTTGTAGGAAGTTAAAAAGAGAATATTGGCAGAACTTCCGGTGTCCACCAAAATTCGTCTTATGTTATTGCCCCCAATGGATGCTCCTATGACAACAACATCTTCTTGAGGACCAACAATATCCCTCAAGTCATCCTCATCAAAAACAATAAAGGGAAATGGAATCTGTGATTGATAGGAAGTCATGCCTCCCTCCAGTTGGGTAGCTAAAGTATGAACTTGCCTCTTTCTCGAAGAAGTAGTTGGTGCAGTCATGGTGTCTCCCCCGATTATTGTAAGCGACTTAAAAAAGTTAATAAGTCCGGACACCGTCTTACAATGCTCTGTGATAACACCCACTTTATTCCGGGTTGGATCAGGATCTAAATATTTTGACTCTACATCAAACCTTTCGATTATAACCATAGCCCCATCCGGAGCCGATGTGCCTGCATTGTTTGGTCCAGCCCGATGAGCATTATCAGGCCTATCCACCTCTTCTTTTAACATACGCCCCCAACTTTCCTCTTTCAATAAAATTCTACACTTCTTGTTTCAACGCAATACAATCCTCAGTGGTATAATCGAAACATTTATTGTGACTCTCCCTAGGAGATTGTAATGCAGCCAGCCTTCTGTAATGTACTTCGCCTTTTGTTTTGTCATAAATAGTGGTTACGCTTTCTTTCAACTCAGCAAACCACTCCGGTTGAACCCAAGGCCCTCGCTTATTCCTAGATTGTTGGCTCTGGTCTGGTGCAGCTGGAAGAGACTGAGCTTTGGCTCTGTTATGACCCTGTCCGGCTTCCTTGGCCTTGTTCCTGGACTGGTTTTGGTTTTGATTTGGTGCAGCTGGAGCAGACCTCACCTGACTATGCACCCTAGTTTTCTTTGTTTCATCTATATTAATCTGTTTACCGACCTGATTCAGCAGACCTCCCCATGTCATGGCCTTCTTCCTGGGTACCCAATCAGCCAAGTTTCCAGGGTTCAAGCCCTGCCTCAGAGAAGCTATTGCTACTTGTTCAAAGCAATCAGCCAATCCATTCTTGGTATTTACAAAACGACTTATGTATTCTTTTAAAGATTCGTTTGGTTCTTGGGCACAATGGATAATTGTGTCTCCATTGCCCTTTACTTCCTTACTTCCAACAAACTGCCTCCAAAAGGCCACCCAAAAAGTGTCAAAATTTCTGATGCAACCCTGTGGCAAAATATTGTACCACTTCAGAGAACTCCCCGTAAAAGATTGGGAGAATTCTCTACAAACTGGTTTGTCGTCATCATCAAAATTCATCATAAATTTTTTGAATTGTTCCAAGTGGTTATCCGGGTCTTTACTGTCATCATATTTTTCCATTTTCGTACTGTCAAACCTCTTAGGAAGGTTTCCCGACAGTATCTTGGAGGAGAATGGAGATTGTCTCCAATTCCGGCCACGACTGAATACAGTATCTTTGTTAGGAGTTGCAAAGATACATGGCTCATCATCGAAGGCAAAATGATCCATTAACAAGCGATCCACATGTCTCCGGCCATGACTGTGAGACGATCCTTTGCCCAGATGCCTCTTCAACCTTCCATGCCTGTCCTTTTTTCTTGAGTACTTTTTGACCAACTTTTATTTCTTTTTAGAACGGCCTTCATCACTGCTGGATGACAAGGATTCTTCAACTCCATCTTCATTTGAGGAGCTACTGGAAGATTCTGAGTCTGAATCAGAGCTCTCCACCGGTTTAGACCGGTGAGACTTTTTGAGCTAGCATGAGTCTTTTTTGCACTCACATGGGTTTTTGATGGCTTATGCTCTCTTGGATTGTCAGTATGATGAGCTGCTGACGCCTTAGACTTCTCTTTTGTGCCCATCTCTGCCCTCTTGACAACCCTCAAAGCTTCTATTTCAACTTTTAACCTATCTCGCTCCTCAATTGTATATTCATCATTTACCCCCACCACTTCTGCCAAAGCTGGTGGCATTTCTTGCACGTCCAGATTCATCCGAACTGGTTTTTCTTGATGGTTTTGAATGTTAGATTCAGGCACATTCTCCTCCCACTGTGGTCGCCAATTTGGTGTGGTTCATTTTCGTGTGAGGGTAATTTTGTCTAGAGTTTTGTGATGTTTCAAGGGTATTTAATGTTTGGATAGACTGTAGTGAGAGATTTGAGATGTCTGGTTGTATTAAATGTTCATTACCCTCATTAATGAAAGTGGTTGGGTATTTATACCCTTAATTATTGGCCACATGGGCTTTCGGGTCAACTTATGAATTCGGGTCGAGTTCAATGACCCATTAATCTTTAAGCAAGTAAGTAATTAGCTTAGTCATGAAGTGATTTAGGTTTTGATACATTTAGTCTTGTTCGGATGGTTCAGTGGGTGGTTTTTGTCCGAATTGCCCTTGTCCGGTTCCCTCAGTGAGTGGTGAGAAAATCCGGACTCATCAATTGTAACTCCATTCCACGATGTTATCTTCAGAAATACAAAGTCTCATACTTTATATGTCAATGGATGTCAAAAAACATCATAATTATTTGTTTGACAACGTTAGGCAATTTTTATTTTCTCTCATATAATTTATATTTTCTCCATGTTTTTTTCCATATACATAATTATAAACCTTTTTTTCTCCCACCATATTCCAACACACATGTGTATGATATAAAGCTTCAAACATTGTCAAACTTATACTACTATGATACCTGTTATTATATGTGAATTCGATCAATGACAGATAGGTGTCTTAACTACCATTAAACTGAATCACAAATGCTCTCAACATATCTTATAATGTTTGTATCGTCTATTCTTTCTCATGATATGTTTGTGGGTGAAAAGTTATGCCAAATTTGAGTTTACTACCAAAACCTGTTTGCACATGATTCCAGAATCTTGATGTAAAATTTGAATTTGGATATAATATTACTGAAGTTGAAGCACCATGAAACCTAACAATATCTCACACACATAAACGAGCATATTTATCCAACATAGTATAATTTTAATGAATAAAAATATGATTTTTTTATCAACTTATCCATGATAATCCAAATTGAATCGCATATAAGTTCGGGGCAAACCTCAAACAAAATCCATTATCACATCATTTACACTTAGGAACATGTAAAATTAAAGTTAGTTATCATATTTTTTATTCTTAGTTTTGACTTATTGATATCATACAATAAATAATATATTCACATCATTCTTGTAATTCTCAGCCACTAATGATTTTTCTTCAAACTCTTATACATCTTTGTAATTACATGATGCATAACATATATATATATTCATCTGATATCACTTTCTTCAAATCATTTGAAACACACATCCTTCACTTATAACATAGTATTACATCATATTGAACAATATATTCAGTAATCTTATTGTACATCATTACATAATTATCTTATTTTTGGGTTATTCTTTTGAGAATTCTAAATTTTATCCATCACCAAGGAAATAAATATAATTGTGTGACAATATCAATTAGCTCTAATTCCTAATGTAAAAAAATTATATATCGAGTAAAAAAATTATATCTCGAGTAAAAATGAGTGACTACGGGATAACATGATATTTTTCCTAATATTTTTTTACTCAAATCAATTAATCGTTATATTGGATTTTGTAGCTACAATCATAATAGTTGATGAGTTTCATCCAAAACATTTACCTAGAATTTAAATCTTTATGTAGTGTATATATAATTCAAACTTTGATGTCCTGTATATATCCGCAAGTCACACCATATAAGTAATAACGCCAAATCTTGAACTCCAACACCATTTGTTCTACTTCAAGATCATGAAATGCATAATTCATCTCATGAATCTTTAATATTCTCAAAGCATATGCTACTACTCTCTTGGTACGTATAATAATACATCGTAATTCTTGATATGTTGCATCAGTATACACCATAAAATTTTCAATGTCAACAGCCTATTGATAATAGGAATGACGAACACGTAGTTCTTTCAAATTTCTCTTTAGTTTTGAAAATTGAATTTACATTTCTTTTATTCTAGTGAAAGGTAATTTTTTTCTCGAGTTAACTTTAGATAAAAATTTATATTGTTGATAAAATTTCCAATAAATCTTATGTAGTACCAAATAAAACTTATGTAGTACCTCGCAAGTACAATAAAAGTATTGTATAAGCCAATGATCTAAATTACTCAAATGAGTTTATTTAATTTACTATTTATTAACTTAATTATAAATTTAACACATGATTCCATATTTTCATTTTACGTAATTCAAGTAGGATATATATTATATATATAATGGTCCATCGGAGTCGATAATTAATAATTTTTATACTTTTAATTATTATCATAACGTCATAGTTCCATATTTAGGTAACAAAAAATATAATTTGTATATTTTTTATTGTACTCTTTTATATTTCATTCAAAAGAATAAATACGCTATTGATAAATTATAAAATATAATGTATTTGAACTCGATTATAGAGAAGCCTTAGATTGTAACTTAGTTAAACCCTAACATATAAAAGCCTTATATAAACGCCTAGATCAATATCTTGACTAAACCGTAACTTATAAATGGTCTTAGGAAATTCTTAAGTGGTAACTTGTCATATTCATGCTAGTGCACATGTGATTTAATAAGTATTTATTATATAATAAATGTAACAATGATAATTATAACCTAACTATTAATAGGAACTCTGACGTATAGATTGTGATCATGTCCCGGATATTTCTTTATGACTTGCATTACTCTTCATCATATATGTTATATCTTCCTCTCTAGTATCTTATATTTAATTAGATTAATATATTAATTATATTATTTGGTTTCATACCCCTCAGCTAAACAAATCACCATACATTAACTACCATTTATAATCGAGTTAAAGATGTGGTATGATTCTAAAAACTAGATAAGGCGTGGACCCTAAGAGAGTTAAGAAATCTAAAAACATTTTGTAAGTACCATCACGGTATTAATCATCATACAATAGAATGAAAAGCTTTAAAATATAAGATACAAAACCTCATTGATGATGGTAAGCTTCTCGAACCCATCAAGGGTTGAGCCAATTCTAATTTCAACTAATATCTAATAACTCAGTCATTGGTACATAGGGTTAAGCCTCCACAATAAACACCTGAAGTTGAGGAACCGTTAGTGGTATATATATATATATATATATATATATATATATATATATATATATATATATATATATCATGTAACAAATACTTAGATCTGATCCAAATATTCATGTTGTAAGAACAATCGTTGGATGGGACACTCTTGCATGAATCACCATTTTTCAAAACACCACATTGTTAATCTTGAGGTTCAACAAATGAGTCAGACATTTATTTATCTTTACATGATTAATTTACCTTTTATCAACTTTGAGGATGACGATTTAAGGGGGAAAGTAAGGCCCCACGAAGATGTAATAATCATTATTGTTGAAATTACTGGTACTAAAGGTAGCCAAATTATGGTCAATACATACATCTCTACAATTATTCTTTTCATGAAGTGTTATAATAAAATATAGGGCATATCACCGTTATAACCATCTAAAATAATCTTAAAGAGGTTTAATAAAACAAAAATCCCGGTGTTTGGCATACTAAAATTAAAGGTCATTTTGGAATAAGCGGAGTGAAGAAAAATAATGCAGTGTTTCATCATAATAGTAGACATACCTTCATTGTACGATGCTATTTTGGTCGTCTGTAACTCAATCACATGCATGTTATTACACGTATAGTTCATCAACGCATGAGATATGACATCAACATAATGATCACTGTAATTTGTGGTAGTCAGCACATAGACAGAGAATGCTATAATATTTATCTTGCTCTCGGAAAATAGAAATTAGTCGGGGGCCTTAGAGATGATCCTATAGTATAATTGAACTAGAAATGCATTGAAAGAAGTAACACTCGGAGCCCGATAGATTGCATGTATTAGGCATAACCTACAAAGGTATATTAAAAATTGTATCTGATAATTTTGATGTTTTTATTGTATGTATATGATATAACATGAGCAACGACCTCGATAAGATGCCACAAGATATATATTAACAACAATTGTAGTTTGATAAGGGAAAAATGCATACCATTCTTCCATGAGAGAGTCGAAGTCATTATTCTCAAGGTTAATTGCCTATACAACATTTTTCATGTCATGAAAGCCGTTTAACACGCCTGAATTGTAACTTTGATTATTGGGAAAAGGAAAAATGATAAAGAAAATGTGTGTAGACTCATCGACCTCAATCTAGCATGTTCAAAGACTCATTCATGATCATATGTATTAATCAACTAATGGATTATAAAATAATAAGTTGTTATTTATGTATACATATTCATGATATAATAATATTATAATTTATATGGACGACAAAGAGCACATAATCGTCATGACTAAAAGGGCTTTACTTTCGGTCTAAAAATGAAAACGTGATGTATCAAATATTGGTGAACGAGATTTTCTCTAGAAAATTTGCATAAATGTTCAAGCATACGTTGATAAAATATCGGTAACAAACTAAGAAAAATAAAATCACTTGACAGACCTCGAAGAAACCATTGACAACTTCCGTGAAGTTAATTTAAAACTCATCACGAAAGGTGCATATCCATAGTCTACTCCGAGAAATTATTGGATATTTAGTGAGTAAAAAAAAGAATTGAAACAGACCTAAAACAACTATCTAATTTAGAGACTTTAGTACCATTATGAAGAATTAAAGAGCTCACTATCTTTAGATGAAGATTGATTGCCTTAAATCAATCCATTTAAAATATGCTCTATTTTTTAAATCATTAAAGGGTCTGATATATTAACTTGACCCAAGAATGTGATAAAATATTTACAAATACTAAAGAGAACTTGGCTTATCCCAAAGTCCTAACACGATCGAACACATGTGATACTCTTTATTTATATTTACCAATATTTAATCATGTTATTAGTAAAGTTTTAGTGAAGGAAGAATGAGCCACTGGTTGAGCCATCTATTATGTCAGAAAATCATTTAAATTCTAAAACTTGGTATTTACATTTGGAGAATTTAGCAGTGGCTCTGTTGGTACTTTCAAAGCCATACAAATATGGTCCAAACTTCTTTCTCAATGCGAAACATTTTTTAAAAACCTAACATATCCGACTGATTAACATGGTGATCCGTGGAACTTAGAGATTTTGACATCATATTTGACCCAATGATTGCCATCAAGGCTCAAGCTCTTGCAAACTTCTTTATTGTTTTCTATGCCGAAATACCGACCCTCTATAAGGGTAATACCAAACCCATATGGATAGTCTGACCCGATAATGGCTCAATTAATCTGGACATCAGAGTAGGTATATAACTAATATACCATTTTAGGGACCCTCTACATCAATCAATTAAATTTGGATTTCATATCTTGAAAAGTGAGGCTGAATACAGAGTAGCAATTACAAGTCTCTGACTTGCCTATACATGTGGGACACAATGTTTAAAACTCCTCAATGAATCATAGTTAGTGGTCAATCATGCTTCGGTACAAACCAAAGAAAAATTAGACATTCTCGTCCTATTTCTAATAAAAGTACGATTTAAGCCTGAAAATTTGAACATGTATAGTATGATTAAGTACCACATGTTGAAAACAAGATAACTAACACCCTTTCATCAGTTGGAAGCTCCGGATCAACACTATGTATGATCAAACAAGAAAAACTAGCCACATTATAGCTTATGTAGGTCGAACCCTCTGAATAAATATTCGAGGCTATGGCTATCGATAAGCCACCAGATTAGCAAACCCAAATTTAGGCATACCTTACAAATAGGACACTTCAAGAAAATAAAGTCAAGCTTAGAAATGTCAAAATACGATCTTCTTACTATGTACTGCTCGTTGGAACATTTCATTTCTAATGGATTAGACCTTTTCTTCGGTGCCTAAAACTTGGATGAATTAAATTTCATACTGAAAGAAATTCATGAAGGATAAAAAGGTACATATTGTAGTTTAAAACTCTTAATAGGCGCATACCGATACTATATGTGTATTAAGGTATCCGTGGAATATACTATACATAAAAACTAATGAGGGCTAGGTTTCTAATATAGCCAAACTCGAGTTATTAAGGGGTTCGACATGTAAGCTACCCAAAAGTTAGCATTATAAAGGGCTCAAGGTAAGCAACTAAAATATGTATAATAACTTAATCTTAAGTTATAAAGGGTTTGGGCATGTTCATATATCATGTTCTACCTTATAATTGTATGTTTAGTATATACTTAATACAACTTTTATAATTGTAACATAACTATAAATAAGAACTCCAGAGCTCGGTATCACGATCTGAGCATTCAACACTACTATTATGTCACATTATTATCCATCATCTATAGTCTTTAAATTGTAATTAAATTAAAACACTAGTTACCTCATTTGGCCATGATACTCTTCGATCGAACAAAATCATACCACACATTATCCTCGTCTTTAGGATCTATAACGTACTCATGGGACTTTATCAAAAATCAATCAAAACATATTTTCTGACCAAGATCGAAAAGTAAAATCAAGCTTTCTACCGTGTCGAACCCCTCGACTCATAAGCGTTGTTATCCTGATATTTTTGCAACACAAAATTCCACAGCCTTCCAAATAATGTGGCAGACACTATGCAAAACCTTATCGTCGTGTATAATAATGTCATCGACGTCATGTATAATAATGTCATCGACGTCATGAAAAATATTGTTCGTGGAAACGATTTAGATCATAGCACTGCGATTAAGAAGAAATTTGATCACTTCAATCAAACTTATTTAGATGAGTTTCAGGCCATCAAAAATTTGGTCGATGCCATCAAAGAGCTAGAACCATACAGATATGTTGCATGAAGTATAAGGTAACAAGGACCGCATTTCAAAATCTATCGTCATGGTAATTAGAAAAACTCTAAAAAAATCAATTATGTTTCCTCCGTCTTTGTCTAGACATTAATTTCCAGCACCTGACCGTTCACCATGTTGGGAACGTAAATATATTGCTAATGAGAAAAGGTTCTCGGAGATAAATTCTCCCGGAGCCGATTTTAATAGGTTTGATCTATAAATTCAAGCGTCTCCATTGCATACACCATCGAAATTTCTCACAAAATCGATATATCATCCGTAATCAAAATGAACATGTTTTTGTAATGGTCGAGCCCAAATATTAAAGTGGAAACAAAACTGCATTGTTATTTTAATACAAATTAAAAGACTCTCAGGTTGTATCACCGATGCCATCATAAATACTGGTGGATGATCGACCCAGAAAGTTACATTAATGTAATATAGAAAAATACAATGGAATAGGTGACCCCGAGCAACGTATTGAGCAACTTATGCAATAAAATGCTTTGATTCGACGAAGACGATAATATTTTTTACCTATATGACCTTCAAATGTAGATATTTATTATGGTTAAAACTCTTTGACTTTTGGTTCAATTTACACATTTGAATCCCTATTGACCATATTTTGAGATCAATTTATTAGAAGTAAGGTTATTCATGGTGACAGATATTACATTATCCATTGCAAGTAGGAAATAAATAAAAGCATGTGTGGCTACACCAACAGGTTTTTCAACCCTTAAGAGCTTCCTCGATAATTGCAATGATATGGTAGTTTATGTTGAACCTTGGTCAACTCTTAGTCTAGATTGAAAATCAAAGTTGAAAATATAATACATATGAGAATGTCAGAAATACTTAATGCATATCATTCGTAACATATGACATGCGTTTAATAGTTGAATATTTGTTGACTCATTTGCCAACTTCATCAATTTGATTAGTTTGAAAGTAATAATAAACTCTTTGTTATAATAGTATAAGTTATAATAACAATAATAAAATAAAACTATTGTAATAATAATAATAAAAAGAATAAAAATATTATAATAACATGGCTTATACTCATTCTTTATTTTTCATCTCTATTTGTATAAAAGGGTCAAGCTATATATACCCAATTCGGGTTTAAGTATACCCAATTTTGAGTATACCCAAAGGTGATCTAAGTATACCCAATTTTTTCCAAAAATGCCCTTTTGGGGGTATATAAGCCATTTTTTTACTAAGTTCATCCACTCCACTTAAACCTACACTTTCTCTCACTTCACTTATATCTCTCACTTCTCTCTAGAATCTCACCTCACTTCTCTCTTATTTTTTCCGGCGAACCACCACCACCACCACCACTCCTCCTCCTCCTCCTGCTCCTCCTTCATCATGGTCAAGAACAAAAACCCTCCGTCGCCTCCTACGTAAGTCCCCAAATTAATTTTGTTACTTAATTTTGTTAGATTTAGGTATGAATTTTAGTTTTTGGTTAGATTTAGGGTTGAATTTTGTGTTTAGGATAGAATTAGGTAGAGAATTAGGGTTTAGGGTAGGATTAGGGTGAGATTTGGGGCCATTTTCCAGCCAACTCGTCGGCTGGAAAATGGCCGGCGACGCACTGGTGGTGCGCCTTGGGCAGCACCATCGGTGCGTGATGGTGTGCCGCTCGGTACACCAACTGTGTACCGAGCGGCACAATGACCTGTGTCGCTCGGCACACAGTGCCGAAACAGAGCGGCACTAGCACCCGTGCCGCTCGGTTCGCCTTATATGGTACCTATGGTACCCGAATTTTGTTTTAAAAAAACTCCAATTTTTTTGTTTCAAAAGTTCTGGTATTGCATTTTTTTTAAAAAAACTTCAAATTTCACCATACGTATAGGATTGTTGATGATTTAAATTTTATATGTTAGTGTTATTAATTTCGTGCTTTGTTTTGTATTTTTGTAGGTCAGACGCAGTGGAGGAGCGACGTCTTCCACGATCCAGGGCGTATCCCCCTGGGTCACGTCCGCCACCGCCAGGCAAGAGTATTAAGACTGTTCGCGCGGTTGAGAATGAGCGGGTCCGCGATGCCAAGCGCGGACGAGATTTACCAGATGACCCTGAGACTATTCGTCTTAGGGAGGAGGAGGAACGGATACGGACTGATCGGTCTTTGCGCCGAATCAAGCATGGCCAGAGGAAGGAAAAGGCCATAGCGACTGAGGCGATTGATATCAGAGGTGGAGGCTCCTCACGACGAGAGACGTCGTCATCACATACACATGGATCACCACCTCCCACTGCTAGTGATCCACCACCTCCCTCTCCTTCTCGCAGAGCTGCGTCCCCTGCGCATACTATTACACATCCACCACCTGTTAGCGACAGGGTGGATGCCACTGGGGACCCTGAGCAGGACACGATTGACGAGGAGCACATAGATGCCATCCACACCGAGGAGCAGCGAAAGATGTTTGCATTTCTCAAATGCAACAAGATCCCTCTATTTCCTGACTACAAGGAGCATGAGGCGTACCACGTCTTCATCGGACAGGTAAGTACCTAATTATTAAACGTCCACTATAAGGTTTTACTATTATTATGTTCTGACTTAGTTTTTAATTTATAGGGTCGCACTACACTAGGCGTACAGGCACATTATAATGTGCTACGTATGTGGGACTTGACTGCTCAGCCAGATGTGCAGTGATTTTTGGCGCGGACTCATTTTGGTCCTCTTATAGCCCACCTGCCTCAGTACTTCACACATTCCGTCTTAGACGAGGTTTTTGTTGAGCATTGGCATCAGGAGACCAACACTTTCCATTTCTCATTTGGAGAGATGACGATTACGCTCGATGATGTCAGCTGCATTACAGGTCTCCCTGTAGTTGGTCGGACACTTGATGTAGTCACGGCTCCACGTGACGAGGCATACAGCTACTACGCTAGTATGTTAGGTCTGACAGTGGATGAGGTCTACACAGAGATACAGTCCACCAGAGGCGTTGGCTTCAAGATAAAGTGGCTGAGGGAGACTTTCACCAGGGGGCGCTACATCGAGCAGACTGATGTTGAGACTATCCGCCAGGTATCACGAGCATACCTTATGTTCTTATTTGGTTGCACTATTTTTGCGGATACTAGTCAGAAGAGCGTCAAGGATGACTACTTGTACGGGTTAGCCAATATGGATTCTGGGTTGTGGGACATCGCGTGGGGTACGAGTGCATTGGCATTCCTGTTCCGTGGTTTGGGTGATGCTTCGAAAGCATCGAAGCATAACCTTTACGGTTTTGTAGCTATGCTCGATTGTTGGATCTATGACCACTTCCCAGCGTTTAGGGCCTCAGAGAATGCTGACCACGTAGCGAGGCAGCCTAGGATTGTGAAGTGGCTGCCGAAGCGGATTGTTGGGCAAAACATCCGCCCCAAATCGGTTGTCCGTACTCTCCTTGCTGATCAGAAGGAGGCAGATGTAAGTTTTTAAATATTTTTTTTTCATTACAATTTTGATATTAAGTGTTAGGATTTTAAATCAATCTAATTGTTTTAATGTTTTATAACAGGTGCTATTTGAGCCATACGAGGACATTAGAGTCCAGTTTCCAGTCCAGGAGATCCGCACTATTGTTTATCCTTTGCGGATGATGAGCACGGTCGAGGGCTACATGCTTGATCGGGTTATGCGCCAGTTTGGACGGGTTCAGGATGAGCCCGAACTCCCACTTGTACTACGACCGGGTTACAGGAAAGGAGATCTAGCGAGGTACACGTGGCGAGAGAGTGCATGGCTAGATTGGCGTCAGCACTTGCTTGCTGAGGATCGTTTGACAGTTACCATTGCCACATATAGACAGTCAGCGACGAACACGTACTGGAGGTACCTGGCTGAGTATGGTTGGCATACTATCACTCCACCACCGCGTACCACGGACGATAGACTGTTAGACGTTGTTCGCTCCATTGTTACTATGCCCGTCGAGCGTGGGGAAGCGGGTGCGCTGAGGTGGAGAGATCAAGTCCTGCAGCTCTTCTCTCCCTGGTTGTTTGTCCTCATCATCGGACTTGTTCTAGCGTTGTTATGATCTTTCATTCTTGTGGACTTCTTAGTTGTTTGAGTATCGTATTTTGTATTATGACTTATGACATCTACTTTGTAACATGACTTATGACTTCTACTATCTACTGCTTCTACTGTTCTTTTTGATTTTTTGTACTTAACTTGATCTAACATAAGTCATACCATAACACCATAACACCAAAACACCATAACACTATACTAGTAATTCTCGATTTTTTGTACTTAACTTCATCTTAAATTCGTCAAAAATTAACATTATAATAGTAATTCATTCACTTAAAATCCATAACACCATAACACCAAAACACCATAACATTCAGGTATAAACTTGTCAAAAAAAACACCATAAACGCAAAACAAATTATAAAAAAAAATACAAGTTAAATTGCACCATGGGTACGCAGTCAGTGGTACCTATGGTGCACACTACTGCGTACCCATGGTACAGTAGCCTGTGCACCATGGGTACACAGGAGGCAGTACCGATGGTGCATGGTACCATCAGTACAGGGGGTAAGTACCGATGGTACAACCCCTTGTACCGATGGTACCATGCACCGGCCGGCACGTTATGTACCGACCGGTGCATGGCACCATCGGTACACAGTGTGGTGTACCATCGGTACACCAGACTGTGCACCATAGGTACACAGAAGACAGTACCTATGGTGCGCAATTTTATCTTGGAATTTTTTTCCCGGTTTTTTTTCTCGCGTTTTCTTTTTCCGCGCTCTAAACTTCCCGCCAATGTAAACTCTCATTCTTCTATATAAGGAAGCATACCTTACAACACCAAACACACAAAAATCTCCTTTTAACATAGTTGAAGTCTATCATAATGGGTTGGAGTGTGTTTGATGATGCTCATCTGCTCAAGGCTGTGAAAGCTGTGAAGTTCAAACGGTCTGTTCTATATCAAGTTATGTACTAATGTTTAGAATATGTTATTGTTGCTTGTTTGTGATGTTTTATTTTAGTTATGAAATGATTATTGGCTTATCGTTATAAGTTGGTAATTTGAATGAATTGATGCAATAAAAGAGAAAGACCAAAACAACCAAAACGATGTAGTAAAACAAAGTTCTAAACATCATAAATCCTTACAAATGACGTAAAGCGACCAAAAGACACAGAAGAGTTCGAAACAATAACATAAACCCGACCGAAACACATAAACCTACTAAAAAAACTCATCAAGATTAGTTACTTCTGGGAATGAACTAACTGGCTTTCTACCTTCGAGTTCCGTATATTTCTTGCAGCGACCAACTAATGGTAGCTCCCAATGCGTAGCCTCTTCGCTCTTCAACTTCTGCCACGTAGGATGTATGCGTGCGCAAGGGCAAAGGGGCTTGATTGATAGCTGTTTCATAGGTACTTAAATTAGAATCAACAATTGAGTAATATAGTGGTGAGAAAAAACATAACCATATATCGAATGACTTACATTGACAAAGTGGTTAGTATCGACGAATCCAAACCCAATCTCACGTCTTTGGGCCATAATGGGAGGCTTACCGCGCAGAGGTAAAAAAGTATGACTACAGTTGTGATTCCCTACGAGTGACACAAAATGAACAATGAATTCGAACTTGGTTGCAATCGTAATACCCATTTCAGGCATTGTCATCCAATATTTGGGTGATGCTGGTGTCTCGTAGTAGTTTATACTTTCTGCAACCTTCAGGTAATCCTCTTTACCGTTATAAATCTTGCTGTATGTGTCGTATTTTTCCATTAGCTCATCGTATATTGCCTTCTAAACACCTCGCCAACCTTCTTCATGACCATACAACCCGAATGAAACTGCTCTATATCCACAATGTCCATCTGGCTTAACATCATTAATACCCGATATAAAAGGGTTGAAGTGAATCGGAAACCAACGCAAAAAACCTTTCGGGTCATGTATTAGTTCTGTGACTCGATCAATGGACGGTTGTACGATGTTGCTACCTAGCGAGGCAATGGAAGAGGTACGAGTACGAGGTACTCTAGGCACATATGCCCGAATCGTTGATTCACTACCAACTGCTTTACTCTTTTTAACTTTTATTGGTTTTAAAGACTGCATGACTGCGTCATGACTAGCTTCATCCTCTTTTAGCGGGTACTCCCATCCGCTCATGTCCCGTTTAGTGGATGATGTATCCACCACTAACTTTCTTTTCACCTGTGGGCGGCCTCGGTGTTTCTGCTTCTCCAATGGCTCTAGCAATGACGATGTTTCAGGATAAACAACTTCAAACCATTTCTTGTAAATATGTTTGATACGGCTTTCATCTTCCGTATCCATAACATCGCTAACTAGCTTTAGCAGATCATCTTTGAGAATTTCCATGGTCGTACGGAATGTACGAGGCATTATTTCTAACCTTGTCCAGTGGATGTGAAAAGCATCTAGAGAGGCAGACATTCCATCTTTACGCCACTTGCGGACCTGGTGATAGCAAGGTATACCATGGGTAGATTTTACAGCGCATATACACTCGCCAATGTCTTTAACATCCGGCCCATCTTCAATAGCGACCATCTTGGTATCTTCGGCCTTCTCTACTTCAGAGAAAAATAGTTCTAACGCCACGTGGGAAACCTTGCCTCGAATCTCATCAAACAGTTTATCCGCGAACTTATGCAGTACTATGTAACGACATTTCTCGAACGACGACCTAATGGCAGCATGTTGGATTTCAACAAGCGAATGAACCCTCCCCCAAAATAACTCGAAGTTTAATTTGCTCGTACGTATGTAACGCTTTAGGTTAGAATGAGCACTCTCGACGCGGTTTGTTGTGCAATGTCTCAAATGCATGTTTTTGTTCGTCTTCCAAACAACAAATTTGTCCATGTACTTATCGAGCCACGATTTTTCAGTGTATTCAATTGCTTTAGGGTAATCTTTGTACTCCAATACCATCTCCCGTCTGGCGTGATCGAATTCAATCTCTGATTCACTATACGCAATCTTCTGCCAAGCACTAACAAATTCTTTATGATCACTTTTCTCGCGGAAGTGCTTTCTTGTTTGCCCTTGAACATTTTGGTTAATGTGCCAGCGACATAACATATGCGTTGTCTCTGGGAATACCACTTCTATAGCATTCATCAATGCTAAATCTCTGTCGGTTAGGATGACCCGCGGTTCTTCAATTCCATGAACGGAAATCAACGATTTCAAACACTCTAATACCCATTTGAAGTTGTTTAACTTCTCACCCGACATGAAGGCAAATGCCGCACAGAAAGTCAATCCAGTACACGTCACACCCACTATCTCGAAAAATGGCATACCATATCGTATCACTTTATATGTACTATCCATAATCAAAACTATCAGAAATGTGTGCAAAAGATCAACACTGACAGGATGGGAAAAAAACAAATCTGTAATGATTTGTCCATCGTCTTCACCAGATTTATGCCATTCATAATAATTATGTGACTTAAGCTCACCCCACAAGAACTGAAGTTGTGACCTACCCGCCTTCTTTAGAACCCGATTTTTCTGTCGTGCATTGTAGATCGTCCGCATGGTAGAAACATTATCTTCGTTCAATTTCTTCACACCATTCAGTATATCTCTGGGGTTAGTACCAATGAAGGTCGCTCGTTCAACATACTCCATCTCTTCATCATTCAAACGGTCAGCAAAAGAATGACCATCTAGATGTATAGAAGTGTCATGGTTATGAGTACCACATTTTACTTCTAACTTCCATTGATCTGGGGCAACCATTAACCCGAGAAGCTGAAATGGGCAGTCAATCTTTTTCGTTCCTGTAGACTTCCGTTTGCGGTCTTTTTCTGCAACCCTTGGAATATATTTCCCCCCCCCCCTCTCACACTGGAAATAAACTCTCGGATTTTTTCTGCTGTTTACTTTGTCGCGCCGACTTATGTTGATAACCATACCATAAAGTTTTCCGATCTTCGTAACCCATTTCACCAACGCGTCGTGTGTGTAGAACTCGGTAGTGAAGAACAAATGACTATAATCGGTAGCGGAAGGTGCCTCAGTCCCACTTGCGACATCCGTCCCCTGTTACACAACAAAAAAGCACAATAAACATTCAAGTATAGTTAACAACATAAAAAATCAGGCTTCTTTTCGAAAAACATGCGCAAATCCAAGGTTCTGAGGCCTAAAACCGGTGGTTCTAGGCCTCAGAACCGGCCGGACACGGCCATAAGCACCACCGGTTCTTGGCCTCAGCACTGGTGGTGCTGGGGCTGTGGAACCGACCGGCTGCAGCACCATGCACCATCGGTTCCAGCCCATGGAACCGATGGTGCATGGGCCGCCGGGTTCGTGAATACCTTTGCCGGCGACGGTGGTGGCGGTTCCGGCGATCATGGCTCCTTCTCCGGCGACTCAATCTCTTTTTTCGGCAAAAATTCATCATTCCTTCTCTCCAGTGACATCAACTCCTCCACGCTGATCCCTAGTTCTGCTTCCGACATGATCGATTTTGTGTTTTAGTTTGAATGTTCTTGATTTTCTTAGGAAGTTTGAATTAGGTTTCAATTTTTTTAAGAAACTATACTATTTGGATAGTAAATTCAGCAAAGAAGAGTGTTTGTTTGGGTATAGATAGCGAAATAGGACTTTTGGTGAATTGGGTATACTTAGGATACACTTAGTAGTTTTTTTTACTTAATGGCAGTTTAGATATTAATTTTCTGATGGAGGGTTAAAATGTCAAAAAAAAGTCAATCGAAAGTCAATTGTTGTTTTTGGGTATACTTAAACCCGTTTTGGGTATATATAGCAGTATGCAGTAGCCTCTTTGAGGTTTACTAATTAAACATATATTATTAGATATGTTATTTAGTATTTTTTATAAATTGTTTTTTAGTAAAAGAAGTACCTTTATTTTGTAAGAGCTTGCTTAAGTTATTCTTTTTTTTAAGAGTAACAAATTGGCTTTAGTCAATTTTGAGATCATAAGTATTTATTGGGTTATATTCTTCTTTTTTATTCGCTCTTCTATTTTTATATTCAGTTTTTTTGCATTCTTTTTTCCTTTTTGTCTTGAACAAATAATTTTATTTCACTTCTTATTTTAATATTATATTGTGGAATACCATCATTATTTTCATCTAAATATACTTCAATATACTCTTCATTGTTGTATTCCATTTTCATTATCCAATGTTTCATCTTCTTCCTCATAATTCTCTTATTCTTTATCGTCTTCCTTTACACTTTCTTCTTTTGTTTCTTCTTCCTATATACTTCCCTCTTTTTTTCTTTTTTTATTTCTTCTTTTATTTCCACTATTTTTTTATTCATTTATCATCATTTTTTCTCAACATCTTCATTATTTGAGACACTTTTTGTTCTGATTTTGTTCTTTAGAATATTATTATTCTCATGATCAATAAAATCATTATTTTATTCGTTGTCATTCACTACCTCTTCTCACCATCAATGTATCATCTAACCATGATAGTTTATTCAGTAGCCATAAAAATCAAATCACAATACAAAACTTATTTAGAAAATATATTATATTGGGAAAATATATTAAAATTAACATAAATAATTTATTACTGTTATTTAAGTTAAAAAAATATTAGAATGTATATTTTACCTCTCATGGTATTATTTGTTCAAATAAAACTTAGTTCTTCTCTTGATGTATTAAATTTGTTGTCCTTTTTTATTTCAAGCATCTTGGGAAATCAAGTTTCATTATTCTTATTTTTTATGTTTTCTAAGAAGAATGATTGCAAACTTTAAATCAAATAAAGATAAAATATCAGTATAATAGTAAAAAAGATATATATTATTTTAGGTTTTGAGCAGTACATCGTCCCTCGACTATCGCGCTTGGCGGCAGATAGTCCCTTTACTTTCAAATGTCCGTTGACAGTCCCTAGACTATCACGTTTGGATAAAGTTAGTCCACCAGATCCTCAGATCCATGAGAGGCTGCCACCTGTCACCATAATCCCCAGATTTTTGTATCATCACTCGTCCTTTGAGTTTAGGTCAAACTAAAAACGTAGTCTGCGACATTAAATGACCCACCCACCCTTATAATATCCAACTTGGCATTAATAATTGACTGTGTTTATTGAGGTGGCATTATTTATCCTACGTGGAATCCCCAAATCACTCTCTCTTATTCTAAATCAAATCTCTAAATCTAAACCCTTAATCTACTCCCAAATAATTTTATCCTAAATAATATGTTTTTGATTTTTTAGTTCTGCTTTCAATTTATAATGTTGTTTTAACATTAAAATTTGGTTTTTTATTTTCTATTACTTGTAGTGGGCTAGTAAAGCAATAAAAAAGAACCAGTACGAGCTTCAAGCAAAGCAGAGAGATTTAATGGCGGATTTTAGCTCAATCTCATCTCCAACACACAATTTCGAAAAACCCACTTCGATTCCAAGATTATTCATCGGTTTCAACCTAAAACCTTTCACAGAAACTGAATCCTTTGTTATGAGCCCGACTTCAATTCTCGATACTAAACCTTTCTCTATTCCCAAAAACCCATTTCGATCTGAATCAAACACGATCACCTATAGGTTTTCTCAAGATACTGAAACTCGAAACAAAATTAACACTCATAAAATCAGATTTGACATAGTTGATTCTCTCGTCGCCGACGATAATTCCGACGCAGATTCTTCAAAAACCGAAACCCAGATGGTTCTGTTCGGGTCACAGCTGAAAATCCAGATGCCAACATCTGATTTCAGAGTCAAAACTAGATATTCCCCTAAGAAAAACCGGTTTGAGTAATTAATATGTTTTGGTACCCTTTGATATTTTATTTTTCAGGATATTTTATATTTTTTACTTTTGAGTTGAAATTTATCTATAATGCAAGTTTGAAACTTACAGTTGTGTTTGTTTTATCTATCAAGGTTTGTATGTTGTTTAAGTTGATTACATATTGTCATCATGGTCATATTGTTCTCATCGGCTTTGCCTTTTGTTTCTCTTTGACATTAGTTTATTCGATTACTTTTTTTAATGAAAATCTGTCACTGAATGCAATAGTTTTGTTTGGACTATAGACTTCTGAATGTTATAAAGTTTCTGATTGAAATCTGGCTTTGAAGACAATTTTTCTATTTCACTTTGTCAAACACAAATCCACCACAGATCGATTATAAATAATTCGGGATTGTTCGATATAAGTTGACTCAAGTTTTCAAAAAATTTACTTTTATCCCTAGTTGTTAAAACAAAGTAATACACGGGTGGTAGCCTCGGTAGACAGGTTGGGTAGAAGGAATTGGAGGTTGTCATAACTTGGTGCAGGAGAGATAAGGATGCAAAAAAATAGAGAGAAGAGAAAAATGGAGGAAGAAGAAAAAATAGAGAGAAGAGAAAAATAGAGGAAGAAGAAGAAATATATCTTTATAAGGCTCCAATTATTTCTTTAATTATAATGACACATGGGATTCATTTAATAGGTGACAGGTCAACACAAATTGCCAT
This sequence comes from Limnanthes douglasii subsp. nivea, assembly GCA_036936605.1. Taxonomy (NCBI): domain Eukaryota; kingdom Viridiplantae; phylum Streptophyta; class Magnoliopsida; order Brassicales; family Limnanthaceae; genus Limnanthes; species Limnanthes douglasii. Next base: position 171,859,530 of record JAUPFV010000004.1, on the reverse strand, counting down.
CTCACCAACACCTATGCCAATAAAGATTTTGGTCAAAGGGAAAAATCGTACCTAAACTCAATGGATGAATGGTGATATAAAAATCTGGGGACTATGGTGACAGGTGGAAGCCTCTCATGGATTAGAGGATCTGGTGGACTAACTTTATCCAAATGCGATAGTCCAGGAACTGTCAACGGACATTTGAAAGTCAATGGACTATCTGCCACCAAACGCGATAGTCGAAGGACGATGTACTGTTCAAAGCCTATTATTTTACATATAAATAGGGGCGAGTCATATCCTATTGTGATATCTTGATTTTGATGGTGTTTTTTCTTGCTTGACCTTTAATTTATTTTTTCTAAATCAAATCGGCCCAATCTCGGAAGTTTTCGCCACAAGTACAAAATAATGAAGTAAAATATAAATACATTACTTAGCATCATACCTACATTTTGGACAAATTGTTCATCATCCAGCTTCAATATCTTTTCTATTTTTTCCTTCAATTTTTTTACGTGACATGTTAAAAGTATATTTTTTTTATCTTTGGCTTAACCAATACTTATGAGAAGTTGGTTTGCAATATATGCAATCGTATTGTTTCTTGTGTATATTTTTTGAACGTTTTATCTTTTAATTTTATTTTTTCTCCATAGTCAGTCCATATATCACTTTACTATCATTCTTTGTGATTGGCAGATATTCATCAGGATTCGGTATCCGCAAAGCAAAGATAAGTTTTTGAAATAAATCTTTTATTTATGATTTTTTAATTATTGTCAGAAGATAACATAGAAGGATAAAAACGTAAAAATAAAAGGCAAAAGCTAAAAAAATAAAATATGGAAACACGAGACTAACCCTTGTGTACATGGAGAGAAAAACAGTACAATAAAATACAAAGCATAAAGAAAGAAGTGAGAATAAGAATGTGAACAAAAAATATACACAAATAATATATATGATAAATTTGCAATATATTTAATAAAGTGGTAGGTATTGACCAAACAATTAACTATTACCAGATATTGATAAGTTATAAACCCCATGTATGCACAGTATGTCATCCTCACATTATTATTAGCATTACTGTATTATTATTATAACACTATATTTATTATGTATGGTTAATACATATACAAAATTATATTATATTGGGCCAGATGGGTACAATTTGCAATATTTTTCGCATATAGAGCAAAGTATAATGTAGCATATAACTATTAATGGCGTTTACAATATTTTTGTTGTATAATCAGATAAGATGCAAGGAAATTATGATGTGGAAATACATGTTTAGGAGTAATTTTTTGCATTCTTGATTCTTTACACATTGTTTATTGAAAGGCTCATACATAAAAAATATGAAAATGTCAAATTTGAAACTATTGGTAAATAAATTCGAATAACGAGTTTGTAAGAATAACTACCGAGTGAGTTATCCATAATATTCGCCCCGTAATCTTCATAGTAAACACCAAATCATCTATATGATAGAAAATGATATACGTAAAGTAATCAGCCTCTCAACGCTAAAAATACTATATAAGCCAAATAATCTCAACCTTCATGCTCTAAAAGGCTATAGGCCGAGTAATCTCTATCTTCATGATCGAAAATGTTATAGGCGAGATGATCTCCCTCTCCGTGATAGAAAAGGCTATAAGTCGAATGATCTCTATCTAAGAAAAACAATTATAGGCTAAATGATCTCCAACTCCATGCTCGATAAGGTTATAGTATGAGTAATCTTCATCTTCATGATCGAAAAGGCTATAAGCCAAATAATCTACATCCCTATAATAAAAGGACTATATGCCAAACGATCTCTATCTCCATAATAACAAAAATTATATGTCAATCGATCTCTATCTCCGTAATATAAAAGGCTACAAGTCAAATGATCTCCATCCCCATGATAGAAATAGGTCAGGTAATCTTCATCTATTTGGCCGAAAATGCTATAGGCCGACTAATATTTATCTCAATGATCGAAAATGCTATAAGCCAAATAATCTCCATTTTCACAATAAAAGGGTTATACCCCAAGCGATCTTCATCTCCATAATAAAAAATATTATACGCCAAAAGATCTCTATGGTAGACAAGTTTTCAGCTTAGTTATCTTTACACTACAAAAATGGTTTTGTTATATATTTTCCCACCTCCTTACAAAATGCAACGAACTGGGTCATTGAGAACGCCTACGGGCTACGCAATGGGACATACTGAGTATGGACCACTTGAGTTCACTAAAATGAACGAGCTAATTGGTCATGCCCTACAAGGCTATGTAAGGGGCCACACTGATCCCAACACCTTATACCGGTATTATACGTGAACTAGTAATAAATCAAGCCTATAAAGGCTACGCTAGGACAAATCGGTCTCTCCCACGACTAAGCCGATTGACATACCCTACAAGGACTACGCGATGGGCTATACTGAGCTCGATTTTGTAAGGACAAAAAAAAATCAACGCATATATAACAAACACCGAAATTCGTCAAATCGCCCCGCAACACATAATTCGATCAAATCACTTACAATAACCACAAAGTTTACTTCTAGTTATCTGTATATAGCAATCCCACAACCAGAAAAACAAACACCACTATGTTGCCTACATGCTTACCATCTACACAAAGTCAACTACGACATTCTGTAAATTCTCCAACACAAGGTTCATGACATCTACAACGTAACATACTCACACAAAACAAGTATAACTATATATAGTCTTCACTTCATCCTTCAGCAAAGACTAGGGGGCTACTCATCCATATCCAACAAAAGATTGAAGCATGCCGAAGAAGCAGGTAACATCGTAATAGCCTACTAATTGGTAGTTGCACTATTTTCCTTTGTTTAAATAGAGGTTTTTATCCTCAATGAGGTTTTGGCCGGCAAAAGGTTTTAGCGAGGCAAGAACAATTAAGTACGAACCAAGTTGGAGACGTCTCCGATAATAGTTCGACTAGGAAAATCAATATAACCAAACCCTAAGACTTTTCGAAGTCTAGCCGACATGGTTGGTATAGTTTCTTCAACATGATTAACGACGCCTTCGCAGAAAAGATAAATGAAGACAGAGCTACGACAATTGACCAAATAAAAAAACAAACTCCCTCAAATGCGAAGAAGAGCAAGAAGGTTGCAATATCTATATATTATATGCGACCAATATATAGTCTTTAAATTTCGCTACACTTCAACTCAATGACTATAAGGACTCTTTATAAAGTATGTTCCGTATATAATATCTGAATAACAATAAAATATATTTATAAATAATTAGACTTCATATTATTGCATATTTATTATTTATATTATGTAATAAATATAAATAAATAAAAAAAGACGATAAAGATAAGTTCTGAACATAAATATATAAAATTTCATTCAACTACATAAATCATTAAAAAAAAAGAGTTATCTTTTGTTAAAATCTTTTAAAAATACTAAAATGTTTATGTGTTTATTAATAATTATTTTAAAATGTTGATACATCTAAAAAATGAGTTTTATAGTTATGAAATCACACTAAAAAAATCGATAAAATATAAATACGCTTCTAATTTAATATAGATATATGCTTTTTATTTTTATTTTAAATAATAGTAATTCGGGAGATAAAAAAAGCCAATCCTTCAATCGAACTTATGAGAAAAATCAACCAAAATTAAAATCTAATAATTTTCTAATATAAATTATTGTTTTTTTTCCGGAAGGAACTCGCAACTGCTACTCCGAATGCAAGTACGTCCAGAGTAAACCCTCTGTCTGACGCGATAGCCTGCAAAAAAACGTCAAAAAGTAAACCACACAAAGTGACAAACTTACCGAGAAAACGTATGTCATGACCTCTCATGACCTTTGTCACAAATATATCTTACTCAATCCCTACGCGTTCAAAGCAAATATAAACTATTGTTTTTTTTTTTTTCGGAGGAAACCCGCAGCCGCTACTCAGAATGCAATGAGTGCGCACAGGGTAAACCCTCAGTCTGACGCGATAGCCTGCAAACCAACGCCAGAAGGTAAATCACACAAAGTGACAGACTCAGCCGAGAAAGCGTATGTAGATGGACTCGAACTCACAACCTTTTGGTTATAAGAATGTCATACTCAACCAACTCGGCGACCCCTTGGGGGCTAAATATAAACTATTGTGTATTTCTCTAGCGGGGATAGTTTTTACCTTATGGTCATCGATTATCAAGGTGCACCAAAGTATAACGATTTTCTTTTTTTCTCTAATAAAAATAAACAAATATATCTTTTTGGTTAGAAACCCTCCTAAAACCCTTCCCTAGACCCAGCATTTCAGGCACCAGAGCAAAACCGAGACCAAACCCAAACCCTAAAACCGAAATGAAATTCCTCTATCGTTTACTGTCGGCCCCCCCTCAACACCACAAATGCCGCCACCAGCACAGATTTTTCTCCGACGAAGCCTCCGTAGTTATCAAATGCGTGAGGGACCGTGGCCTCGACCACGCGGTGGCGCGAGAGAAGAACCTCAGACCGATTGTCAACCTGAAAGACCTCATTAAATCAGAACCGTCCAAGTCAATCCCTATCTCCCTCATATCTCAGCAGAAGCAGTCCCTCAGAATTCCTATTCGACCGATCGATTTTGTCCGGAGTTATCCGTCGATCTTCCAGGAGTTTCTCCCCGGTGGAATCGGAATCCACCCTCACGTAAAGCTCACAGCGGAAGTTCTCGACATTGATTCCGAAGAGCAGTTGGTTTATCAGACCGAGACCTACAAACAAGAATTGGCAGATAGGTTACTAAAACTACTCATGATATCGAGAATCAACAAAATCCCGTTAAAAACCCTAGATATTTTGAAATGGGACCTAGGTCTCCCTCAGGATTACGCGGAATCTCTAGTCCCTGAGTTTCCTGACTACTTCAGGGTCGTCAATGGTGCTGAATTAGAGCTGGTTTGTTGGAGCGACGAGCTGGCTGTTTCGGCTTTGGAGAAGAAAGTGATGGCGAGTAAAGAAAAAGAGTATTCAAAAGGAATGCCTATAGCTTTTCCAATGAAGTTCTCGAAAGGCTTTGAAATGGATAAGAAGGTCAAGAAATGGATTGATGTTTGGCAGAAATTGCCTTATGTATCACCATATGAAAACGCAGTTCATCTTCCTCCCAAGAGCGAAGAATCAGATAAGTATACTGCTTCAGTTTTACATGAGATCTTGAATCTTTTCATTGCGAAAAAGTCCGAGAAAGATATTCTATTCTATTTTGGTGAGTATTTAGGATTGAGATCAAGAATTAAGAGAGTTTTGCTTCACCATCCTGGCATCTTTTACTTGTCTAGTAAAATCGAAACCTATACAGTAGTATTAAGAGAATCATACAAAAGGGGATTGTTGATAGAGAGTAATCCATTAATGAATGTGAGGAGTCAGTATATTCATCTTATGAATAAGGGTAAAGAAGAACAGAAAACTGTTTCTACTCCTGTTGGAACAAAACAGGAAAAGGAGACTGTCAAAATTGAAGATTCTGACAATGATGATTCTAGTCAAGAAGAAGAGGACGCGGAATCTGATGATGTGCCTGGTTCCCTGGCTAAGAATGTGGATGTTGATGATGAGGGTCAAGGTGAAAAAGAATACAAGAGAGGTGTTCGGGAAACTGTCACAGCGACTAGAAAAAGAGACAATAGGAGGAAAAATTCGCTTGGTTCTGTGGCTAAGAATGTGGATGTTGATGATGACTGTCAAGGTGAAAAACGATACAAGAGAGGTGTTCGGGAAACTGCCACAGGGACTATAAAAAGAAACAATAGGAGTAAAAATTTGAATGGTTTTGAGGCTAAGAATGTGGATGCTGATGATGGTGGTCAAGGTGAAAAACAATACAAGAGAGGTGTTCGGGAAAATGCCACAGTGACTAGGAAAAGTGACAATAGGAGGAAAATTTTGAATGGTTCTCAAACCAAGGACAATAATCGAGTTGATGACGATGACAGTGAAGGTGAAAAACATAGCAAAAGAGTAGTTCGTAAAAATGGATTTGCGGATAAGGGTAGAGACAATAGGAAGCAGGGTTCTTATTCGAAGAAGCCTCGAGAAAATGTCGATGGAGAGAACCAAACTACGAAACGTTGGGGGAAGACTTCAGGCCAACGGTCGAGAACAACTCCGTTCAAGGGGAAGTTAATGACAGAAAAGAGGACTTAATTACAGTGAGAGTTTTAATTAATCGCCTAATACAGTTTGTATTTTGGTTAGTAGCTCATCCTTACTATTGTTTCCTTCTTTCAAAATATTATGCTGTTCTAATAGTATATTAAGTTCAGTTATTGGATACTTCATGCTTCTTATCAGCTATGGATTCTGAGTATCCAAATTACTTGGTTGCGGCTATTGTACACCGTCTACTGCTTTGTTTAACAGCTGCTACACTTTGTTCAGCAGGGATAACCACTTCGGAGTACAAACATGACCTAAATTATACTAGCGAATGAGCAAATAATATGTCTAATTCTGACCTATATCCAAAATATAGCAAAGATAGCTTAATTTTTTCAAATATTTATAGATCATGGTATCCTGATCTGTAGCAACCATTTGTTTCTGCAATTGCTTCAAGTTTTTATGGATCATGGTATCCTTTTCAGTTGCAATCATTTGTTTGTGCACATGCTTAAAAGCTTGATGTGTTGAAGCGTGCACAGAAACATCTAAGCCCTTTTACTCTGTGAAGTAGAAGACAAATTAGTTTTACTTAAATTTGTCTTTGATTACTATGGATTTTAGTGATAGCATTCTAAACCCTGCCAGAAAAAGATCCTATTGACGGAAATTGTTAAGAAAGTGATTTGCTGAATTTTGATATGTATTGGCAGGAACTAAACTAAATTTTATAGAAACTCAGTTAGTAATATGATCTGATGAATTAGTTGATTTATTTAACAGTCTCTGATTTTCCAGGCATAGTTTTCCAATTTTTTTTGCATTTCAAACTCTTGGAATTTTGTTAGTCTTTCATCAGTTCTTCAATATAGTAGTAAAATTAATATATCCCAAACTAAAAACTTAGCTAGAAACTGTCTGCATTTTGAGTTTTAATTGCTACTAAGAAAATAGATAAAACAACATTTGGAAGTGGTTTTCTTCGTGATTAGCATGAATAAGGTCTCGTTAGTTAGTAAGTAAACTTCTCACTTCAGCATGATACTTTTTTTCTACAATAGGTTTGACCAAGAAGGGCTAATGTGTTGAGGCGTAAACGTTGGTTTTCGTAGATCAGAAGGTGTGTTAAGCAATACAACTTTGGAAGAAATCAGAAGTTGGCGTACCATGTGGATGGAGATGCACCTCTTTTAAGCTACACACAAATTCTCTCATGGTAGTATACTTCCGTCGGAGGAATGACATATACAGAATCAAAATAAAGGCATTTGTTATTCAAACGTGGCTAATAACTTTGTAAGTTCACCTAATTTTTCTCATTTTTATTTGTATTAGTTAAACATGGGCCATATGTATTAATTTGTATATAAAATCTCAACTGTGAATTCGCGATATTCTCTACTTTTCAAGAAATCGCAATAAATAGTGTTTATGCACAATTCCAAAGCTTTGTTTGGGTCTTTAAAATATTAACTTTTCAGTCGAATTTCGAGTTATATACAACAACACATATTAGGTAAAGAAAGTCGCAAAACATACTCATTCCTACTTTTCTTATATATTTCGTAGTACTTGGCTTTGAGTACGAGTGAGCCATCAGGGTTGGTGTTAGCTCAATGACCATACATATTTAGTCTACCTTTGCTCAAAAGATTTGACGTGTCCGTAATTGTTAGAGTAAAGGTATATGGTCTCATGTGGGACAATGTTTGAATAATATTGATGTAGTTATAATTTCCTGATAACCATTTGTAGCCCAAACAAACGCCTAAAAAGTAGCTGTTAGGTCCCTAGCATCTCTTTCCTTTATGAGCTATGCCCACGTGAACCCACACAAATACTCCAAAAATTGGAACAAGATCATTCCACAGCCATAAATAAACATAATCTTATCAAACATGTATAGGCATGGTATACTCTGTCTTCTTGTTTTCAAGTCTTAGTCTCTCTGTACAACTGGCAAAGACACTGATAAGTCATTATTGGTTTTGCATAATTGATGTTTTGTTGGATATTTTGTTATGTTAGCCAAACTTTTATTTAGTTCTAATTTTTAAAGTTGGATTATCCGACTTTACTTTACAAGATGAATAATGTGATAAAAGTACAGCACAAAAGGTGTGATCTTGCCTAGTGCAATGTTAAATGGAATGCACTAAATAAACATGACATGAGCATGTAAGAGAAGAGAGTTAGACCCTTGAAATGGTTAAAGACAACCAAAGAGACTTCACCCTTTAAGGAACCAACAATCATATAGACAAAGATGTGGTTGTTGTACTTGTAGACTAGTTGATAAAAGTAGAGACACCTAGTTTCCTAGAATGTAAACTAACATGTCTTTTTAGTTAGAGATAGTTTTGTTTTTTGGTACTTTGTACTATCTCATCTAAGCCTATCATTTTGTTGTGTTGTCGAATTTTAGAGCAACATAACTTATTTGCTCTTTATCTTTTCATGCTTTGTTGTCAAAGATTTTATGGTGCAAATGTATTATGCAAAATATGTCTCGAATCTTGTTTGCCCTAGAAAGATGAACATCTAGCACCAATACAAAGAAAACTGAAAAAAAAACACAAACAGCAGAAAGTTGTAGCGTCACTAAGCCATTTCTCCCCTAAAAAACAAACCCACCAGACAAGGATCAACAGATTTACAAAACATCATGGACTTTGTCACCCCCATTAAACAATAATCCTTTGCTTTCTTCATTACTACTCTCTTGTGAAACCATTTCCACACTAGTCAGCTTCTTAGCCTTCAGTGCCTCAGCTTCCCAGTCTGTCCGAGCCAAGATTACATAGAGTAAACACGCAACACAAGCCACTTGAGCCGACAAAAGTCCAAACCACAGCCCACTGAAACCAATTTTGAGCCCAAATGCTAAACCTACAGCTATAGGCGTGCCCACAATGTAAAATGAAGCCAAATTAATATGAGCCCCGATGGCGGGTCGTGCAGTGCCACGGAGGACCCCACAGCCTGTTGTTTGCGGGCAGTTACCGAGCTCGCATAATCCCAAAATGGGCATGACCGATACCACCAATGCCTTGACTTGTTCGTCCGGTGTGAACAAATCAGCCCATCTTCTTTTAAGGATCACAGTCCATGTCACGTTGATTAATCCGATAAAAAAGGCACAACCCAGTGCCACCATAGCGGCCAGCTTTGCTTTGTATGGTTTGCCAGCTCCAAGCTCATTCCCTACCTGCATTGCAAATGTTAAGCAAAATGTGCTAGTCCAGTACCAACCATAAACCATAATCGATACATTAGCCCATATTGACTAATATCTAATGGTCACGTGAAAAAGCGTTATTTAGAAATGAGATATTTATTGGTCGTTTAGGAGAGAAAGGTGCACTTGCTTACTTTTATTTCCACTGGTTAGGTTTTGGTCACGCGCCAGTGGCATAAAAGATTTTATTTGGCAAATAGTCTTCTTTCTTATTAGTGCCCAATCCACATTGTTTGTGCGACCCACAAAGTGACACTATACTCAAACCAATGTCTTTTATTTTATTACTTTTTATTCTTTAAATTATACTACTATATAAATATAATTTTATTTGTCCTAAAACTTTGAGATATTCTATACTTTCCAAATCATTCATATAAAAAACCCAAACTATTTATTTATATTTTGATATATGCTATATTTTCCAAAGTTGGTCCATATGGATTTGGAGAGTATATGGAAAACAACCTTTTTATAAGTAAATAAAAATATGAATGGATTATTTTGATTTCAAAAGCATTTGAACATCAATAATTTTGTAGGAAAATAGACTTACACGAGCAGAGACACAACCAGCTAGTGCCATAGGAACGGTGTACATCAAACTTGTGGTCTGAATAAGAACACCAGTGGCAGCAACAGCCAAAGTGGGATTTGCCAAATATCCAGCAAGTACTGTTATTATTTCGTACCACCACCACTCTAAACAAATCCCTAAACAACTCGGCACCGCCAGTTTCAACAACCCCCCTATCCCACTGAAAACTCCTCCGTCCATCCGCCACTTCATATCCCACCTCCCGCTCGCCCACACGTACCCGACTATCAAAACCAACATGTTCAAATTGGTTACCACCGATGCCACCGCGACTCCAGGCACACCCCATTTCAGTACCACCACTAGCCAATAGTTAAGTGGCACGTGAAATAGTACCGCAAGTACCGAGCACCACATTTGAGGTCTTGTTATATTCTGTGATCGAAGAAAAACCTTCAGAGGCTGCATATAACAAATAAACTATAAAAGTTAGTGTCACCTGGTACTAATATAGGACTGCATTTTTCAATATAAACTAACATAGGAATGTCTTTTCTCTATACATGATAGATCATGGCATTATATCCCGACCATGCATGGCGGAAATAATACCAATTTCGAATCAGACCGGTCCAAACATTTTTAAAAAAAATTGGAGGAGACAAAAAAGACCTTCTAAACATTAAAAAAAATTGATCTGAAACACAAATAATGTTGCTATAATTAGTACGGACCCTTTAAGAGCCGAATTTATCAAACTAATTTATGAATTGGGAATTATTACAGAGGAGGGTAAAACTTTTTTTTTCTTAAAAAAAAAATATATTTTACAATATATAAAGAATATAGTACAAAACATCTGCTCACAAGAGTTTTTAATTTATAGGTAAAAATCAAATAAGCAAACAAACGTGTATTTGATGTTTCCGAATTTCTTATAAAATTGCTTTCATTCAAAAACAGTTTATAATTTCAGCAATCAAACACGTATTCTCGTTTTTAATTATTGTTTCGGTAGCATAAAACACACACACACACAAATACAATCCCTTTTTTTCTCACTAGAATTAAAAGTCGGTCCAATTTTAATATATAAATAATTTGGAGAAAATAAAATATGAATCCACATTTACCTGTAAAAGGGTGTTGATAAGTAGATCAGGAATGGAGTACATACAATAAGTGGCAGCCATAGCGGTGATGTTCTTATCTTGACCCATGAAAATCATAATCGGTTCGAGTTCGACCCAAAGCACGGTAATGGGTAGGATGGTGACCAAAAGTATTATGATCATACGGTGGAGAGAGAGCGAGAGTAATTCCCAGTTTTTGTTACCATAGGCTTGGCTACAAACTGGCTCAAGCCCTGAAGCTAAACCGACTAAAACAGAATACCCGGTTATGTTGGTGAACCCGATGGATAAAGCACCGCCGGCTAACTCTAAACTCCCCAGCCGACCTAAAAAAAGAACTGACACGACGGCGCGTACGTACACCACGAAGTTCATTGCTGTGATTGGTAGTGCCATACCCCATAGCCCTTTCAACTCCTCTGTTACCTAAGATAAAAACAGAGCACTTATATAAAATTAGTAAACATAATCATAAACATAAACACAAACAAAAACAAGAAAATTAGTAAACCCTAATTATTCGTTGAGGGTTTAAATTAGAGGAAAATAACAAGAATTTGGGTATGAAGATTACATAAGAACAGAGTATTTTTTTTTTTTTTTTATCTAATTATAACAAAAATCGAATCTATATTATATATATGTTGATGCATGTTTAACACTATATATATGTCTACCTGAGATGCAGTAGGGTTGTGTTGAGGTGACAAATCGGACTCTGTATCGGCCATGGATGATGTTTTAGTATTAAAAGTAGAAGATAGTAGATAGAGTGCCAAAACACGAAAAGAAGTAAAAGAAGTTAAAAAGGAGGGAGCTTTGGGGTGTTTGAGTTTATGGGTGTGGGAGTATATATAGAGGAGTCATGGTGGATGATGGGTTTGGAACCTTAGAATAAAATTTAAATATGAATTAAATTAAATTTTAAGAGGGAAATGAAAAATAATATAAAGGCAGGGTACTTCGATAATGGCGGCGAAACGGAAACGGAAACTAGAAACTAAGATTGGTCTTAGTTGAGAGAGAGAGAGGGGATGACAATGACAGTGAAAATCATGGAGAGGGAGACAGACAGAGACTAACGACACTGTATAATTGTTGCCACAACAACACAAGAACTAAAGGAGAAAAGCCGAAAAGAGAAACAAAGAAAGAGATTTTCTTAAAGCCTTGCATTTATTAGTCTCAGCCGTTACACTTAATAACGTTTTACTTGTCTCCTAGTTTTTCAACTTGATCAAAGAATATAGCTTTAGGTTTTTTTTTTTACTTTCTTGTCATTAAAATTTATGTTTGAACTTTTTTTTATCAATTTTTCTCTGATTTTATTGTACGGTAGGAGTTAAAATATTAGATTCATAAAACTGTAGGATATATTATAATGTTTTTATATCCATTTTGGCTAAGCCATTGAGAAACTATATTGCAGCGGAAAAAGAGAGAGTATTAATATATATTTTTTGACTTTTTAATAACTGATTTTTTATCATCGGGTTCATAATTATAAGAATTTGGAAATTTTGTTTATTTTATTTTTTCGTATGAAGACAATCTCCTACTAATTTTGATGTACGGACGAATAACAACGAAGATGATTGTACCGTCAAAAATACGACCAATTGATTTTTATCCTAACTAAGTCAGAACGACAAGTGCTCAAAATGTATGGTTGTTTAAATATTTCAGATCTGAAGCATTATTAATTAATCATGCCAAATTTATAACTCACCAAACAATAAGGGTCTGATGTGCTATTGATTAGTCATAACAACCTACTAATGGACAATCCTTTTTATGTCCAAAACGATATAGAAATGCCAAACGTTCGTGTTATCTAAACTTAGGAGTAAGACTATCACACGTTGGAAAATTGAGAAGTCACTCGACAAGTATCGTTTGCGTGACAACCACCGTTAACCTACCAGTGCACGCCGTGGTTGTTTTAAATTTGGCGATCATGACCGTTAGAGATGAACGCATCCTGGCCATTCATGTGCATAATAAATCTAGACCACTCACAAGTTAATTAAATCAATGGATGATATATAATTACCTTCTATTTAAATAAGCATGTTCATCATTTATCTCACATTTTTAGCCAAATCTCTATAATTTTTCTTTAGTAAAAGTTCTCTAAAATTTTAATCTCTTCTCATTTTTTTGTTAAATTTATTTCTCACATTCTTCACTTTAAATTATATTAAACTTCACGATTCTGACGATGTTTTGACATCCGGAACCAAATTCTCTTTAGATTTTTGGCACGTTTCACTCTTCATCCGAAAAAGAAAACCCCGATAAAGACCATGAAGTTCACGATATCACATGCATTGTTGCACAACCTTTGAGGGTTATATTATTGTTCTAGGTCTTCGAGACTACTAAATTGGGAACCATGACTCATGGGTTCTTCAGCCTAGTTGGTCCAGGTGGTGATTTGGTGTAGAGTGCTTGAATAGTGGGTACTGGAATCCTAACATACCTCTTGTGGAACAAATTCAAATGGATCAATATATAACCAATAATGGAGCGAATAATGAACGAGACGTGCTCGTATTACAAACCCAAAACTCTGCCGAGACTTTACGCATCATATAGGATTACAACTGATGTAAAAGTACACTTGCCGCAACTAACGAGCTTGTTTTCTTCACATATACATTCGGCATTGGTGTTCGCTTTTTGCTAGACGCACCTCATAGAATTCTTTTGGCTTACTCTGATGTACCTTAATCGGTTAGTGACGAATGGGTGTATAATACTCATAATATCAATAATACTCTTTAGAGTGACAAATATATAGTTCAAAATAAAAAATAAGTTCCTCACAATCACCAATATCAAGGAGATAAGTAAAACTGTTTATTTTTACTTAATGATGCGTAACCACCACAAGATGGTTAATGATCTTTCTGATTATGAATATACGAGAAATATGTATTTTGTCTTCATAAGTGGGGGAAAATGGTAAGGCTCTTGTCAAGCTATTGGTGCCTCAGTATTTGTCATACATAAGTAAGTATACTTAATTTTATCTTTCATTTTTAGGACATATGAGGTGAGATATTGATTTGAATTTTATGTTGAATGTCTATTATTTATTTGTAGACTTTTTTTTCAATTTTAAGAGCTTTTTTTGGGCTGATGTCAACTACTCACCTTTGGAAATTTTTCTCCTAGTGGTTAGGGAAAGCAGCTTAACCTTCAGTTGACCCAATAATAGTTTATCAAGATTTTCTTATTGTCGAGCATGACCCAAACAAGCGTTGTAAGAGCATTGTTGGCGTTAGTTGAACTTATTTTCATCTCCAAGCGTGAGAGCACTTCACCCAAAGTTTCCGTATTCAGAAGAGATGGAATCCATCTATAGTTTTCATCTGCAGAAATTCGGAGACTCTGACCATAGTTTCTATCTTCAATAAATCAGGTAGTAATTCAACTACAACCCCACCTCTTTTAGTGTCTGGTAAGGAATTATCAATCAATAAGGTAGCCCCAATGTTATGAAGAGAATGTCTCTCCATGGTGGAAAAATATAAGAGCAATATTGATGGAAGTTTGGCTTCTTAAAATAATTGTGAGGACAAAGTGGCTCAGAAGACTGCTCACGTTACTCGTGTGAATTTGCGCATGTAAAATGATTCTCCCCAGAGTGTACAAGAGGTTGAGAAGAATGAGCACTCAAGGATCTATTAGTGGGTCAAAACTAAAAAGATTGAGTAAGGTTTGGTCTATCGGGTTTAAAAAATTAAAAGAGTTGGTTGTCCGTGTTGAGCTCGCATATATCCCTTTTAACTCATCTCATATAATAGAAGAGGTATTAGCATATGTTGTCCTTATGGACTCAATGACTAAGCCATTATAACCGCCCGATATGTCAGATTTAGTAGCCTCGACTAAGGTGGTCGACGCTGAGAGAACATCCGAGGATCGGATCCACAATACAACACATACTATAGAGGAAGTGTGTATGCCCATTTAACGAATGCCATACTTTTTACCAACTTATTCGCTTTGGATCTATCTATAACATTACCTTATCATATTCTCTTGATCGACCAAAAGAATATATATGAAGCTCGATATTGACATATATATTTTAACTTTTCTTTCTATTTTTCATATTGATTTTAAATTTAATGATGACTTTTGTTGTATGTATGCATACAATGTAATTCATTCACAATGATGCAACAATCCTTAATTGTTTGAGCTCTTATGGTTGCAATTTATAAGACCTTTGTTGGGTATGATGGTCGAGTTACTTGAAGGTCGCCACAAAGTAAGGACAATAGTCAATAGTGCCTTTTTCCATGATGAGGCTTCGCAACAGGCATGAGATGCTCTTAAAAATCTGAAATAGTTATTCGAGACTGAGTGTGAGATCCATCAGGCTGAATAATGGGAGATTGAAGAGGTATGAAAAAGGTTTCTTGGAGGACATGTCAAGCTCTAGAGGTCAACGTGGTACTTAACTTCCACTGTATATTCCTTAATATAGACTTGGAGTGATTTTTTATCTTATGTTCTTCAGGAGTGCGGACCAGAATGCACTCCTAACACTCTTGAGCCTGGAGCTTTTGATTTTGAGGTTGAAGCTGAATGTCAAGATGAGAGGGGTAAAGTTAATAATTTCCTTCCTCTAAGAGAGGTCGAGATTGATAATCTAGACTGAGAAGTTGAGGCCAAGATAATCAACGATATTCCTCCTAGTGAATATGAGGTCATAAAAGACATTATTCCTCTCGCCAAGGTCATGTAACAAAACCAGTAGTTTTACTCTCTCATTTATTTACACCACCCTAAAAATCGATATAATTTAATATACAATGATATATTATTATGGAACTTGCTCATGTGCTTAGTTTGAACTGTGAATAAATTATTCTCTTTTATTATAGATTTTAAAAATCTATTGAGTGTTGGACTCAAGTTAATTTCTAGCAAATCAGTACAAGACGACCTTTTTTTTCTTCTTGTTTTAATAGTTCCCTTTGGCTCTGATGTTTTATTTCTTTTAAATTCATATTCCTAAGAGTTTTCTGTGACTAGGATTGGTTATGACTAAAGTTGTACCCTTAAAGTATTAAGTGGTCGATTTTACCTCGATAAAGAAAAGGCAGAGACAAATGTAATGTCTTACCAATTATTCCGGATGAAGACATTGTTCCTTGCTTCATGATAATAAATACTTATGGTATTAACACCCTTAATCTATTAAGGTTGGATTAAAAGTTTAGATGTTACACATTGTTCTATATATTTCTATTATGGTATTGATTCTCCTTGGGGTTTTATATTTTCTTAAGAAGACGAATGTAATTAAGTTATATGTCTTATCAAAGACTTCCCACATGTTTTTCGTTATATGAAGGATATTTCTTTGCTATGTTATGGTCTTATGTTATTGTATTTATATAAATATATTTAAATATGCTGCTTGGACTTTGCGAGAGTTTTAGCCGAGGTCTTAAAGGCTTGGATCAGAGTCAATGTGAGAAGGTCGTTGACATTTATTATGAGATTGTAAGGAAAGTAAACGGTTGGGACCCCAAGCTCTTACACGCGTCATCTTGTTGAATTTTATTTGGACATTCACCTATACTATAAAGATTACTGAAGTCAAAACCTTAGATTTATGAAAATAGTCCATGCGTGTAAGCCATACAGTTCATAAGCTCATAAATCTTCCAGGTTGTTTTGGTTCAGAAAAACTCTTGTGTGTAGTCTCATAAACTCTCGTTAGACTTTTATTTGTTCCATATGATGCAATAATAATCTCCCTTGATAAATTTGCTATCAACAAATTAGTTTTATAAATTTTTACACAAGATGTCAAAGTTATAGATGCGGTCACTGGGTAGTTGGTTAAACCAAATAAAAGTGTTGCCTCAAAAAGTTATAGAAAAAGGCTAAATATAACATGACATTTCCTAAAGTTAAGTATCTTATTTATGAATTTCTCAATGTGGTTCTTGGGGTCTTCACGACCATCGTACTTATCTATCTTGTATGAGTTGAACTTGGATGACATATAAATCATAAATATTTACTGGTGCCGCAAGGGATGATGCAAAGCTAATCTTCAACTCATCAAGGATATGCCTGATGCATTAATAATGCGTCAATTTGGAGAAATGGTGCCATTTGTTTAGGCAACATAAGAAAAAACATAGTTCCTTGGGATAATGGATGATAGCCTTATGGACCTAGCGGAGGTTCTTGAACCAATGCTCTAAAAGTCATGGCATATGAGACTAGACGTGCACATTATTCAACTCTTTTATATGCAATGGTAACAATAAGAAGTTTAGCTCCTCCGACTAAATCTGGAATGATCACAACGGGACCGGTGCCTCTAGATTTGCTGGAAGACTCACGATCGGAGTGCTACTTAGAATCTCTTACCATTGAGTTCTTATAATTAGAATAATAGGATGTATAATCATGCTTTGAAGAAGGATTGTAGTGGTGTGTGAGCATCAAGATGGTTATGTTGTTTTATTCTTCATAATTTCATGTGTTCTCATCGTGAAAAAACACATAACGCGAGACATGTTGGATACGATTCCGCTACGACAAAGTAGATCATCCTAATATATTTTAGATGATATCATCTAATTTTATCAAACTGTTGTTGCACGTCCACAAAAAGAATTTCAAAGTCCTTTTCTAATAAAATTGGGTATGATATCAACAAAAGAATACACGTTGTTTTTGATTTTTTTGAAACCAGTAGAGAGTGTAAATTTGGTTTAGAAGGTTTTATAGAATGGATTATAATATCGACTTTAACTTTCCACACCCGATGTTAATTTGGTGATGTGTTTGTATTTTGAGATGATTTTGACCCAAGGATAATGGTAATAGTAATAAATTATGGTCATGATTGTGGTTATGCAATAGTGCCAAATTTGTATTGGACAAGTAGTTTATGTGGTTAGAAGTGGTAAAAAAATAAGATAAATAATAATAATGAATGAAAAAATTATTAAAAATATATTTATGTTTTGACATCCTATGTCTTGGACTAGGAATGTAGAGAAGGTAAAAAAAAGTTTGGCACATTAATAATTTTATAAAAACAATCTTTTATCATCATGACATTATTTGTATTTATAAATATTTTTTTGATGAATTTCAAAATTAATGCCTAAACTATAGTTAATATAATATTTGATTTAAGATTGTGTGAAACGATATCAACTAACACTTTTTTAATCTACCATTTGAATTTTATTAGACGAGATTTTGTTTAAAATTTTATTTATTAAATACACACATAATAAATTAATTATAAACAAATACCAAATAATATTATATGTTTGTTTTATTTTTTCAAATAATTTAAATTGAATCAAATATTTTTATATCTTGAATAAAACTAAGATTTTTTAAACTTAGAGTTACAATAAAACTTTAATATATAACCAAAAAAAAATTTCGTTAATATATCACTATTAATTTTTTTAAATTATTTTGTAATCAATATAATTGGATACAACATATTAATAAGTTATTTTACATCGATTATTTATAAATAAAATAAATTAAAATAATAATAATTATATATATATATATATATATATATATAACTCAAATATACGAATTATATTAAATTATTTATTCGAATACTTTTTTGAACTTGTCTTAAGCTTTAAAAAACCGTTAGTGTCCATAAACTTAAATACTTTAATTTATTTATGAGCACGATTTTCTTTTTCAATAATTAAAAATAATATGAAACATACATATCAACTTAAAAACAATGATACAAATATACTACTGATTTTTATAAAGTGATAAATTGAAGAAAATGAAGGCTTCTCTATCAAGAATGAAGTTCTTGACTTTGTTTTAGCGTCTTTCCCCTGCTTATGTGCTTCCTTGTATCTCTGATTTCTTATCATGGATCCAAGCAACAAATTCGTTTGTGTCATGGAAGAATTCCATGTTCTTCCCACAACCATAAAAAACCCTACTGAAATTATGCAATCTCACCGGAAAACCTTTGCTGAGACTGTAAAGCCAAATAACAGAACCTCTGTTACAGTGATAGAGCCAGAATTCACCAAGGAAGAAAATGATCACTTTTCGATACAGTATACTAACGAAGTTAAATATCAGTTGCTTCTTCAATCAAAAACTACTCTTGTGGGTAAGTTTAGTAATGGAATTCCCAAAAGATCTGCAACGAAAGGATTCTTGAACTCGTTAAAGTTTAAAGGGTCTTACAGTTTCGAGATTCTGGATGCCCATCATATATTTCTGGAATTCTGTTTGAAAGAGGATGACAGTCACCTTTGGTCCAAGATTGTATGGAATGTGGATGGATTGACGATGAGATTACTCAGATGAAGCCCTGACTTTAACAAAAAATATGAAAGTCCAAGAATGATGATCTAGGTCAGATTTGAAAAAACAAATACCTGAGTACCTCTACAACCACTCTGTCATAAGTGATATTGCTTCCTCTATTGGAACTCATTTCAAAATCATTGTTCCTAAAAACAATAGAGCCTTCAGTAATTCCTGTTATGCTCATATTGAAGTAGACATTTCAAGAAACTTAAAACGTAAAATGTGGATTGGGTCTGGCCCTAATGATGGATGCTGGATCACCATAAGTTACGAAAATGTGCCTGCTTACTGTCACTCATGCTTCCATATTGGTCACTCAGAAACAGACTGTAAGAAATTGAGGAAGAATGATGATATAAAAGAGAATAATGAAGACAAGACTAAAGATTTGACAAAAAAAACCAGAACTGATAATCAAAACATGGAAAACCATAAGACTATAAACCAGCAGGAAAACAAAGCCTCAAGCCAACATACTCAAAGTTTCAGAAAAGTTTATAGAAGGAAAATTAAATATTTTGTCACTAAAAAGGATAAAGATATAAGTCAGATTCAAAACCTCAATCAAAATGGCAAGAACTTCACTGAAAATCAAGATATTGATTCTAATACTGAGAAAGACAACCTTGAAATAATTGAAGCTTTGTAAAGGTTGTATAACGTTTACACTAAAGTCAACCCAAAAGATGATAACAACATAACCCCTGATTGTGACAACATAGGTAGCAGCAATGTATCTCCATCCAAACTCAATGATGAACAAGACTTCAACACCATCATTAGGAGGAAATTGATATCTGCAATGAAAGACAGAAAGAGCAACAAACTGATTATTAAGTTCCTTAAGAATAATATGAACAAACAGCAACTAAGATCCTTATCTGATAATGATAAGGATAATTAGTTTGAATGCTAGAGAAGTTAATAAGAAGCCCACTTTGAGAAGGCTTCATTCTATGATCAATTATGAAAATATTAAGATTTTGGCTATCTAGGAGCCAATGTCTAATGCTGAGAAGATTGCCAGTATTACTAATGTTTTGGGATTCCAGAGTTTTACCTTTAATTGTTCTAATAGAATCTTGGTTTTCTGGCACGAAGATGTTACTATTAATGTCATTGAGGATCATGAGCAATTCATTCACATGGATGTGCACTATCCTGGTATGGAAACTAGCTTTCTGTTTACTAATGTCTACGCTAAAAGTCAAAAGCTGCAAAGGATAGATCTTTGGGAAATGATGAAATCTCTGGCAACTAATGATAGAGCTTGGCTTACAGCCGGTGACTGTAATGTTATCACCTCCTCTGAGGACCTGATTGGATGTACTACTAAGTATCAAAGCAGCATGGATAACTTTAATGATGTCATTAGAGTCTGCAACCTTGAGGATACTGGTTTTGTTGGTTCAAGATATACATGGAATATAGGGTCGCGTTGGAAGAGGCTTGACAGGGCTCTGGTGAATAATAATTGGTTCTATACCTTTAATGGGATTTAGGTTCATCACATGGTTAGAACTTGTTCTGACCATGCTTCCCTTCTTAATTCTTCTTATGTAAACTTTCAAAATCAGTTTAAGAAAAACTTTAAATTCATTAATGCATAGACTAATGACGTAAATTTCTTAAGAATTGTTGACCCGAATTGGAGATTACAAATTAATGGAGATGCCAATCAGATCTTTTGGTATAAGCTTAAGAGACTTAAAGCCTGCCTTAAAGAGTGGAACATCAAGTATTTTTGGCAATATTTTCAATAACGTTAAAGCTACTGTTGAGGAAGTTAAAAAACTGGAAATCATTCAGTACATGTTCAATAACCAGTCTTTTAGAGATGCTCTTTCTAAAGCCAGCTTGCAACTAACTTTTATAGAGACCGGGATGATAACACTAAACTCTATCATGCATACGTTAATAAGAAAATAAGAAAGAATCAGATTAATAGCATCAAAGAGAGAGGTACCTGGATTTACAATCATGATGAAATTGGCAAATCTGCTGAATTTTATTTTCAAAAACCAGCTTGCAACTAACTCTTATAGAGACCAGGATGATGAGAACTCTTTGCTGCAAGATCCTATCATTGATAACATCCTCAGGCTTATTACAAATGAAGATAATGATGCTCTGCTTAAACCAACTAATAAGGATGAAAGTCTGGAGTATTATTAACTCCATGAGTAATGATAGCGCTGCTGGCATTGATGGATTTAATATTCATTTTTACAAAACCTATTGGAATGTCATCAATATAGATATTTGTAATGCATCTAATTCCTATCTTCTTGGCAGTGGTATCCCCTCTGGTGTTTTTGCCACTAGAATCTGTTTGGTTCCTAAGACTGCTAACCCTTCTAATTGGCAGCATTTTAGGCCTATTAGCTTGTGCTCGATGTTCAATAGAATCTTCTCTAATCTGATTAAATCTAGGCTTTCTAATATATTGCCTAACATTATCTCTAGTTTCTAAGGTGCTTTTGTCAAAGGAAGCTTATTCACGAAAATATCTTAATTGCAAAAGAGCTGATTCATGGCATTAATAGAAAGCCTAAAAGAGGTAGCATCATGATTCAATTTGATATGTCGAAAGCCTTCGACAAAATGGCTCACTCTTTTGTGTTAAAAGTGTTATCTAAGTTTGGGTTTTCTAACAATTTCACTAGTCTAATCGAGAAAATAATAAGTGATGTTTATACTTCTATCCTTATCAATGGGCCCGTGGTTGGTTACTTCCACCAGAAAAAAGGATTGAGGCAAGGAGATCTTTTATCTCCAAGCCTTTTTTATCTTTGCTGAGGAAGTGTTAGTTAGGGGGCTTTACAATAGTTATAGAACCAATAGCAGTATGCATTATGCTTCCAGAACTAACCTGCTAGTTCCCTATCTTGTTTTTGCTGACGATATTCTAGTATTCAGTAATTCTATGAGCTCCTCTATTGTTAACTTAAGTAAGTTGTTGGAAAAGTATCAAACAGTCTCCGGGCAGGCCATAAACAGAGGCAAGACAAAGTTAATTACCTCTTCTAGAATGAATCAATCAAGGATTAACAGTTTAAAATTTTTGACTGGCTACTCTGTGGATAATCTTCCTTCAAATTCTCTAGGAATCACTCTCTGCAGGAACAACAAAGTGAAGAATTTCAATACTATAATAGACAAAGTTAATGACAAGATTAGTGAGTGGGATTCAAATCACATGTCCTATGGTGGGAGGATGACTTTGATCTCCTCTATGTTGCTTCTAATAACACACTATTGGATACAAAACACTACGATCCCTAAAATTATTCTTAAAAACTTAGAATCTACCTTTAACAGATTGCTTTGGAGATCAAACTTCAATGGCAAAACCATTCACTGGTCTAATTGGAGTTTTATTTGCAACCCTTTCGAGGAAGGTGGGTTGAACATAAAATCATTAAGCGATATTCAAATCACTTTCTCTTAAAAGCTCTGGTTCCTCTTCAGGAAGAAGAGTTGTCTTTGGTAAAAAATTCTTCATAAAATTTATTGTTCTACTAACCACCCTCTTAGAACAATATGTAATAAGCCAGGCTCTCTAATTTGGAGGAGACTAATGGGCGTCAAAGATCAAACAGAGTAAAACATTATGGATTTCTGGCTTGAAGACTCGCATAATTTGCCTGCTATTTTAAATTTGTTCTCTGATTCAAATACATGGTTACTTGAAGCGAATGTTAAGTCCTTTTGAAAGGAAAATGATTGGGATATCAACTGTTTTCAATGTTTCCTTTCTTGTGACATAATTACCCAGATCAAGAAATTCAAGATCAATACTAACGAAGATGACAAAATGATATAAAGGCTTTCTGCTTCCCAAAAGTTTAACACCAACCTTACCTGGGATATCATCAGGACCAGACACAACAAGTCAAGTATTTTCATGAAACTCTAGAACCATAAGATCCCGAGGAAGTTTTCTTTCTTTTATTGGGGGCTTGTTAATAACTTCATTCATTCTGATGATATTTTAAAGAAAAAACATTTTAGTATTGTCTCAAAGTGCTAGTTTTGCAACAACTTTGAAGAGAGAAACCATCTCTTTGTAAGCTGTAGCTTCGTATGGCAGATTTGGAACTACTTTAGTTCATTATTTAACATCAAAATCAGTCGTTACATGATCATAACTCATGTAATCCGAATGTGTTTTTGGTTTTTTAAAAGCAAGTTTCATATATCTCATATAATCCATCAAGTTACCAACTGGATCATTTGGGATAACAGAAATAAATCAAAGATAAATAGAAAGCATGACTTTGTATCTTATGTTATTGACAGAGTAATCAAAGTAATTAAAGGTATTGATATATATACTAAATTGACCAACAAATACTGGTCAAAAGCTTTTAATGCAAGAATAACATTAGGTTGCAACTCGGTGGAAAACAGAAGCAAGATCCCGATTTACTTGAAATAGCTACCTCCGGAGAAAGATCGAATCAAGATGAACGTGGATGGTGCTTGTTCTCATTCAGGAGAATCGTGTGGAGGCATCTTGTTTAGAATTTAGGAAGAATATATTATCATGGGTTATGGTGCTATTTTTTGGAAGCTCAGCCCTCTGCTTTCTGAAACCAGAGCTTTAATTGAGGGCCTCATCATTTGTAGACGAAATAACTAGATTAATGTTGACATAGATATTGACACCCTTCTTTTTATCAACATTCTGGCGAAAGGTCAAGCTGACTGGTATATTGACTCCCTGATTAACATTTACATAAATTTTCTTCATCCCAATATGACTCTAACACATATCTCTTGCATTCAAAATCAAGCCTCCGACTGGATTGCTAAATGAATGTTCTCTCGAAACAAAAATTAGAAGTTTAATCATCTGTCTACTCCAAATACTCTTCTAGAGAGCTTAGGGTTGGGTTATTTGAACCTTGATTGAACTCGATGAATCTCCTTTTGATTCGCTTTCAATTTCAAGTTTTGATGTTGTTTTGGCTTCTGGCTCGAGTTGATGTTTTAGTCTATGTTTGAAACTTCCTTAATGGTTAAGGAAATAGAGAGAGAAAGATTGAAAGTGGGAGAGGCGAGAGTCTATTGGCGCGCCATATTATTGGCTAAATTTGAAATTTGGTCCAAATTTTGTTGTTCTTTCAAACTTGGTCCTTAGCTTTGTAATTTTCAGATATTCTAAATCAATAAAGTGTTTCTTTTGTTAAAAAAGCAAAAAAAAAACATAAAAACAATGAATATTTGTATTATTTAATTCATTTTTGACAAAAAAAAAACTTAAAACCAATGAATACTTTTTTATTTTAACTTCGATTTTTTTAGATTGTTCAAATTGTTAAAATGTACAAAAAATGACTGTATATAACTTTAAAACTAAAATTACAGGAGACAATAAAATTAATATATTTGGAAAGAGTATATTTAGAAATTAATTAAACGTTAATTTTATTTTATTGGACAAAACAGTTATTTAGCTTCAGTAAGTTTGAATACTAACGAATTTGAAAGAGTGAAAGTTAACGGTTAGGATTAATATAATTTTTTGAAATATATTTTCTATATCTTTTATTGATTTTAAATTAAAAACTAAACTTGTAACCCTCCCAACCTAATATATACACTTAGGTTTTATAAGATCTTGTTAATGTGAGCAGTTCTAATGATATATTTAGAGCAATTACTAATCGAATATTAATCTATTTTATGTATTACACAGGAAAAAACCATCGATTTGTAATAAATCCTATAATTTGGAAGCCAGTTGACATTGGAACCCTTTACTTTATTTTCGAAATTAAGTCGGTTTATTTAGTTGTGCAGTAAATATTGAAAGCGACAGCTCGTAAATTTAAGTGGGCGTCACTGTTAACGAAATAATTGACTGCTCGTGATTTTAAGTGGGTGTCACTGTTAACGTAAATCAGTTCTTTAGCTCTTTATTTTTAATTGGATGCACAACTTTCTAGTTTTGCAGTATTGACATGACATTTTAATTATGACTCTTCTCGCTATATTAAACCTTTCTCACTCTTTTAGATATCCTAAATATACATTATGGACTCTGATAACTTCAACGACATTTAAAAAAAACTAGTAGTCTTATTCACATTTTAAAACAAATTGATAATTTTATTTTTTAAATAATTGTTTAAATTGGTAAAAATTTATAAATATAAATAAAAATGAATTGCTAAAGAAAAAGTCGAAACTACTTCGTGAAGTCGTACGCCATGCAATGGCGTCAGCACCATCGTGGCCGCCAATGCATTGGCGGACAAACCTGTATCATTTTTTTCCTATTTTTTTAACATTTATCTTTTAATTTTGTCATTTTTTGTAATTTTTTAGTAGGTTATCACTTCCTAAAGACTTATACTAACTAAAAACAATATGAATTTTCAGTCAAACAAAATACACATTATGGTTTGAGAAACCTTTCGAATAACTAAGTTGTAAATATGTTTTTTTTTGCAAATAAGTTATTTAAGTGTTAGGATATATGATTAAGTTGTTTTGAAGGCAAGAAGTAACATTTTAATTGATAATGATAGTGTTAACTTCTTTAGTTTTAGTTCTTTATGTTTAGAGAGAGAAAGTAGAGAGAAGGTAGAGAAATTGTATTTTTTTGGAAATTATGATAACTTTACGGAGTAATTTCTTCTATTTATACGATTTCGTGAAGGACAAAATCGTAAGAAAAAAAACTTCACGGAGTAATTTTTAAAATTTAAAAACAAACGACTTTACGGAGTAAAAGTGGTTTTTTTAGCAATTCCCTAAATAAAACCCGTTAATGTTTTTCATGAATTATTAACGTTTGCTTTAAGCTAGTATTTGTTGACAGGGACGGATTCAAGACTAAAAATAAACAAATGTCAAAAGAAAATTAGATAATTTTTTTAACAAAAAACTAATGTACAAATATTAAGACAAAAAAATTGCAAGAAATTTGTGCTATATATATGCTAAATTGATACGAAATTTACGAAAATACGTGTTAAATTTACACGGATCATGGAAATACGAAACCTTAACCAAATACTAGAATACATTAATCTATATCTAACTACGTCGTTTAAGCATCAATCCATATCTAACTACTTGATTTAAGCATCAGTTAAATAAATGATAAACATAAAATATTTAACAACATGATCAATTTATACCTAACTACATGGTCTAAACATCAAATATAAAATTAAACCAAAATTCTAAGATTTTTCTCCATAGCTTTAAGGATGGCGTATCGTAAAAACAATTAGTCTAATATAAATTAACAAATCAGGAATCATAAATAATAGAGAAAAGAAAACACCAAACTCATTGCAAAAATATACTCCAATTACATATTCATAGTCGAACCCAATGTATAACGCATTAAAAACTTACATAGACGCTAAACAGAGAAAAATTGCCAACACGATCCCTAATTATTCCTTGAGAGTTTGCCAACACCATATTCTTCAACTACCATCAAAATATTTCTGGTCGGTTTAAGGACATATCGAGGAATATGATAAATTGTTTGTGAAGGTTATCCTTTGGCATTATGATATGAAACCCAAAAATGACTAATGATTTCGTAACCAGGGGTGGATCCAGGACTAAAGTTAAGGATATACCAAAAAAATTTATAGATAAAAAATTATAACAATGTACAAACATTGCGACAACAATTTTGCAAGAGATTTGTGCTAAATTTTTGCCACGTATGTGCTAAATTTACACGAAACCTGTGAAAATTTATGCCAAATTTGGACGGATCATTAGAAAACGACACCTTAAGAAAATACTAGAATACATTCATTTATACATAACTACGTGGTTTAAGCATCAATCTATACATAACTACATGATTTAAGCATAACGCAACAGTTAAATAAGTGACAAACACATAAAATGTTTCATCAAGCAACAATTTAATAAGTAGTAAGCACAACACATATTTAACTACATGATCAAACTAAACATACTTTTTATATGTTTTAGGGTATGCCATGGTAAAACACTGCTGGATAAACTGCATTTTACAACCCCTATTTTTCGATTGCTAATCTGTTATAAATATAAATGGTTTCATGATGTATTCGTAGCACAACCTGTTTTGACCCATTTAATGAAAAGTAGTTCAGTTGTTACAGTAGAGTTGCAACGAAAGTACTATTTGGTTGCACAACCATTTTGGTGAAACGAGTTTGCAATGCACTTGTTTTATTATTATTTATATATTAATAAATGAAATGGGGTTGAAGTTTCATTGTGATGGGCCATTACAACATTTAGCCCGCTTAATAATTGGTTCAAACGCCCTTAATTTGGTCCAATTCCATACCTCAATTTATTCCCGCCCATATTTTAACCAAATTTTAACATGATTACACCCAAAAATTTAACCCAAATAAGTCAAAATTAAACCCACTCAAAGCTTTAACCACTTGACTTATCCATTTAACTCTGACTTCTCTCTCTGTTATCTATATTCATCTAACTCTGACCTTTCTTTCTTATCTCTAATTTTTATTGAACCCAAATTATCCCTGCTCTCTCTCATCCTTCCAAACCTTTTGCCATTCGTTCCCAAACTTTAATCCTATATTTGTTCTCTCTCATCTTTCGTTGGTGCTCCAAACAAGAATTTGAATGTATGAATCTATTTCTTTGTATTAGTTTTAGGTAGTTTGAATTTTCCCCAATCTTTAAACCAGTGTATTATATTATCTTAAGTTTTTATTTTTGCTTAATGGTTTTGTTTATGTTCGATCCGATAATTAAGTTTTATTTATGTTTAGAGTTGTCTATTATTTGTCATTAGATGGATAGTGTTGTATATTAACCTGAAACTTGTCTTCTGTTGTTACAACAAAGTGGTAAGGAAGCTGATCACGCAGGTACATGTATTGATTATCTATTCATAGAAACATAAGTCAGATTATGTACAATTTGTTGTTTATGTACTCAATGTTACATTGTTTTAGTAAAGTTTGTTCAACCTATTATCAGTTTACATGTCTGATTAAAAAGAGTATATAAATGGACAATAAACGGAGGGGGAGGGTTTGTTTACATGTCTGATTGATCGCACAAGTATTAACTACCTCTTCACATAAATAGAATTCTGCTCTAATGGAAGTGTACAAGAAGAAGAAACACAACAAACATGTAAAATTTAACCTATGAGTTTTAGTATTTAATGTCATATATGTGATAATCGTGAATGTGTTGTGTTAAAGTTACTTCATTTGAGTGTAGATTCAGTGTTATAAAATTTACATGGATTGTATTGTGTTAATATTGTGATTCAGTGATTCAGTGAGTATCGTGTTAACATTATGCGGTTTTACTTATGTGTTCAATGTGTGGTATTCTTAACATTGAGTGATTCAATGAGTATTTTGTTAACATTCTATGATTCAGTGAGTATTGTGTTAACATTCAGTGATTCAGTGAGCTTATGTTTCAGTGAGTATTGTGTTAACATTCATTGATTCAATAAGTATTTCATTTGATTCTCGATTGTAATCATGTGTTAAATTTCTTGTTTTATATGTTTTACTGCTTTATACATTGTAATTGATGTTGAATATCAGGTTGAAAATCATATATATGGTTTGATTTCTTTGTTATGGTTGTGTTTAGGTTGATTTCTGTGTGGTAATCGATGCATGCATAGGTTGATGTATGTGTGTAAATTGATAGATACATTTTTTATGTTATGTTTTTATTATTATTACGGCTTGATGTCCTTGTTATGGTTGTGTTTACGGTTTTATCTGATTAGCTGGTGGAATTTAACTATTAGACTTAAGTATAAAATAATGATATTTTTATGAGAATAAGTTCATATGTTGGGCAATCATTTATGTTTGTTCCATTTGATGAGGTCGAATAATTTTGACATTACTGCTTACACCTATCCGAAGGGTAGTTCAGATTGAATCATTACCATGAGAAACTGAACACGGTAAAATTAGTGGAACGTGACTAAGCTTGGTACTGGTCATTTCATATATTGGACTAATGAATTCGTAAACTTAACCCAAGCCCACAATCCGACCCGAAAGGTCTATGGGTCATTAATTAAGTATAAATACCATAATTAGTTTCATTAATGAGGGTGATCAGAATTTAATACAAGCACACACCTTAATTATCTCTCTACATTTCATCCCAAACCTTAAATTTTCAAAACACTTTACAAAATTACCTCCAATAAGAAATAATCCACACTAAATTGGTGACCACAGTGGGAGTACGACGGTTTATGAATTTCATATTCAAAACCAGCACACAAGGTAGTTCGGATGGTTCTGAATGCTCAAAATATTCCACCTCGTGAGGTGGAAGTTTCAAAATAAAACAATGAATACACTATCGAGGAGCGCGATCAGTTGAGAGCTGCAGAGAAAGAGGTTAAAGAAAAGTCGGGTGCGTCGGACAACCATCTGAAGACATTTAAGAACTTTAGTGTGAACTTCAATGACGACGATAGGTTGTTGTGTAGGGCCTTCTCCCAAACCTTCACAGGAAGTTCCCTCAAGTGGTATAATAGTCTCCTTAAGGGTTCTATAATTGTTTTTGACATATTTTGGGCTGCCTTTCGGAGGCAATTCGTTAGAAGCAAGAAGCTTAAGGGAAATATGGATACCATCATTCATTGCACTCAAGAGCCAAATGAGTCTCTTAAAGAGTACATCATCCGGTTTGTGAATACTAAAAATGGTTTAGCAGATTGCTTTGAACAAGTTGCGATTGCTTCCCTCAGGCAGGGTTTGAATCCGGGCAACTTTTCTGATTCAGTCACCCGGAAAAAGGCCATGACTTTTGGGGGGTTGTTAAATCAGATGGGGAAACAAATCAATGTTGAGGAAACAAATAGATCCAGAGTGCCTCGCTAGATTAGGTCCAATACTATAGCATGAACACCTCAAGCTGCTAATCAGTCCGGTTACAGATCAAAGGAGACTGGACAACGATCTAACCGATCAAGGCAAAATTAGTCCAACCAGAATCAGAACCAACATGTTAGAAACAAAAAGGGACCATGGGTTCAACCTGAGTGGTTTGTTGAATTGGGGGAAAGTATGGCTACAATATATGATAAAACTAGAAACATAGTACACTTTAGAAAACCAGCAGCTTTGCAGTCCCTAAGGGAAAACCGAAGTACCCATTTCTGCAAGTACCATAATGACATAGGGCATGATACCCATGACTGTATAGCCTTGAAGCAAGAGGTCCAGTACCTCAATGAAAGGGGGGGTAATTGAGAGCCTATGTAAAAAAACGATGGGGGAGCAAACCGAATAACACACAATCCAATGCCAACACTCCCCGAACTGCTCTTTCAAGCAATCGTGAAATGTCTACACATGAAGATGTTATGGTGATTACTGAAAAGTGTGATATAAATACTGAGTACTTTGATCTGGTTCGAGTCAGAATCAGGTGGGGGTAATAACAGACAAGACTACTACTGTCTCTGGTTTGATTAAATACTTTGAATCTTTAACTATATTTGGAGGGGACACTGTGACTGCACCTTCTATTTCTTCAAGGAAGAGGCATGTCCACAGTTTGACCACCCAGTTGGATGGGAGAATGTCCACACACCTGTATCAAAATCCATCTCCTTTCATAGTTTTTGATGAGGATGACCTAAGAGACATTGTAGGGCCTCATGAAGACATTGTGGTAATATGGGCATCAATAGAGGAAACTGATATACGTCGAATCCTGATTGACACTCACAGTTCAGAAAACATCTTATTTTTAAGCTCCTACAAACAAATGAGAAACCCTTCAGTTATACAACGTTCAAACAGAAACATTGTTGGCTTCACAGGGAATTCTGCAGATGTGATTGAGGAATTTGAAGAAGAAGTATTGCTGGGCAAATGACCTTTTAAGAAAATGGTGAGAGTATTATTTGTTGTGGTGGATTGCCCAACATCTTATAATGCAATATTTGGGATGCCTTAGCTCTCCAGAATGCATGTTATAGCCTTTACAGTCCATCAATGTTTAAAATATGTTGTCTAGGGACAAGTAGGTGTTGTACGGAGTAGTCGGAAGGTAGCCATGGAATATTATGCAACGACCCTTGCCTCTAAGTCTATAGATGCAGTCAAGATTAACAGATATTAGCAACTATTGGAGCCTTCCACCAATGAGAATGAAATTGATGATCCCAGGGAGGCTCCCAGTGTCATAATACCCATAGAGGAGGTTGAAATCCATTCCCTAGTTGAGGGCAAAAATATTAAATTTTGGTACCAAGTTGGCACAAAGTTTGAAAAACACGTTGTTGTCTTTTTTTAAGAGTAATAAACATGTATTTGCATGGTGAAATGATGATGTTACCAGAGTTCCAGCTGATATAATATGTCATAAGTTGTCGATACGAACTGATCTTGCGCCGGTTGTACAAAGTAGAAGGTCTTTCTCTAAAGAAAAATCAGATGTGATTGTTCAAGAAGTTGATCATCTGACCAAGATGGGTCACATAAAAGAGTCTCATTACCCTTTATGGACTGTCAACCCTGATCTGGTCAAGAAAAAGAATGCCAAATGATGCACGTGTATCGACTTTACCGATCTTAATAGGGAATACCCCAATGATCCTTATCCTGTTCCTCAGATATATCAGTTGGTGGATTCTACTTTTGGGAATAAACTGTTGCCTTTCATGGATGCATTTCGAGGTACAACCAGATACAAGTGATCCGAAGGATCAAGACCATACCAATTTTATTACGGACATAGGTCTTTATTGTTATAAAGTGATATCGTTCAGGTTAAAAAATACTGGGGACACCTATTAAAGGTTAGTATATAAAAAGCCTTCGCTAATCAGATTGGCAGAAATATGGAAGTTTATATAGATGACATGATGGTAAAAATATTTGAGGATGATGCACATATATCTAACCTTCAAGAAAGTTTTTCCAACTTAGAGGCTGTGAGCTTGAAGTTAAACCATGAAAAGTGTGTTTCTGGGGTTCGATCTAGAAATTTTAGGGTTATATAATAAGTGAAAAACAATTCAACCTGATCCGGATCAGCTCAATGCCCTATTAGCTATGGATCCTCCTCAGAGCACCAAAGAAGTTCAAATATTGACCGGACGATTGGTTACGTTGAACGGGTTTATTTCAAGATCATCAGACAAATGTACTCTATTTTTCCAGGTGTTAAGGAATGCCAAAGACTTTAATTGGTCTCCACAACGTGATCAAGCATTTCTTGAAATCAAGAAACATTTGTCTTCACCAAAGACTCTTTAAACATGTTCAGGGGAGAAGGTCTACATATACTTAGCTATATCAAAGTATGCAATGAGTGTTGTGCTTGTAAGAAAAATGGATAATTACCCTCGTCTGATGTATTACATTAGAAAAAGTCTGTTGGATGCTGAAAGAAGATATTTGAAGTTAGAAAAACTAGCATTGGCCTTGGTAATTGCGGCAAGAAAAATGAGACCATACTTCCAAGCTCATTCCATTGTCGTTCGAATATCTTTTCCCTTGAAAAGTGTTCTTCAGAAAGTTGATATGTGAAGCATAATGACCAAATGGTCAGTTGAGCTGGGTGATTATGATATTGATTTTGCACCCCGAACAATGATTAAAGCCCCGTGAGTGGCAGATTTTTTGGTAGAATTTCATGTTAATAGATCCCCCCGACAGATACCGGAAAAACAGTCCAAGAAAGAATGGGTAGTCCGAACTGATGGCGGATCTAGTACTATGGGATGTGGGGTTGAAACTTGTTGAACTTCTCCCTATGGTGATACTATGTACCAAGCTATATGTTTTGGTTTCAGAGCTTCTAATAATGAATCTGAATATGAAGCAGCCATAGCTGGTCTAAGGCTAGCTCTTATATATGGGGCCAAAATAGTCCGATTAATGAATGACTTCTAACTACTTATTCACCATGCTCAAGGGCAGTCTCAAGTAAAGAAAGAACAATTGATAAAATACTTGCTTATGTTGAGAGAAGTTGCTGCAAGCTTCAAGAGTATCCACTATGATCACATCTCTAGATCGGAGAATACTGTGGCAGACTCTTTGGAAACCATAGCTTATTCTGAATCTTACCCTTGGATTTTGATGTTAGAATATCCATCAATACAAATGGGCCAAGAAAAAGGTAAAGAGAATGAAGAAAGTATGAGCATAATTGTATTCTAACCTGAGGACTAGAGGTATGATATTCTTCAGTTTATTTCTGATAGGATTTCACCTCCGGATAAAGCCATGGCTAAGAAAATTATATATAAGGCTCGTGGTTTCCTGGTGTAAAGAGAAATTCTTTACAAGAAATATTTTAGCATACTCTTCTTGCATTGCTTAGGATTTGAAGAATCCCAAGTTGTGTTATCTGAATTACATGACGGTGAAGGTTCTGCACACTGTGGCTACAAAGCCCTAACCATGAGATTCTTGTTAGTTGGGTACTACTGGCAAGCCATAATGGCAGATGCCAAAGATATGGTAAAGAAGTGTGATCCTTGCCAAAGATATGGAAATGAAATTTATGTGCCAGCAGTTCCTATGGAATCCATATCTGAACCAATACCCTTTGATAGATGAGGGTTGGATCTGGTTGAGCCTCTTCCCATGGCATCCGGTGGATGTCGAACAATCATAATTTTCATTGACTATTTATCTAAGTGGATAGAGGCAGCTCCCATTGCTGGAACCACTTCTAAAGCAATTATTAAATTCATCTTATCTAATATATGTTACAGATTTGGGGTCCCCTGGAAGATCACCACAGAGAATGGGCCACAATTCGATAATAAAGATATGAAATTTTTTTGCACCTCCAGATGAATTCAATATTGTTTCTCTTCTCCTTTCCACCCTCAAGCAAATGGGTAAGTTGAAGTTGCTAATCGGATAATCTTGTCTGTGTTTAATAAAAATATGAAGGGAGCGGCAGGAAAGTGGCCAAGCTATCTACCAGAAGTATTGTGGGCATACCGAGCTACTCCTCGGGTTGCTACGCAGGAATCTCATTTCGCTCTCGTTTATAAGGTGGATGCAATCACACCCATAGAAGCTACTTTACCATCTTACAGATTCCAAAATTATTCCGAACATGCAAATAATATGACAATTAGGAATCAGTTGGATCTGATTGAAGAAAGAAGAGTTAAAGAACATCTAAGGATAGTGAACTACCAGGATTTTATGAGGAGAATATTTTCCTCCAAAGTTAAAAGAAG
Organism: Limnanthes douglasii subsp. nivea; assembly: GCA_036936605.1. Classification (NCBI taxonomy): domain Eukaryota; kingdom Viridiplantae; phylum Streptophyta; class Magnoliopsida; order Brassicales; family Limnanthaceae; genus Limnanthes; species Limnanthes douglasii. The sequence goes on along the minus strand of JAUPFV010000004.1, from coordinate 171,824,896 downwards.
AGATTTTAAATTAGTGGACAAAGTTTTAGGAAAAGTATTTTTCACACCAAGGAAAAACAATTCGGTAAGCTGGCTCCATATTGGGAAGGTCAATATATGGTATGTGAGAAAGTCAAAACAGGAATATACAGACTTCAAGACAAAGATGGGAGAACATTAAAGCACCCATGGAACGTTGAACATCTCAGGTTATAGTTAGAATAAAAATCTTTTGTAAATATTTACTTTTTGATTGTAAATGTAAATATTAGAGAGGGGCATACTCTTTCCTACCCTGGTGGCCTGGGGAGGTTTTAATGAGGTGTCTGAGTTGAAGTTGCTAATCAGACAATCTTGTCTGCGTTGAATAAAAATATTGAGAGAACTGCAGGAAAATGGCCAAGCTATCTATAAGAAGTATTGTGGGCATACCAAACTACTCCTCGGATTGCTACGCATGAATCTCCTTTTGCTATCGTTTATGGGAGGAACACAATCACACTCATAGAAGATACTCTACCATCTTACAAAATCCAAAACTATTCCAAATAGGTAAATAATATGGCAGTTAGGAATCAGTTGGATCTGATTAAAGAAAGAAGAGTTAAATCACATCTAAGGATAACGCACTACCAGGGTTTGATGAGGAGCAGATTTGCCTCCAAAGTTAAAAGAAGAGATTTTCAATTGGGGGACAAAGTCGATAAGAAAAGTCTTTTTACATACCAAGGAAAAACAGTTCAGCAAGCTGGCTCCAAATTGGGAAGGTCCTTATATAGTATGTGAGAAAGTCAAACCAGGAACATACAGACTTCAAGACAAAGAGGAGAGAAAACTAAAGCACCCATGAAACATTGAACATCTGAGGTTATACTTATAATAAAACTCTCTTGTAAAAATTTACTTTTTGAATGCCTATGTAAATATTAGGGGGGCATACTCCTTCCTACCCTAGTGGCGCAGGGAGGTTTTAATGAGGTGTCAAAGTTTTTTAATAACATCTTATGCCTTCTTCAAAAGTCTGGTGTAAAATTCTTTATGACTTAACCATGGTGCGGGGAAATCAGATATTAAATACTTATTAAACACCCCAGCTCTCAAACATCTTTGAGTTGATCGGATTTTTTAACACTTGATCAAATTTATTAAACATTACTGGTCGGAATTTCTTAATATACTTATTTGACAGATCTGAGATATTGAAGGCTATTTAAACATTGGAAATGAAGAGTTAAACAAAATTCACATAAAGGGAAATATGATACTAAAGTCTGATCAAAAGACCCGATCCATGGTTCACAAATGCCTTGACCATTCAAGGACTTTGAGTTTTAAAATCAAACAAACAACACAACAAAATGCCTTGGCCATCCAAGGACTTTAGTTTTTTAACAAAAAATACATAGCATAACAATAAAATTTTAAGGCTTGCTCCCTTCGGTTTTTTCGTCACCATCACCTTTCTTCGGACTTTTGAGTTCAACACTTGAACTCTCACTAATTCCTTCGTTATCTTCGGAGTCTTCTCTGCTTGAGTAGTTGTGCTTATCACCATCAGCTATCGTATGAAAAGGAAGGTCATCGTATTCCAAAAATTTCCATAAATGACCAAGAGTCCTCTTAGGAAACGTCTCGTGAAATAGTAAGACCATATCGGACTTGATTCCATCATCCCTTTTCTCCAAAGATTCCACCACTCCAGAAGCATACTTATCTATCCTTGCAGCTATTTCTTGAGCTTGCTTACTTACTAAGGAAGCATTCTCGTCTGTCTTCTCCTTAAGAAGCTTGCCCAACTTAACTTTGTCCCCGGATAAAGCCTTGCCAGTATTGTTGCTAGCTTCTAGCTGCTCATTCAAGGATTTGATCTCGTTGGAGAAAGAAGTTTCCTGTCCGGAATACTTGGTTTGGAGATCTTTCAGAGCATCTTGTGACTTGCACAGTTCGGTAACTAAATCTTATTTTTCCTTCTTTAAGGATTTTATGCTTTGCTGAGCGGTAGAGAGACTATTCGTCAAGCCCTGGTTTTCTATAGTCAGGGAAGTTATGGTAGTTGTTTGTTCCCTCACTTGTCTTTCCAAGTCAACTATCGGACGGATGTAGCCTAAGAGGGCATGACTCAGAGTGTCTTCTTTGCTTGATATCACATATGTCTCACCGTTGTGGGGTACAACATTGACCGAATCGGCAGGACGCTTCGCGAAGTCATCCTTGTCCAGATCATTAAAATACATATTAATATTCTGAAATGCATCAAGATTAACCTCTCCATCAATAGTGGCCTGCTCGGAATAAAGGTCAGGTAGAATTTCTTCTTGCAGAGTAGGATCAGCAGGAACAGGGGGAGGAAGTTTTGAAGGACGCAAAATTATATATGATCCCAGAGTAACTTTCTTCTTCTTTGCAGCTTCATCACTGCTTGCCTTGCGCTTCTTATCCTTCCTTGCGATCTGTGGGGGGTCATTCGACCCACCAACTTCTTTGACTGTAACTTCAACTGCCTCAAGCAGAGCAGCATTAATTCCTCCTTGATTTTCTGGATTGACCCCTTCGGTGACTTGCTGGGATGAGTCTGCTGTATTTTTATTCTTTTTATTGTTCTTCATCTTGTCCAAGTGGCTTGGGGCTTTGACCCTGGAAGGAGGATAAAGTTTGGCATTCTTGACCTCAGTTCTCTTCAGGATGACATCCGCGGGAGGGATAGTGGTCAGCTGTTCCAAAGTGAGGTCTATATTCACTGAAGTGTTCCACATGTGTGACCTCACAAATTATTAGAAGTGAAGAAATTGTGGAAACCATTCTCCCATTTATCCAATGCCCACACATTTAGCTTAGGACATGTGCTTTGGCCTGCCTCTAGATGATCTGAAAACTTCTTCGAAAAAACTGAGAAAAAACAAAAGTCAGTTCGGAATGACAACACAACATTAAAGACTAAGGAAAATATAAATAAAGGCTACTTATACTCTTCTAGCGACTGGTCAGTTGGCTTGGATTAGTGTCAGCTTTTATCTTCTTCTCATTCTCTCATGCTCTACTGATAAACAAGAATTTGGTCCTCCATGGTTTTTCGGACTCTAGCAAATCATTTACCACATTATAATCATTTCCTGGATGTAGTGGTAAAAGAGGATATGGTGGTTCTTGCATAGAGTCTCCACAACAATGAATTGCTCCATCGATAGTGGGATTTTTGATAACCTTGAAGTCATTATGCCAGCCAGCAAAGTGTACCATGAGTTGGGTCTTAGTTGGCTCAGACATAACTTTATCAGGTGAAAATACCTGACCATCTCTGGATCTAAAGAAAACAGTAGTCCCCAATTGAGCACCTCGGTGTATACTACTAGCTTGTAAGACTCGCAGTCCATAGGAGTCTCTGGAGTGATTGGGATTCTCACCTTAACGGAATCTGAGAAGCCCCACTTTGTTCTGATACGACCCAACTCAACAGTATGGGTGTACACATAAGATATATTTTAAAAGGCTATCAGGTACTTCACGTTATCCTTCTGAAAATTTAGCCCACCCTTCCCTTCCAGACACTCTAGAAGTGCATTAGGATTGGATAGGCCCACTTTAGCTTAGCCCTTCCGATCTACTGCAATGTCCTCTATCTGTCCGGACACTTCAAAAAAAGTATTTTCTATACTGTCCTCCATGGTTTCTTCCATTATGCTGGACTGCTGTTCGGATGCCTTAGTATCTGCAATGGGCTTTATCGTATTCGAACTAGTAGGTTTCGAAGAGTTAGGAGTAGTTTTAGATTTTAAAGAGCTATGAGTAGTTTTAGCTTTGGACTGGCGAGTAATTCGAAAAGGGGTGTTTTTCTCAGTAGACTTCTCTGCATCCGAACCCATTGCTAGGAAAGGCGAAGGTTTCTTAATACTAGAAACTGCGTTTTCTTTAGGTAAAGGATTTTAAGACTCTTGAACATAAGACCCTGATTGAAGAGGAGATAGGTTCGGGACAAAAGGTAATTTTCTGAACTTTGGTGTCTTTGATGACGATGAACCTTGGTCTGTGTTATCTTTTGGTCGATCGATTTCTTCACCTGGAGAGGCAGGTAGACCAGCTGCAATTCTCTCATCTATTGCAACTTTTCTCGCTTTTCTAAGTCAGATAAATTTAGCCAACCTCATTTTACTAATGTGTTTATGACTGTGAACACAAGTATACTCAGATACAGTTTAAGAAGAGTACCAATTTTCTCTCTCTATAAGTATTTGTGTTCTTAGAGACAATAGAACAGTAAATCGATTTATATAACAATGAAAATATGAGAGTTTACCTAGGAGAAGACAAACCGGTCAAAGTGATGATTAGGGGCTATGAGGTATGAGGGTTACACCCTAAGTAAAGTTTTAGCCTAGTATGTATAAGAATCTAGGAGAAAAAACGGCTGAAAAGTCGAACCATAACTTGACACGTGTCCCGCGTAAAAAAATGACTCTTGGAATTCTTAACGGTAAAGTTAGTCTCTTCAAAATCCGATCAGAATGACTCTTGGGCTTGTCAACAGTAAGGATAATTTTTTCAGTTCGGATACCAAAGACAGATCGGAGGATCACTTCGAATATACATAAAGTCTTATATTTTCGAATTAGCTCTTCCAAAGATTCTTTACAAGACCAAAAAGGGCTATTGATGAGGTCAAATAATATTGACATTACTGCTTACCCCTATCCGAAGGACAGTTCAGACTGAACCATTACCATGAGAAACCGAACAGAGTAAAATTAGTGGAACGTGACTAAGCTAGGTGTTGGTCATTTCATATCTTGGGCTAATGGGTTCTTAAACTTAACCCAAACCCACAATCCGACCCGAAAGGCCCATGGGTCATTAATTAAGTATAAATACCCCAACTACTTTCATTAATGAGGGTGATCAGAATTTAATACAAGCATACACCTTAATTATCTATCTACATTTCATCATATACCTTAAATTCTCAAAACACTTTACAAAATTACCCTCAATCAGAAATAATCCACACTAACGTTAGTGTGTTAATTTTGTTAATTTAATGTTTTAATTTGAATTTGGTAGGTATGGTCGACAAGAAAAATCCTTAAAAGGCAAACAAATTATGGTAGATAAGCCGAAGAATAAGTTCACGTGTGTTCCGCTACCTCATAATTTGGGATGAAGAGTTCTTGGAACCCCGCGTGAAAAATTCTCTGTCAGGGAGGATAGCTACAGTTTGTCTTCAAACGAGACAGAATACCTACCTCAAATAAATTCTCATCCCAACTTTCAGAATAACTTCCACTCCCACTCCAACTCTTACACCGACTCGCAGTCCAACTTGGGATGTTTTTGTATCTGGGACCTGTCTTAGCACTTCACCAGAGATATAGTGTGACGACTTTCTTCCGAGAAACATAACTTTTCTTGCTCGAATATTTAAGCTCCAAGCTACAACTTTATATCTCGGTAAAGTTTAATTCATGAACTACTTTTAGATTTTTGTTCACCAATCAACTTCAGAACTAGTTGCATAAACCTTTACTATCATTCTTATAAAGTTTTGAACCATCATATGAAAGATGGATTCTTTTGAAGGAAAACATATGGGGCAACGTCAGAACATGCAAAACTTGAAAATAGTCGGCTAAAAAGTTTCAGAAATAATAACTTGTTATTAATATACTATTTCGAATTTGTTTACTTTATGATTTATAACTTCTAGATATTATATAAGGTTTTCTTACGCACCTCCATCTGTCAACATGATTGATTTAAATTTGAGAGTCAGTGAGTAATTTTACCATTTTCGCTCCAAATACATGTGCAAGACAAAGTCCTGCAATGACAATCTCATACTTAGCTTCGTTATCGGAAGCCTGAATAACGACACAAATTTCATGATGTATTTTATCCCCAAACGAGACAACAACAGAACCCGACTTCCTAATCCGAAGAGTTTGACCCACTGTAAGTCCTAACTACCCACTAAATGGTTATCAAATGAATAAGCATGATATGAATATTATAATGCTTCTAAAAATATAGATATTGACTCAAATACCAATCAAAACTTAGTTAATATTACTAATACAATTAAATAGTTGGATTGAAGGATAATCCTAAATAGTTCAAGCTATCCATTTACGGGTGTAAATTAGTATACTAAATGAGAAAATTCGAATGTTATGTTTATTTTAATTAAATACCTTTAATGAATTCATTTTGATTTTGATTAAAATATTAATATGTTTTACATTGCACATCCAAATCGAGTTATCCAGGTTAAAGGACGTTCATTTAAGAAAGAAGAATACATTCTCATAGTATAAATGTATCCAATATAAGTTATTTGTTCCCATAATTTATTGAACAAAAGCGAGTAATTTTTTAAAATATATACATAATGAGATACTTCTTTCAATTGGTGTTCTCTTTCAATTCAATTTCAGTTCAACACTTATTCAATATTTATACAGTAGTAGAATGTTTTCCTTCATACATTCATTGTCCATGCATAATAACTTGAGCATAAGATTTCTTTAAGAATGAGAGAATGATATTGATATGGTTATACTACTAAAAACATAGATACTAACACAAGTATCAATCAAAACTTAGTATATATTACCATTACTAGTACAAGACTTATATTAAAATATGAAATATGAAGAAACCATGCCGTATATTTAGTGGTGTTAATTAATACACTAAATGAGAAACAATGAATTGCATTGTTGTTTTAATTCAATACATTTAATGTTAGTCATTTTGGGTTTCTTTAAAATTTTAAAAGGTACTATTGTTAATGTTTGCTTTATAATATAAATTATGACTTTCTACAGTTGGAGGGTATTTCAAGTATATATAGATAACGCTTTAAGAAAATAGAATTGAGAGTTTTTTATTAATTGTTGTTAATAACTTCTGAACTTATCAGATTTTATTTGTGGCACTCAATTTGACTTATCAAATGATTTCCTATTCTATTTATGACGTCTTTAATTTTATACCAAAGTTCTTGATTTGTTAAGCAACGAGTTGATGTCCTATTCATTCCTAATTATTCTTGAGATTCTTTAACATATTCGGTATGAGGTTAGCCGCATTGTTGGTTAGGTTTATATGAGTTAGTATCAGAGCTATAAATTCTTCATATTTGCTTTTTTTTGGCTAATAAAAATAGTTTTTGCTATTTCATTTTGTAAAAAAAACTACAAACAAAGGAGAAGAGTTTGAAACGTTCATATTTTTAGCACCGATTATTTTGATTAAAATATTGATTTGTCTTACATTACACATTTAAATAAAGTGATTCAAATTAGAGGATGTCCATTATAAAATAAAAATACATCCTCATAGTGGAAATATATCAAATACAAGTTATTCGTTCTCAAAATTGATTGAACAACAATAATAAATATTTAAAAAATATGTGTATATTGAAATAATTCATTCAAATGATGTTCTCTTTCAATATTCAATGCAAGTTCAAGACTTGTTTAATATTTTCATGGTAGTGGAACGTTGTGCTCCATACAATCATTGTCGATGCATAATAACTTTAAGATAGTTTTTCTTTAATAATGAGAAAATTATATGGATATGGGGATGCTACTATATATATATATATATTAACTCAAATATCAATCAAACTTAGTCTATATCACTGTTTCAGTAAATGATCTTGATTAAAATATAAAATATGAGCAATCCACGGTATCTGATTAGTAAGATACATCTTATCTTGACATAATTATTTTTTAAAAGAGTAAAATATCTTGATATGCTTATATGGAATATAATTATGTGAATTAATGCATTAGATGAGATAATTTAATGATATGATTATTTTAATTAAATACACACACTATTTTTAATGATTGATTATAAGTTTAATTTATGAATTTCTTAGGTTTGGAGGTTGTTCCAAGTATATTTATATGTTTTATAACCTTTTTGAGAATGAATATTGTACTAAGGAAATAAAAATAAAAGTTTTCTCATTAGTTGTTTGTTATTAATTTTTAAACTTATTAAATTTTATCTACGGCGTTCAACATGACTTATCAAATGATTTTTCATCCCATTTGTGTAGTTTTCCTTTATATACCAAAGTTCTTAATTTGTTAAACATCATGTTGAGATTATATTCATTTCTGATCGTTCTTGGAGTTCCATATCAGATTTGGTTCGAGTTTAGATGCATCATTGGACTAAAATATCATAATAATTCAAATGTTCTACAAAAGAACTAAAAAATACTCTTGAATTTAATTTATCATCATTTACAATTTATTTTAAAAGGAAAAAATAATTATTTTATATACAAAATCAAGTAAAAAATAAATTTATAGCTTCCAACTTATAGTTAAACCAACATTTAAATTTGGTCATTTTTTCTTAAATCACAACAATTTTAATTGACTAAATTTTTCATAGATATAACTCTTTTGGAAACTCATTATAAACACATTTAATTTGCACATTTACTCTTTTTTGCAACCCTATTTGTTGACCAAACTTCTCATAAATATACTCATAAATATACATCTTGAGTTCTTTTCATATCAATTTTTATTATTTGATATTCTTTGAAAACCTTTTGTGTTGCCTATTTTAATTAATATTATTTTTAGTTCATATTCCCTCACCTTTAATGAAAGTTGGTCTTCAAGATTTAATGAATGAAATATGATTGCAAATGTAAATCACGTAACAGTAATTGATTTTTCGTTGACCGTTAATCTTATCATTTAATTTTCTGACAAGCTTCATCATTTTAGCTTGAAATAATGCATCAATTATTTTCTATAATATCTAAGTACATAAATTTGTAATTAACTTGATCCAACTAAAGAAAATCATACGAAGAAAACGAATCGAGGTTTATATTTGTGCATATATTTGTGATGATTATGCTCTATGAGAGGTTTATATGACAACATCCCAAATATTGATACAAATACTTTAGCTATTTTCGTGAATCAACTAGATTATGTGACCACCCATCACCAACATATGAACCAATTTTAGTGTGTCATCTAGAACCAACACACAAGCGAGCACACACATAACCTAACTTAACCAATCTTAATGACTGCATGTAAAACGAATTACAATGAAATATAATGGAAAATACACTCATAAAGGTTTAGGTAATATCGAATGGCACAAACAAATTGCACGTAAACCAAAAAAAACTTCATCATGCACATTCTCCACGAAAATGGTTTGCAACACCACAAGGCTTCAAGCAAGAAATTCCTATTTATGTACATATCAACTATTCGAGCCCAAAAAATAACTTTCCACACAGAATATTCCATTATATCCGGCAACTCAAACACTTCATCTATCTTACGAACTTAACGTAACCGATTCAACAAATCCTATTCCGAAACCAAAAAGACGCATTAAATGAGAATATTTTCATAATTCTACATAGATTGTTTTTGTAATTAAAGACCTTTATGCATAAGTAATTAAAAAAATACATTTATTACAAACATAAGCCATGATGTAATTATGATGTCGTGAATAACTATGCATGGCTTGATAATAAACTGGATACCATAATGTTTTTATTATTGCATGCTCTAATTGACACCAATTTATATAATATTAGCGAGAAAAATTAGATTGCTGGATATTTAGTCCTTTTAACAACTTACATTATGACGTACAAACCATATGTTATACTTTACACACAAAGAATAGGAACATACAAATTAATTTGTTATTATTTCTCTATAAATCACTAGCGATACAGAGTACTTACTATATTTTTTAGTTTAAATAAAAACATGATGGTATCATCGTTTCTTCTAAAATGTTGGAAACATATTTACAAAAAAGTTAAATGAATGTCATAATTGTTAGTAATTTTTATTTAATGATTGGTCGATATGTAAGATACTATGCATTATTCATAACATGATCTTTTCAACCAAAAAGAATGAGTTTTTATACCCAAAGTGTTATATGCCAAGCAGGCTGATTGGAAAAACTCAAATCAAAATAACATAAAATGATAAAGTTTCATGAACATTCTTAAAATTAGCCATTGTGGCAGTAAGTGTCTCACGTCACTTCTTTATTATTAATATCTCCAAACTTGTAGATTTAAAAATATATGGTTAGTGAGTTTATATTTTGGAGAATTTCATTATCAAGAATCTCCAATCATTATGGAAATCATGTTTATTTGGGCATCTTTAAGTCTAAAAACTACATATAAGCGACAATAACCGTTATTCAACTGATCCATGCCAAACTTTGGCCGTATTAAATAAGTCGAACGATATAAGGAAAGAATAATGAAGATTATTTAACAGTAATGATGGCTCTGTTGTGATCCAGATATCAAAATATCTACCTGATACTTGGTATATGCAGCTGCTCAGCCAACCTACGTTACACAAACAATTAAGTTTCATGTTATTTTACTATTATTCTAATACTGAAATATGTATTAATATGCTCAAGCATCAAGTTTCCATTTTCAAAACTAATATATATCGATGGTTTACACAACAAACAAACTATATAAGCTCACTTATAAAGGGTCAACACACCCAGGAGTTATGTACCCAACACACTCGTATAAGTTTCATACGTATGGAGAATCCTACGCTATTTATACATGCCATTGTCCCTTTGACTTGGTTCTGGCCAACCTAATATCAGTTTGAATTTGGGCGCTCCTACACATTCTGTCACAGTTGTCAGCGAACCTTTTACATTAGATCCGACTGACTTAATTTTTGGGCTCATCTCTGGTCATTATTTTAGGTTATGTATCCGTCAATGGCTAACCTTTTTACTTGGCTTTCTCCTATTTTTCAATTTTTTTTATCATGCTACTATTTGAACCGGTATAACATCCATCATAGAGTTAATTTGAAATTCTTTCAAAAAAGATAAGGAGTTATACACTGCATTGTCCCTTACACCTCCTTAACTTGAGACTCATCATCTCACTTGGGAATATTTGAATCATATTGAAAACATGGACGAGTAAAGTTCGACTAGTAACTGACATTTGATGAGTGAAAGAGCTCGTACATATATTCTTGCATTCAATTTGAAAGAATGATGACAAAAGTATCTTAAACTTGAAAGAATGACGGCCATACTATTTTAAAACCCAAAGAAGTGATGGAACAAGTAACTTTAAACTAAAACATTACGATAAATGTGTCTCATAACACAATCATAGTTGCATATTTTTCATTACAAAACAATCCATAAAAATAATATGTAGTTAAATTACTTGATTAACGTCCCAGAAGTCATCTTCAAAAGTTTTTTTATTCATCAAGGATTTTATTCTGATGGAAGCAATAAAAAAATCACATTTGATGGGGTTGATCCGATCCATATAAGACCGTACTTCAGAGTAGAGGGTCTATCTTCCACTCTATCTGCTCCTTAGCTTTGGGTAAAATATTCATAATTTTTTTTCATACAATTCTATATCACATTATGTTCTATCTAATAGCTTGAATCTTGTGTCATATCTAATTTTATGATTTTGTATACGAATTTTGTATGATCTTTTGTCACAAACTTGTTTTTTTTTCATACATATTTGTCACATCTTAGTTTTGGACATATATATGATTTTTGTGGTTAACTTTTGGTTGCATATTTATAAGAATCATAACTCCATGTATATATGTTTGGGTATGAACCTTACCATTTTGGGTGTTAGGTCATGTTCCGATGTGAAGTAGCTCATACAAAAACTATAATAAACATATTAAATAACATAAAATATTTATCACATCTTGGTTTTTCTGACACTTTTTTATTTGATGTTCCCACTACAAGGAGACATTTGGGGACCGTTTTTGTTTTGTTAGGACTTCTAATATTCGCTTCCTCCTGTTTGACATCCTCCTACCTTACTTCATTCAATAAGACTACGCGGCTAGGGGTATGTCTGGTACATTATTGTTTTTCAGGAGTAAGCATATCAATTCGAACAACATAAGAAATTAATACATAAAAGGATCCAAATAATTCAACTTCATACATGAAGGTTATTTAAGATTTTTGATAACAGTCAAAATTCTGACAAAAATATGATTTGATACAACACTCAGTTCAGAAGAAAAAAAGAAGAAGGTAAACGTACAAAAAAAATTAAATACATGTATATTCATAAATACGTTGAGAATTTTATGTGCTATAGTTTACTAGACTAAGTCAATCTAACATGTTCTATTTATATTTTATTTGTATGGTTCTTATATATTTATTGCATATATCTTTATTTGAGATGTTTAAGCTATGATCATCCGGTAGTAATATGGTACAAAACCCCTTTCATTGAATTATAAAAAACAAAACATACGGCTCACATACCATATATGTATTGTGTAACTTTTAACTGAAAGTGACATTAGACCAACAAACTTAAATAAATTATAAGTCATTTATGCTTCATTATACTAGTTTTTTTTTAATTTTATCTCTCTAAATTTACGATGATTAGGAACCATACAAAAGTCTAAACTATTCAGATATTTTCAGAATATTCATCAATCAGATATTTTCAGAATATTCATCAATCAGATATGTTGATCGTCGACATAAAATACTACTTGTTTGCATATTTTTCCTTTGATAAAACAAAATCATTAACAAAATGTATAATCGTGGAGGGTTTTAATGAGGTATGAGTGAATATACTATTAAACAATGAGGCTCTCCGGAGTTGGACATTAGATATTTACAAGGTTACCGTTGAAACATGAATATATGCATGCATCATCACTATTAACATAAAACCAAGGAGGGTTAAAATATTATCATAAATATAAATGTTATATAATAATAAAAAATTAATAAAAAACTAATATCTTTTATTTCATAATATATTTTCTATATTTATAATATTTATAAAATTCATAAATAAAAGTCAATCGTAAGTCAATAGGTTAATTCTATTTTTCTTGAAAAAAATTGTATATATTTTTTTATCTTTTTAAAATTATTTTTATTAATATATTATAAATATGTAATGATGAGTCCGAATTCGGAGTGCTCCCCGGAAGGGCACCCCAAAGTAAATCTCTCCGTAAACCGGACAGGCTCCAAGACTTTAATTCGAACAGGACTTTTGAACCGGACAGATGACTTCGAACACTGCAAGTCTAAAGCAGTTCGAACTATGACTAAAGTACTAAAAAACCTAAACACTGTCTGACTAAGCTACCTGCCCATCTGCTTAAAACTCATGGGTCTTTAAACATGACCCGGGTCCATTAAACTTGACCCAAAAGCCCATAAGGGCCCAAACTACATACTATAAATACCCAACCACCAACATTAACTATGGGTAAGAAAAATTTACTGCTGCCAAGCTGCTCAATTCTCTCTCCACATTAAAAACACTTTGAAACACCTTTAAACACACACACACCACCGTGAAACACCCTCACGCCGCCTTAAAACTCCACTTGAAATTACCAGCCTACCCTCAGGCTACTTTTATCCTCACCAAATTGGCGACCACAGTGGGAGGCGACGGTGCCTGAATCAAGTATTCAAAACCAAGTAAAGAAATTCTGTCCGAATGAATCCGGATAATCCAGAGCTTCCACCAGCTTTGCTTGAAGTGGTGGAAGAGAACGATGAGTATACTGTCCAAGAGCGTGACAGGTTGAGGGTTGAAATAGAAGCTCTGAGAGCTGAAAAGGCCAAGATGAGCGTGAAAGAGAAATCCAAAGCGTCCGTTACTCATCGCTCTGATAACCCTCGAGAGCATGGGGTTTCCAAAACTCATGAGAGTACTAAGAAGACGCATGCCAGCTCTAAAAAGTCTCACCGGTCCAAGCATGTGGAGAGTTCTGACTCGAGTTCAGAGTCTTCGGACAGCTCTTCGGACAGTGAGGGAAATGAGAAGTCCTTGTCCTCTAGCAGTGATGAGGGACGAACCAGGAAGAAACAAAAGCAAGTTAAAAAGTATTCCCGAAAAAGAGATCACCATGGAAGAATGAAAAGGCACATTGGAAAAGGGTCATCTCACAACCGGAGGCATGTAGACCGGATGCTGATGGATCCTTTTGCCTTCCATGATGAGCCAGGTATCTTTGCAACTCCTAATGAGGATACTGCGTTCAGTCGTGGGAGGAATTGGAGGCAATCGCCATTGTCTTCTAAAATACTGTCCGGAAACCTCCCCAAGAGGTTTGATAGCACCAAGATGGAGAAGTACGATGGCAGTACTGATCCGGACAATCATCTGGAGCAATTCAAGAACTTCATGATGAATTTTGATGATGATGATAAACTACTCTGTAGGGCATTCTCCCAATCCTTCACGGGGAGTGCTCTGAAGTGGTACAACAGCCTGCCTCAGGGTTGTATCAGAGACTTTGATACTTTTTGGGTGGCCTTTCGAAGGCAATTTGTGGGGAGTAAGGAGTTAAAAGATAATGGAGATACCATAATCCATTGTGCCCAGGAACCAAACGAATCGTTAAAGGAGTACATAAGTCGCTTCGTAAACACAAAGAATGGGTTGGCTGATTGCTTTGAGCAGGTAGCAATAGCATCCCTGAGACAAGGTTTGAACCCAGGCAACCTGGCCGATTCGGTGACCAGGAAGAAAGCCATGACCTGGGGAGGATTGCTGAACCAAGTTGGCAAGCAAATAAATGTTGATGAAACGAAAAAGACCAGAGTGCACATACAGGTGAGATCCACCCCGGTGGCACCAACTCCAAATCCAAACCAGTCCGGAAACAAAGCAAGAGAAACCGGGCAGGGGCATGGAAGGGGAAAGGCTCAGTCTCAACCAGCTGCTCCTGCACAAAGCCAACAGTCTAGAAACAAAAGAGGGCCGTGGGTCCAACCGGAGTGGTTTGCAGAGCTCAAAGAAAGTGTGGCAACCATTTTCGAGAAAACAAAAGATGAAGTACACTACCGGAGACCGGCAACCTTGCAGTCTCCCAGGGAACATCGAAATAATTCCTTTTGCCAATTCCATAATGATATTGGTCATACCACCGATGATTGCATAGCGTTAAAACAAGAGGTACAAAACTTGATTGAAAGAGGGAAGTTGGGTGCATACGTTAAAAGGAGAGGAGGCAACAGGCCTGACAACATTCATAGGGTTGGTCCAAGCAACGCTGCCCCGGAGGGGGCTATGGTGATAATTGAAAGGTTTGATGTGGAGTCTGAATACTTGGATCCTGATCCAACAAGGAACAGAGTGGGTGCTATAGAGGAGCGATCTAGATCAGTCTTCGGGCTCATTAAATTCTTCGAGTCATTGACAATCTTCGGAGGGGACACTATGACGGCTCCTACTACTTCTTCAAGGAAAAGGCATGTTCATAATTTGGCCTCCCAGCTAGAAGGAGGCATGACATCCTATCAATCTCCAAACTCGTTCCCATTCATAGTTTTCGATGAGGATGATTTGAGAAATATTCCTGGCCCTCACGAGGATGCTGTTATCATAGGAGCATCTATAGGGGGCAATGAGATAAGACGAATTCTGGTGGATACTGGAAGCTCTGCCAATATCATTTTTCTAAACACTTACAAGAAAATGAGAAATCCTGCTGTGATACAAAAGTCGGACAAATCAATCGTAGGCTTCACGGGCAGCTCAGCCGATGTGATCGGGGAGTTTGAAGAAGAAGTGTTGTTGGGCAGGGGCCCTTTCAAGAAAATGGTTAGAATACTCTTCATTGTGGTGGACTGTCCCACCTGTTACAATGCTATTCTGGGGAGATCTTGGCTCTCTAGAATGCATGCAGTGGCTTCGACAGTCCATCAGTGTCTGAAATATGCTGTTCAGGGGCAGGTTGGGGTTGTCTGGAGCAGCCAAAAAGTTGCAAGAGAATGTTATGCCACTGCCTTGGCTCCACGAACGCTGGGGGCAGTCCGTATAAATGACCAATAACAGTTTGAGGGCCTTTCTGGGGGTGAGGGTGAAATTGATGACCCCAGAGAGACCCCCGGAGTGTTGATCCCAGTCGAGGAGGTTGAGACACACTACTTGGAAGAAGGAAAAAATGTCAAGATAGGATCCAAAATGCCACCGATGTTGAAAGAAGGAATGTTGAAATTCTTGAAAGACCATCAACATGTTTTTGCTTGGTGCAATGCTGATGTTACTGGAGTTCCATCAGAGGTGATTTCCCATCACCTATCAGTCCGAAGGGATGTGGCACCTGTGGTACAAAAAAGGAGAGCTTTCTCAAAAGAAAAGGCTGATGTCATTGTACAGGAGGTTGACAGACTCACGAAGATGGGGCACATTAAAGAATCTCAGTACCCTTTGTGGACTGCCAATCCTGTCTTGGTAAAAAAGAAGAATGGTAAATGGCGTATGTGCATTGACTTCACAGACCTCAATCGAGCTTGCCCAAAAGACTTGTATCCGGTTCCCCGGATAGATCAGTTAGTAGACTCTACTTCGGGGAACAAGCTACTCTCCTTCACGGATGCCTTCTCCGGGTACAATCAGATCCAAGTGGATCCAAAAGATCAAGAGCATACCACTTTTGTCACTGATAGAGGTTTACACTGCTACAAGGTGATGCCCTTTGGCTTAAAAAATGCTGGGGCTACTTATCAAAGGTTGGTCAATAAGGCATTTGCTGATCAAATTGGAAGAACTATGGAGGTTTACATTGACGATATGATGGTGAAAAGCGTGGATGAGCAGTTGCACTTGTCCGACCTCCAAGAGACTTTTGCCAACTTGGCCAAAGTGAATTTGAAATTAAACCCTGAAAAGTGTGTGTTTGGAGTGCAGCCCGGGAAGTTCTTAGGGTATATCATAAGTGAGCATGGAATACAGCCCGACCCGGACCAACTCAATGCGTTGTTCCAAATGGAGCCTCCTCGAAACATTAAAGAAGTGCAGCGTTTAACGGGGAGGTTGGCAGCCTTGAACAGATTTATCTCCAGGTCTTCGGACAGATGTGCTCCATTCTTTCAAACCTTGAAGGGTGCAAAGGGGTTTGAGTGGACACCACAGTGTGATGAGGCATTCAATGAAATCAAGAAGCATCTGTCCTCTCCCAAGACTTTGTTCAAACCGATCGATGGGGAGATTCTCTTTGTATATCTGGCTGTTTCAAATTGTGCCATCAGTGCTGTGTTAGTAAGGGAGGTTGATGGGTATCCTCACCCAGTATACTACATCAGCAAAAGTTTGATTGATGCTGAGAGGCGCTACTTGAAACTTGAAAAACTAGCTTTGGCCTTGGTGATAGCTGCAAGAAAAATGAGGCCCTACTTCCAGGCTCATCCTATCATTGTCCGGACATCTTTCCCTTTAAAGAATGTCCTTCAAAAAGCAGACATTTCGAGCAGAATGACAAAGTGGTCAGTAGAGTTGGGGGACTTCGACATAGACTTTGCTCCTCGGACAGCAGTGAAAGCTCAAGCTGTGGCTGACTTTCTGGTCGAATTCCATTCTGATAGGGATTCAGAACAACCTGCTGATTCAAAAGACAAAAAAGTGTGGATTGTCCGAACAGACGGAGGATCCAGTACCATGGGATCTGGGGCAGGAATATGTCTCACTTCCCCTTATGGGGACAACATGTTTCAAGCTATTTGTTTTGCTTTCAGGGCATCCAATAATGAGTCCGAATACGAAGCAGCTATAGCTGGGTTAAAATTGGCATACATCTGTGGAGCAAAAAGGGTCAAGCTACTAAGTGACTCCCAATTGCTTGTCCACCATGCTCTAGGCCTGTCAGAGGCCAGAAAGGAGCAATTGATCAAATACTTGCTCCTCCTTAAAAATGAAGCGTCAAAGTTTAAAGCTGTTGTCTATGAGCACATCCCCCAGACAGAGAATGAATTAGCAGACTCATTGGCAACGATAGCATATACAGAGTCCTACCCGTGGATCCATGTGCTTGAAAGCCCTTCTATTCAACTTGATGAAGGTGAAAAAGAGGAAGTCTTTAATATACAAGTAAACCGGCCTCAAGACTGGAGGTCTCCTCTAATGCAATATCTGTCCGATGGCATCGTGCCCTTGGATAAATCACAAGCCAGAACCTTGAAACACAGGGCTCGTGGTTTCATTATGATTAGAGAAGTCTTGTACAAAAAGTCCTATAGCAAACCTCTCCTACGCTGTTTAGGGGATCATGAGTCACAAATGGTTCTATCTGAATTGCATGATGGTGAGGGATCAGCCCATTGTGGATTTAGAGCTTTAACAAGAAGAGTGCTTCTCTCCGGATATTATTGGCCATCAATTATGAAAGATGCTAAGGAACTGGTAAGGAGGTGTGACCCATGCCAGAGGTACAACAATGAAATTCATGTACCAGCCACTCCTTTGGAATCAATTTCTGAGCCCATCCCTTTTGCTCGATGGGGATTGGACTTAGTTGGGCCTCTCCCTGTAGCGTCCGGAGGGCGTAAAACTATAATTGTGGCCATTGACTACTTTTCGAAGTGGATAGAAGCAGCCCCCTTGGCAGGGACGACATCAAAAGCTGTTATAAAATTCATTCTGTCCAATATATGTTGCAGATTTGGTGTCCCCCAAAAAATAACAACAGACAATGGGCCACAGTTTGATAATAGAGAGATGGAGAGCTTCTGTGCCTCAAGGGGTATTCAACACTGCTTTTCTTCACCTTTCCACCCACAGGCCAATGGGCAAGTTGAGGTGGCTAATAGAACAATACTGTCCGGTTTAAAGAAAAACTTAGAAGGGGCTGCTGGAAAGTGGCCTAGTTATCTGCAAGAAGTCTTGTGGGCCTACCGGACAACACCTGGGGCTGCAACACAAGAGTCCCCCTTTGCCTTGGTCTATGTGATGGATGCAGTAGCTCCCATAGAGAAGACACTCCCCTCCTTTCGTGTTCATAACTTCTCCGGACAGGTTAATGAGATGGCAATTAGAAACCAACTTGATTTAATTGAAGAAAGGCGGGTAAAAGCTCATCTTAGAATGGCACACTATCAGGGCTTGATGAGAAGCAGGTTTGCTTCTAAAGTTAAAAGAAGGGATTTTCAACCAGGAGATAAAGTATTGAGAAAAGTTTTCCTGCATACCAAGGAAAAGCTCTTCAGAAAGCTGGCCCCAACTTGGGAGGGTCCGTATACTGTGGTTGAAAGAATCAAGCCTGGAACATACTGGTTGGAAGACAAAGATGGTAGGGTTTTAACTCACCCTTGGAATATTGAACACCTTCGAATGTACTTGGAATAAAGCTTATGTAAATATTTACTTGTTTAAACATCCATGTAAATATTAGGGGGCATACCACTTCCTCTCTTCGGCGCCACGGAGAGCTTTCAATAAAACTTGATGCCTTCTTCAATCAATAATTTTCTAAGTTTTTGCAAAATTCTGTTGCTTGTTTGTCATACTACCCGGACTGAAAGGTCTAAAGGCTACTTAAATTCTAGCCAGAGAAGCTAAACACTTTCACAATACAATAACTCAAAGCTACTTAAATTCTGGCTGTCTAAAGTAAGACAAATAATAAAACAAGAAGACGGTTGAGTAAAATAAAAGCATTCATTCAACAACTTAAAGTTGCCTTGGCCTTCCAAGGACTTTTTGAACATGTTTGGGCACAGTACAAAAATCTGTCCGAATAATACGGACAGCATCACAAAAAAGGTGCCTTGGCCTTCCAAGGACTTTGGTTCAAGCAAAAGATAAACAAAACAAATTATAAATTAAGGTTGAGCCTTCGAAGATGGCTCACCCTCATCCGCTTTCTTGCCTTTAATGTCGCTCTTCTCTTCGACAATCTTCTTACCCTTGGTTTCCTCTTCATCACCAGACGAAGACACATCAGTGTACCCCTCATCAACCATGGTCCAGTATGGGAGATCATCATCATCCACATAACGCCATAAGTCCCCTAGTCTCCTCTTCGGGAACTTCTCGTGAAATAGGAGGACCATATCGGACTTCACTTTTTCAATCATTAATTCTTCACTCCGTATCATCTCCCTGGCATAAGCATTAATTTTGGCCTTGATCATGGCCTCTTGATCCTTCACTAAAGCAGCTTTCTCTTCAACAGCCTGATTCACTGCGTTCTCCAAAGCAATTTTGTCAGTGGTCAGATTGGTGACAATCTTCTCCTTTGCTGCAGTCTCCCCTTTTGAGGCTGTCAAGTCCTTCTCCAGTTCGGACAGCTTAGCCCGGAGGTCTTTCACGGTCTCTTCTAAGGAAGCAGCTTTTGTATTACTCTCATCTTGATTCTTCTTTAGCTGATCATTTGCCTCCTTGAGCAAATCAACCTTGTTGGCAGCAACTCGAAGGTCTTCGGACAGCTTCTCCTTCTCAGACTTGAGTTCTTTGATAGTGTTAGCCTGACTTCGGACTTGCCTTTCCAAAGTAAGTACTGGCTGCACGTTGCTAAGGAGAGAATGGGCTATAACATCTCTCTCACTGGAAACCATGAAAGTCCTACCATTAAAATTCACTGTGTTGGAACTACTTGGGGGAATATATGGCCCTGCGAATTCATCTCTGGACAGGCCAAGGAAATAATCACCTAGTTCACCAAGACCGGTGACATCCACTTCATCCATGTTAATCTCTCCCCTTTCGACCTCATCAGTATGGAATTCCATCGGAATCCCTTCATTAAGATTCCCTGGGATCTCTTCGGCTAACGTCGGGTTGGTTGGGAAAGTGGGTCCGGATCCCGGAAAGCGAGCTCTTCTCCTTGGGAAGTCTTTTTCTTTTTGACTTCCCTGTCAGCACTGTCACTTGCTTGCTTACGAGCCCGTTTGGAAGTCCTTAAAGGTTTTGGGGGATTCACTCCTTGTTTCTCGCTCTCCTGTTCTACCACTTGTAGAAGGTTTGCATCAACTTGAGCCTGGGCTGGCACCTCTGAATCCATTGGGGCCTCTTTCTCAGCATCTTCTACCGCTTTCCTGCCTTTCTTCTTCTTGCCCTTCATTTTACTTGGGGCTTTGGCCCGGGCAGGAAGGAAGAGGGTCCCATCCAGTTCATGAGACCTTCTTAGCACGACATCTTCATCAGGTGTGGTGGAGAACTCCTCCCAGGATAAATCTCTTCGACCTGTGGTGTTCCACAGGTGAGACCTTGCTAGGTTCCCAGAAGTGAAGGCTTTATGAAACCGGTTCTCCCAGTTCTCTGCGGCCCAAGCGTTGAGTTTGCCACAGGTGACCTATCCGGCCTTCAAATAGTCCCCGAACTCCTTTGGCAGCTCTGATAAAACGAAAGAAAAACCGATTAGTATAAACTTAAAAAGAAAGTTTCGAACAGAAACTTAGAATAAAAACTTACGATCGCTTCTCCATCTACTTCGAAGAAGGCTAGGATTCTCCCCGGTTTTGATTTTCTTGCCATTCTCCCATGAGCCACTGACAAATAAGAACTGGCTCCTCCATTTGCTCTCCGACTCCAGGAGATCATCGACAGCTTTAAGATCATTCCCCATGTTGAAATGGTAGAAGGGGAACTGATGGTGTTTGCACAAGTTAGGCACAGCTGCAAACTCTTCCATAGGAAGAGGAATTCCGGATAGCCTAGATGCCATAATACATGACATCAAGGTGTACCAACCGTTGGGGCTTAGCTGTGTTGGACATAGCTTGACCAAGTGAAAATAGCGCACTATCTCTGGGTCTAGTGGGAACCTAAGTCCCCAGTTGAATAGCTTCGTAAAGAAGACTATCTCATTTCTTTTGCAGTCCATCGGGGTCTCTGGATCGATGGGAATTCGAATCTTTACGTTCTCAGGGATCCCCTACTTAGTACGCAGTCATCCCAGATCTCTAGTATGGATGAACGCATACTTGGTCTTTAACAGAGATAAAAGATATTTGAACTCCACCTTGTGAAAGCAGGGCCCTACTCTCCCTTCGAGGCTCTCCGGCAGGTCCGGACGCCTCAGATACAAGTCTTCTTTGCCCTTCTTGGCAACAACGATAGCAGTTTCAACCTGTCCGAAGGACTCGGACTCAAATCTAACCTCCTCAGTGGAGTCTTCCATCCTCTCCTCCATTATTGTTGGGGGAGCTTCTATAGAAACAGCCCGGGGAGGGATGAAGCTTGGCACAGCTAATCCTCCGGACTGTTGGCTTTCTGTATGTTTTTGAGTTCTTACCTCAGTTTGAGTTTCTGAGGTTGAAGTTTCTTTGGGTGGTAGTGGGCTGCTAGCCCCCGGACCGACCGGCCTTTCTCGGAGAGTCCTAACAGTTGCCCCGGACCCTGAATCGCTAGTATTTTTTGAAGAAAGCCCTTTTACCAACCTACTTGGTCTTTTCATGATTAGTTTATCTGGAGAATGGTCGGAGTCGGACCCCATAGCAATGAAAGAGGATTTTTTCCTAACACTTGTGGCAGTGACCCCCGGTTCAACAATAGGGATCGACTCTTGAACAGAAGAGCCGGATACTATGGGGGAGAGTGTTGATTGAAAGCGTTTTCTAGGTTTTGTACCTTTAGAAGAAGACGAACCTCTGTCAGATTCTTCGATTGAAGGGGCTGGTTTCTCGACAGGCGACGCTGGGAGCCCTGCTACAAGTCTTTTTTCTTTTTCAACTCTTTGAGCTTTCTCCAATTCTGAGAGATTAAGCCAGCCGCCCTTGATCAGTGTTGTTCTTGATGTGAACATAAACAACTAAGGAAATTTTGAAGTTTTAGAGAGATAAAGCTTTGGGTGAAATGGCAAAGTGAAAGAGATAATGAGACTGTGAAAGGTGAAAAGAATTTATAGTAAATGTGAAAAAAGGGGTTGATTCCTAGGAGAATCCGAAAAGTTGGGCAATGATTAAAAGACGGCGCTGATGTCATTTATGGCATTTAAAAGAGGTAACTTGTTCGAGAAAGTGGTGCAACTTTCAAGGAGAAAAAACGGCTAAAGTGACCAACCAGAGAGTGACACGTGTCCCACTAACTCTGACAAGAACCATTTGGAATTCGTAACGTTTGGTCTGTCCGGTTCTGTTCTCAACTCTCTCCGAATTGATGAACCACTTCCTAAATCGGACTGTTTTTCAGTTCTTTGACAAGGATACTTGTTCAAATACCTAAAAAAGGGGCTCCTGATGAGTCTGAATTCGGAGTGCTCCCCGGAAGGGCACCCCAAAGTAAATCTCTCCGTAAACCGGACAGGCTCCAAGACTTTAATTCGAACAGGACTTTTGAACCGGACAGATGACTTCGAACACTGCAAGTCTAAAGCAGTTCGAACTATGACTAAAGTACTAAAAAACCTAAACACTGTCTGACTAAGCTACCTGCCCATCTGCTTAAAACTCATGGGTCTTTAAACATGACCCGGGTCCATTAAACTTGACCCGAAAGCCCATAAGGGCCCAAACTACATACTATAAATACCCAACCACCAGCATTAACTATGGGTAAGAAAAATTTACTGCTGCCAAGCTGCTCAATTCTCTCTCCACATTAAAAACACTTTGAAACACCTTTAAACACACACACACCACCGTGAAACACCCTCACGCCGCCTTAAAACTCCACTTGAAATTACCAGCCTACCCTCATGCTACTTTTATCCTCACCATGTAATACTCAACTTTATTCGAATATATTATAGTTTAAATGACCATAATATTTGAAGTGCGATTATATTTTTTAATTAAATATGAAATTACTCCCAAATAGATATTTTGTTATGTGTTTTATGTTTGGTTATTCTAAAATAATGTTTATTTTGGTAAAATAAATCACATAAATTAGAGTTAGAAAGTAGTACCGAATTGTCAAATTTGTATGTAACAATTGGGTGAGGTGATAAAAGATAGTGGAAGAGACGTTGAAAGTTGCTGAATTAATGAGTTAAAATAATAAATAAACTAGGAAATATAAATGGTTACTGGATATTAGTGATAAAATAGATGTAGATATAATTATGAATGTAGGTTAAGATTCTCGAATTAATTTTAGAGCATAGAAATATAATAAGTTATACAGAAAATGCAATTTTTAAAAAATATTTAAAATCTTTAATAATGAAGTAACATATTGTATTTATAGGAAACATTTTGGCTCAAATATTAATGGCCTTTGGACATGAGGCTTAAACTTATGTCAATCTAACGCGATGTCTAAATCTTTTTAAAATAACACTTCCTCCTAAATTTGCTATAAATTTATTTGTAGTCCCTTTAGTTATTGCAAGAGAATTGAAGAGAAACTACAACTTTGAGTATTTCTATGTTGGATGAATTGTTGTTAAGTTTGAGACGTTGAGATAATGTTTGAATTTTATTATGAAAGTTTTCGTAGTTGGTTTCTTAGTTGTAATTATTTTTACCAAACTGATGTGTGTGTGTCGATCCTGATAAGGATATGACATGTTGAAGGCCTAATCGTGATATAATTAAATTTATATGTAATAAAATGGATAGTTGAAAGATAGTATTTAAACCACTTGTAAATATAAGGGATTCAACGGTAGTTTACTCATTTGTATAACTAATTATATTATACTAAGTCTAAAGCGCATATAAATAAAAGCCGATGCAATGAATAAAATGGGACGTTTTTAGTAGATAAAGCTTATTTTCTATTTTACTTTCTCTCTCTACAATTAAACACTTTATTTACTTTATCTCTCAAGAAAATAGGTTCATACTTAACAAATTAGTGACCACAATGGGAGCTCTATTCGATTGGTACCTTGATTTCACATAAAAACTAGAAATTATAGAGTTCTTGCACAAATGATATCGCTCTAAATCGATATGGAACCAAAAAACGAAGCTGATCCTACGGTTCGAAAAACAATTGAGACTTTGAGATATGATTTACATAGGGAAGAAAGCGAAGAAGATGATCAAATTTCATTGCACCAAGGTCATTCAGATATTAAAGTTCGGATGAATCAGTTGTTGGATAAAATAACAACATTAAATGACAAGTATGTTAAAAGAGAACAACATATTTAGTCATGAAGGTTAAAATCTAAGGTACGAAAAGTTGAAGAGAAATACGAGCTGGAAAATAATGTGATCGATCTTATACAGCTCATCAAATTCGAAGTGATTGGAAGAAAACACATTTTAAGTCTGATAAAGAGCATCGTAACTCACGAAAAGAGAAAAAAGACAAACATAAGTATATTACATCTAGTGATGATGAATTTGATAGCTCGATCTGAGGAAGGATTTTCTAAGCAAAAGAGGTATCAGGGATCTTCAAAAGAAGAAAGAGGTCAGCCTCTAAAATCGCTTAAAGAATATAAACCAAAAAAAGATAATGCGCCTCATTGTTTGAGGGAAACTAACTAGTGTGAAGGGAATACGGCTAACCAATACACAGGTGTGGTTGATCAGAATTTGTATGTTGTTATGGGAAAATGAGAAGATGACCAGTATGTACAATGAGTAGACTGGAAAAATTATCCTTTAACAGTTGAGATAAGGTTCATTACGCTTCCGAATTTTTTTGATATCTCTAAGGTAAAAAAAATAGATGGGATGCAACATCCTGATGGTCACATTGGATAATTCAAGAATAATATGATAAACTTCTAAGATCATGACATGCTAGTATGCAGAGCTTTTTCTCAGACATTCAAATTTACATCATTGAAGTTGTATATTAGGATTCCGATGGGATCTATTACCAAGTTTAGAGATTTTTATACATCTTTCCAATAATAGTTTGTGGGAAGAAAGATTGGATAATTGTGAAGAGCTGATTGTTATGGCTGTATTTTGACAATGGTTATTACCAGGTGATTTGGCAAATGAAACTACAAAAAAGAGAGCCTTAACTTTTGGGACACTTATGGTGCAAGTTGAGGACCATATTAAAGTGGAAGAATCAACTAGGATTTGAGTAGTGGTTGGAATTAGTCAAAAGAGTTCAAGGAAGGTGTCAAATAATCAAGGATATTTTTTGAATAATCACTAGCCTCGGCCAATGAATAATAACAATTTGCCTCATCGGACTAGAGGGTTTCCGACTCAGGTTACAGGTGATCAGTTTCAAAGACCAAGGCGAAATCAGTGGATAAGGCCAAAGTATTATACTGTTTTAATTGTAAATATTGCTGCAATTTATGAAAAGTCCAAATACTATGAAAACTTTAAAAATCCAGCTCCAATAAACAGACCAAGAGAAGATTGCAACAACAGATTTTGCAAGTATTATAATGATATTGGGCACGATATTGCAGACTGCATAGCTTTAAAGAATGAGATACAATTTTTAATAGAAAATGGTAAATTAGCTGATTTTGTTAAAAGGCAAAGCAGTTGATAAAAAATTATGAGTGCATCGACACAACAAGCTGCTAATACAAATTCAAATGAATAAAGTTCTTTAATGATTTTAGATTCTAAATGTGATGACTTTGACACAACATCAGAATATTTGGATACAGATCCAAATCGATTAATCTTGATGGTTGTGGATGAGCCAGTAGAGCAGGGATGGGTTTGAAGCTTATGTGAGTATTTTGATTCTTTAGCCATCTTTGGGGGAGATTCCGTGTCTGGTAATACTAATAGTTTTTGAATCTTTAGCCATCTTTGGGGGAGATTCCGTGTCTGGTAATACTAATAGTTCCAGGAAAATGCATGTTGTTAGTTTAGCAAGTCAAGTAGATGAAATAATGTTTACTCATTTATATGGAAAGCATGATACTCCTTTTATTTTGTTCGATGAGGATGATTTGAGGGGAATAGCTGGTCCTCATGAGGATGCAGTGGTTATAGGGGCATAAATATATGGAGTTGAAATTCGACGTGTTCTGATAGATATAAAGAGTTCTGCCAATGTGTTATTCAAATCCACGTGTGATAGGATACGTAATCCCCCTCAAATTTGTCTCTATGATCATCATATAAATTTTTTTACGAGGGTAAAGGCCCGTTTAAAAATAAAATTTAAGTTTTGTTCATTGTGTTTAAATGTCCAACTAGTTACAATGCTATTTTTGGGAGATATTGGCATTCAAGATTGTATGTTGTTGTGTCTATTGTTCATCAATATTTAAAGTATGTCACTGGAGATCGAGTTGGTGTGGTTTGAAGTGACCAAAATGACAAGGAAATGTTATGCAACAACACTCAGGGTTTGAGGTTCTAATTTTGAGGATCAGATAATTGAATAGCAACCAAGGAGGTTGACTTCAAATAAAGAAGGAATGGATGATGCGAGGGAATCCCCGAGTTCTTTAACAATGAGTGAGGACATTGAAGAACGTATTTTTTATAATGGGAAAAATTACAAATATGAACATTGTTGTCCTATACTTTGTGTGATCAGTTGTTATAATTTTTATTTGATAATTTGGATGTTTTCGCTTTGAAAACAGAGGATGTGATATGAGTTCCATCTGATAATATGTCACAACCTAGCTATAAATTTGAGGTTAAAGCCTATTATTCAGAAGAGGTGAGGTTTTTATGTGGAAGGTTAGAGGCATTGTTCAAGAGGTGGATCGCCTCTCTAGGGTCGGACATATTAGGAAGACACAATACTCTTTGTGGACTACAAATTCAGTGTTAGTAAAAACAAGAACAGAAAGTGGTGAACGTGTGTTGATTTTACAGATTTAATCTAGCATTCCCTAAGGATCCATCACATGTCCCTCGAATAGATCAACTGGTTGATTCTACTTCAGGGAATGAAATTTTCTCTTTTATAGATGCATTTTCAGGTTATAACCAGATCCAAATGGATCTAAAAGATCAGGAAAGTACTACATTCATCACTGATTGAGAACTAAATTGTTATATGGTCATGTCATTTGGGTTGAAGAGTGCTGTAGCAACATATCAGAGGTTGGTAAATAAGGATTTTGCTCCTCATATCGGAAGGAATATGGAGGCATGTATTGATGATATGTTGGTTAAGAGTTTCATAGATGGTGAAGACCTCAAAGATTTAGAGGAGACATTTTTAAATTTAAGACCCATTCGTTTGAAGCTGAATCCTGAAAAATGTACTTTTGGTGTCCGATCAGGGGAATTTTCAGGGTATATGATTAGTGAAAAAGGGATAGAAGCAGATGCTGAGAAACTGAAGGCTTTAGTTTCAATGACATCGCCTCGAACTATAAAGGAGGTGCAAATCTTGACATGAAGGTTAGCTGCCCTTAATGATTTATTTCAAGGTTTTTTTACAAATGTTTTCCTTTTTTCCAAGTGTTACGAAAACCCAAAGAGTTTGAATAGACACCAGATTGTGAAACAGTTTTTTCAAGGATTAAAGAACTTTTGTTATTACCAAAGATTTTGTATAAGCCTCGAATTGGAGAGTAACTATTTTTATATGTAGCAGTGTCTGATTTTGCTATAAGTGTTGTTTTGATATGTGAAGACGAAGGAGTTTCAAAGCCAGCCTATTATGTTAGTAAAAGTTTTTTGACACCAAAGAAAAAGTATTTGAAACTTGAAAAATAGATTTGGCTTTAGTGGTAGCTACTAGGAAAATACACCCTTATTTGCAAGCTTACACTATTGTGGTTCATACTTCTTTTCCCCTAAAGAATGTGTTAAAACGACTAGGCATTTATGTTAGAATGACTAAATGGTCAGTATATTCATGATATCTTGAAATCAGTTTTGCTCTTCAAACACCTATTAAACCTAACGATTTAGCTGATTTTCTGGTTGAATTGCATTCAAGCCGATCAGATAAGGAGACAACTAAAGAGGTATTGCCAGAAAATTCGATGTGGGTGGTTCGAACAAATGTTAGGTCTAGTATATTGGGATGTAGTGCATGGGTGAAATTAGTTGCTCCTTATGGGAAGACAATGTATTAGGCTATTCGATTTGTAACGCAGTGTTTTTCTACACCTTTTCATCCCCAAGAAAATGGTCAAGTGAAAGTGACTAATAGATCTATTTTGGAGGGTTTGAAAAAAAAATTAACAGGTGTTGCGGGGAAATGGCCTAACTATTGCAAGAGGTGTTGTGAGCTTATTGTGCAACTCTTAGAGAGGCTAATCAAGAAACACATTTTGCCTTGGTGTATGGTATGGATGTCGTTAGTCCTGCAGAGTCTACTTTACTTTCTTATAAAGTACTTCAATATTTCGAAAAAGTAAATGAAGAGGAAAAAAGAATGGAACTAGACTTGATCAAAGAGAAAAGAGTTAGAGCTCATTTGAATATGACTCATTATCAGAAATTTGATGATGAGTCAATATAATTCGAAGGTGAGAATGAGGTATTTTAAAGTATGTGACAAAGTTTTAAGGAAAGTATTCCTTCATACGAAGGACAAACGACTTGGAAAGATGACTCCGAATTGGGAGGGTCCTTATATGGTGACTGAGAAAATAAAGCCGGATACATATCGCATTTGTGATGAGCAGGGAAGGATACTTCAACATCCTTGGAATATAGAATATTTAAAACTATATTGGGAATGATTTTGTCTTTTTAAGACTTGTTTAAATAATCAACACACTCTTTCATACCCTGTTGGCCCACAGAGGTTTTAATGAGGTATCATGTATATATTCGAAGTCATTAATAAAATTCTTTTTTTGGTCAATAGTTGTTCTAAATACAAGTATTTATATTATCTTAGCAACTGGTTAAAGAATGATCATCTTTGAAGTTGTTGACTAAGGGTAACTGTTTTGATTCGAAGTGCTATACATTTATTAAAAGTATTGTTCGAAGAAACAACCATATTCGATCTGCTATGTCTTCTAAACACACTTATGTTATCCAAGGTTCTATATTCTCTAAACACATTCATTTTATTCAAGGTGCTACATCTTCTAAATGTACTTATGTTATTCGAGGTGCTACGGTCTCTAAACACACTCATTTTATTCAAGGTTCTACGTTCTCTCTTATATTTGAGGTGCTAACGTTTTAAAAGTGCATTATTATTATTTGGCAAGATACAAATATATATGTGATGTATATTGGAATTCGAGGTCTTTATGATTTTTTTTATAAAATTAAAATTATACATGATAAGATAAAAATTGGGAAATAAATATGGAAAGAAGAAAAGTGTTTTTTTATTGAATTCACTATCCGATCTTACCAAAATATGTTTTTGAATGTCAAGAAATTAAACATTCATAAAATAAGTTATCAAAAACAAAATATAACTTCAAAATACATACAAAATGAAATGACAATCAATCATACTCCTCAAAGTTCTTTACGAATGAAACTCATTCTTGTTCAGTGGCATTTTAATTTTCTTATGACTCTATCTCTTTGGAAGAATCAGTTAGAACAGGGTTGAAGGCTTCACTGAGATGGTTATCTATGAGGATTAATTCCCAAAATCTTGCCAATTTTTTTTTTGGGAATGTTGCATGAGATTCGCGGAGTAAAATAATAGTTTGTTGCTCCTCGGCATTGTTGAGTGCAGCTAAGGTGTCCAGTCCACACTGAGTTTTGGTACTTTGAACATCGACATCTTTTTCATCTATGAGTGACGTCTTGAGTGCAGCCATATCACCAGTTAGCTTCTTATTTTCTCCTTCGCTCTTGTTCAGAGATTCTTGAATAGAGGAGTATTTTTTCTGCTCCTCGGATATCATACTTGCATGGTTAGTTTCAAGTTCATTTATCTAATCCTGATGAGAAGTCTTGAGATCTTTTATTTGTTGATCATGCACAGATCGTAGATGATGTTTGAGGTGGATGGCTTCTCTATATATTGTGACTTGTTAGCTTGGAACACATGAAATTTCTCCTCAATTTGTCTGCCAAATATTTATCTCATATTTTTCTCTGCACATGATCTTTTCTATATCAGACCATATCTGTAGCCATGGTTTCCAAGTGGCTTTAAGAAGAATTTATTTATCTGCACAATGCTTTTGCGGCTATTTAAAGATTGGAAAAAAGTTGAAGTGCAAGTAAAACTTCTTCGGATGGCTCTTGGATATGGATAAACCTTTCATTATTGAAATGTATAAAAGCAACGAATGAAGGAGCCAAAAAAAATCTAGATTCAGCCTTTCAGCCAAAACAGGAGTAGTAACTTGAGGAACAATTTTTTAAAGTTGTTCTTTGATCTGTTGGACCCTCAGATCGATATCCTTGTAGAGGTCTTGAAGATCCTTTGCACTAATGGGATCATCATAAAATAAGTGGTCATCTCCTCAGTGATCTTCCACTGCAGTTTCTTTTTTATAATCTTCCACTGAAGTTTCTTCTCGATGATATTCTACTATAGTATCTTCAGCTTTGGCAGAAGGCACTTCTAAGACAACTTCTTCATAAATTTTTTCTGCTCTCTTAGCAGGTGAAGTTTTTGAAGTGCTCTTTTTCTTTTGAGCAGTAGTTTTCTTAGTTTTTAGAAGGTTCAACATTGACTCTTTCGTCGATTGTTAGAAGGCTAACTTCAGTCGCTTCCTTTTTGTTTTAGCCTCCTTCTTTTGTGGATTTGGTTTAGTTGAAGAGCTAACACCAAATGTACTAGCTGCTTTTTATTTTCCCCGTTCTTTTTCAAGGGCAGATAGTGCTAACAATATATACACAACAAGTTGTACGTTAGGTGGCTCAATTAAATTTTTGGAGAGGTCGGTACCCAGTGAGATCCTCCACAAAACAAAATTAAAAAGTTGAGTGAAATCGATCTAATGTATTCTTCTTTCGACCATTGTACCGATTCAAAATTCCTGAGTACAATAGCAATACATGTGAAAAATTGATTTAAGCCATAAAAGTTCAGAAGAAATGATAAGAGAACTTACTGTTGTTTTTCCAAATAAGGTTGAGCTTTAAAGGGTAATCTTCGGAGATATCTTTCCCATTCTCCCAAGCTCCAGATATAAAGATAAATATTTGTTTCTCGGATTTGTCAGCTTTGAGCAGATCATCTATAATTTTGAAATCATTAGTAAGTGTCAAATAGTAGAATGGAAGTACCGGTCCTTTCGAAAGTCCCGTCATGGCGATGAAGTCTTTGATGGAAAGAGGGGTTTGACTTCGTCTAGAAGCCATAATTACTGACAGGAGTGTGAACCATAAATTTGGTGTTGCTTGTGTATGGAAGAGGTTTAGGATTCCAAAGTATTCCACTATCATCGGATTCAGTGGGAACCGAAGACCCCAATTGATGATCTCAGGATATACCACCAATTCATATGCTTTACAATCCAGTGGAGTTTCACATTCTTTTAGTAATCAAAGTGTTATGTTATATGGCATCCCTCATTGCTTTTTTAGATGACCAACTTGAGCTTCACTATAATAGATATATGGCACGTTTTTCTGCACCATGATGTATTCGGGAGAAGCGGTTTCAAATTCACACTTACTGAGGCAACAACATGCTCAAGAATTTCAACTGGAGTCTCCTTTTTCTTTTATTTTTTTCTCAACTGCTCCTTGATTTGAAGTGTCGTCTTCTGTATCAGATGCAACACTTCTTGTTTTAGCCTCTATGTTTGACATAATTGCCGCTGAGTCAGCTTCTTCTTTAGAAGCTTCGTCTATCAGTCGATGAGGATTCGGGTTTGATGCTGGATTTTATTCTTGTGTATTCGAGGGAGTTTGTTATGACTCCACGTTGGTCTCAAAAATCTGCTTTAGGGGAGGAGATGGTAGTGTAGGATTATTGGTTTTGATTTGAAAAGTGTTGTCAGCTTTGATGTCTCCCATAACTATGAATGCTTTCTTTTTAATATGAAAACTTTGGGAGAGATGAACTTTTGGTTGAATCCAATGAGTTACCTTGCGTAATGTTCGAGGTCGATTAGAGTTGATAGATGATAAAGTTTTTTTTTTTATCTTTTGTGAGTGGATGAACTTTGTGTTACTTTGCGATTATTTTGAGGAGAAACAAATGCGAAGCTAGAAAGTACTAGAGAACAATTTTGACGCACTGGTTGTGAGGAATATTTTGGTAAAAGTTGTTGAAGTTGTGATGGTGAAAACGATTGTCTAGGAGATTTCAGTGAATTATTTATTTTTGGGTTGGATGAATTTGGAAACTCATGGGATCTCTGGTTGTGATTGAAATTACCGTAAACAATAGTTTTGCTTGAAAATTGAGGAGAATTGTCTATTACCCGTGGAACTTTGTATTCAGCATCCCTCTCACTGATACATAAGTAATCGTAAGCGCTAAAAATTGGTTTTTTAGTTACTGGGGAATTTTTCATAAACTATGATGAAGAATAATATTCAAATTAGTTCATAAAATTTGTAGGTCGGCTGGAAATATGAATTTTCCGACAAAGGTAGCCAAGAAACTGAGTTCTCACGTGAAAGTAGCTAAGGATTTTCTCAGGGAAAAGTTTCTTTCTCTCACTAAAAGGTATTTATGAAACACAAATAATAGGTTAGAGAATTTTTATAAAGAAAATGAGAGAGAGAAAATGGTCAGATAAGTTGAAGAGGCGGTGATGATTATTGGTTAGAAAAATGCTTGAAAATAAATAATATGACACCTGTTAGCTTTCGGACCTAATCACAGGTCTAGTGATTCATTGCATGCGTACAGACCATTTCAAACGTTTCTGACCATTATGAGAAGCCATATCATGATGCTACATATTAATATTCGAAGCACGAACAAATGGTCAAGCTAGTTTCAAGGTAAACATGTGTACGAGCTCATTCGAGGAGGGCAAGAATATGACCTCACATTCTTGAATCAGTTAACAAAATAACTTATATTCGAGGCAAATCTGAATGTATTTTTATTTGAGGACGACAACTGATTGATACAAATCATTTCGATAAGAAAATGAGAAAGCCTAATCCAAGGAAAATTAGATTTGGACAAGAAACAATTTTTTCCTACCATGATTTTTGACGATTATGGGGGATACTAATAAGATATGACATGTTGATGGCCTAAATGTAATACAATTAAAGCTATATGTGATAAAATGTATAGTTGAAAGATAGTATTTAAACCGTTTGTAAATATAAGGGGTTAAAGGGAAATTTATCCATTTGTATAACTAATTGTGTTATACTATGTCTAATGCGGTTATAAATAAAGGCTGATGCAATGAATAAAGGGGGGTGTTTTTATTAGATAAAGCTTAATTTCTATTTTACTTTATCTTTCTACGACTAAACACTTTCTTTACTTTCTCTTTCAAGAAACCAGATTCATACTTAACAAAGCCAATCATGGCTAAAGTTGTGAGAGTTTTAAGGTTTTATATGGTCATATAGACCCCGTCAAACTTTTACCGACCAAAACCGTCTTTGAAAAAAAACTATTATAACAAAGGAAATAGAATATAAACATGAGTAGCATTCCCTGTTTTTTTGATTTTTTGGTAGCTAGTTGTTTTAAGGTAGTATTTAGAATTGGGCTCGGATATGTAAGAATTTTTTTTTTTTGCTTTATAAGTTGATACTCTATACTTATGAAGGTATCTTTTATACTTCTTTTAAATGTCCTAGCTGGCTGAGCCGATCCACTTTGGCTGTTATTGCTTTAGACTTCTCTTGGAAAATGATATTCTCTTATGCTTTATTGGTCAGAACTTGTTTTCGAAGGAAAAATCACGACTCATCACTTCAGGGGGCATGTTGTTTATATCCATACCAGTTCAAATGAAGATATAACAAAATACATAATATAACAAACCAATATGATGATTACATAGCATGTCTCTACCAATATGGGGAATTTTGTATGCTTCTAAAGTCATATTTTCTATTTCTTCCTCGGGCTCAACCAAGTGTCAAGGACTCTAAGATCATCATATAATCGAGGATGACTAATGCGAATGGTAGTTGTCATTTTATTGAGTGGCATAGAGGTAAAATAACACTCTATGGTCAGTCTTTGGTTACTTTTGATTACACTGAACTAACCGTTGATGATGTAGAAAATATATTGATATATGGTCAATATGATCACATACGTATGGTCAAGCTAAGGTCTACCAAAGATTTCATGGTATGATAAGCGACCACTACCACTATGAACGAGAAATGCATACGTTTCCTGTGTTCTGTTGGTTGGGAACCACCTTCAGCTTCAAATCACCCATAACAATGGTGTTTTTCCTAATGAATCCAATCAAAACTCTCTTTGATGGTGTCAAAACCGGAACACCATACATCTTCTCACAAATTATTTTTAGTAAAATTTTGGCAGAACTGCGAGTATATATCATAATCCTTCATACTATTATCTATGTGATCTAGGTGATAATAATGAATGTGTCTTCATACGGTGTCGTAACTCACCGAGTATCGCTACTATAGACACTTATGGTTGAGTATGGGCTTCTATGAAAATGTACCAAGGCTTGACCCTCGTTGGATCTCATGTTCTGTTATATGTCTTTTTTATATGTTTTAGTAGTACATAGTAGAGTGTCACATCTACAATTTTAAGCATGACATATCGGTTTGGATCAAGGTTGTCGTATTCGTCAAACCTTTCAATGATAATCATTTTTTGAGGGATATGGGAGGCTCGATGATGGAGACAATGTTTTGGTTCTTAACTCTCGCTGGTCGTTAAGGTTCGACCACAACTAGTTTCGGTTCAACCCTGGTACATTTTTTATGAATTTTATTACTTTATTCTCACTGATAAGGTCTTTCACCTTATCCTTTAATGCTCGACATTCTTGTATATATTTGCGTTACATCTTCATGGTACTTACAATATCTACTTTGTTTTCTCATTTTCTTAGGGGTCCACATCTTATCGGGCATACAAAATTTAACTAGGTTTTATCGAAAATCACCATAATATTTTATGTAATATCTATGCATGATCCCTCATTATTATGTTGTGCACTTCTGCTATTATTATTCTGTTTGGCCCTATTTTTGTTGCCTAAGATTCATGAGAGGCACGCCAAAAGTGTTGGAGGCCAGGATCAAAACTGTGTGAAAGGCTCGTTGACTTTTTCTAGTGGGCGTTAGGTAGGATAAATATTTCGGACTCCCACGAGAGTTACACATATTATCTCATCAACTTTGATATGATCCTCTATCTAGGATAATATATCAAAAACGTTTGGGACTTATTCTTCATTATGCTGTCTCACATGTGTCCCGATAGTATTCTTTACATGTAAGCTATGCATGTTATGCCAATATTCTAACTGTCATTGGTTTGGATAAACCAATATGTATAATCTCATGGGTTACCATTCTACTCATTCTTGTAAAGAATAATATAGTCACGATCTTCATTGATGACTTTACTACCAATAAATTTTTAACTTAATGTTGTCCACAATATATCAAATGATAGATGATGTCGGGTGGGAGCTGACTGAGTAAAGTCAGAGTATTGCTTCTTTATTAAATTAAGAAATTAATTAAAATCAAGTTGTTTAAATGATAATAATTATTACTTTTTATATAATAATTATTTTTCTTTTTCTTATTTAAAGTCTTATTTTATTTTACATTTAAATTTTATTTTAAACGAATCTTTCTAGTAAAAAGGTTTTTCACTTCTCATAAAAACTCAACGTCATATAATAACTAATATTTAAAATCACTCTCAAAATTATCCTAAGGGTTACTCCATCTCATATTGGTTACTTAGTTATTCAGTGTTAGCAAAACTTGCTACTCTTCCTCAATTTGTGGTTGCAAACGTCGTAGTAAAGGAATTCCATTCTCTGGTTACTTAATTAATGAAAGTCCAATCTAGCCTCTTCTCTTTGGTAAAGTGCTTTGGTAGGCTTCAAGGTTCTGAAAGCTGAATTTGTTAAATCAAATGTCTTTACCCATTTCTCTATAACCATTCAAACCTGCACAAGAAGAAATATCAATCTCAACCTACATTTTCAAGAAACCAAATTATAGCTCTCAAGATTATTAGACGGAGAAAATTCTCTTAAATTATTTAAAAATAAAAAGAAAGTCCATTATCTCTAAATATATTTATTGTAAGCATGCATTCTTAAAAAACCTAAATCTCAACAAAATAAGTTTTATTGATAATAAAATCTATCAGCTTTTTGACAAATAACTGCATATCGAGTTCTGTTATTATATGGAGTTACAACATGGTATAACCTAAGGGTCTCATGTTGGGCCAATTTTGGTATACCACAGTTTGATTAACCCACATAATTTTGATACACTAGGTCAATTAAAAAGGCATTGGGCTGATTCTAATTAGATATTAATTCATGGGCTCAAGTTTGTTGTTGGGCTAAAATTTGGTAACCCGAATTATTTTATTAACGTATCTAGCTCTAATTCCTACTTTTTCGAACATGTCAGTCATTTAGTCTGATATTTAAGAAAGGGCTCGAGCCTTTAATTTTAGATTTAATTTCTCTCACCTTTTATCCTAATACAATTTCCCAATTACCGTTTTGTCATACTTACCTAGTCCAAAAAAATTCAAAATCTCATAACCTTGATATTTTATATTTACCAAGTTAACCTTCTTATTTTCATAGATAATCCGATAATTCTCTCACTATCTCTTCTAAATCTTTGACCAATAAAAAATTGAGACCCCTTCTTATAAAACCCCCAACTATCACTTCGAAATACCGCATATTAGGTATCAATCTCATAAATAAAATATAAAAACTATATTAAAGTTCAAAACACAGAACTCAACAACCAACTGCCATTTACTCCTCATTCCAACTACCTTCCAAAGTCATATTGTTACCCGTTTCATCCCTCAAACATGCTTTAGCGAACCCACTCGTATCGCACCAAACTTATTCCTCTTTCCATAACTATATCTCTCTTCCAAATCTTCTTCATGGGCTAGTGTGGACTCCGATATTCAGGATAACAATTTCTCTTTGGATATCATCGATCTTCTCTATGTTGACTATATCGTTTAGATTTTGATGTTCACAAATAATACTCTCATGGGCTCTGTCGAGACTTAGTAGAATTTTGATATCTTGCTACTTTATTGGCCAACTTCGAAATATGTTATAAATTATGGTAAATATCAAGACAACATGGGGCCTGTTTCATTTATAGGAATAATGATCCATTATGTATAAGTATTTTACATCAAATTTCACTTAGAGGTTTTAACTAAGGGTGTTTTGGATAAAGCTTCAGGATACTTTAAGGGTTATCTAGTGGTCCACAAGAAATTAGATCTAATGGTCTCTCATGTCAATGACCCCCTCAATTAAATCCATATTTGGGTAAATTTTCACAACCCCCCTCAAAATTTATAGATAAGTAAACAAAGAACAAAATTTGTTTAAAGTTTTCCCGTATTTGTATTGTGATTAAAGCAAATGCATAAATTATGAATGAGATCCTGATAAGTTGTTTTGGTTGCTACACAATTGTGAGACTAGAATGCTACCTCTCAATTTTCACTAAAGGTGTTGTTTTAGACACACGACTGCATTATAAGGGCATATCTCTCCTTAGTTATACTCGAGTCACACCAATTATCCCCATTATGTCTGAAATGAAGCACTACGACCTCTGTGAGAGAAATGTAAAGCCTTTGGATACCTCATTAGACACGTATGATGAGATTTGTAACTATTAATTGTTGTCCAAATCCTTTAGAGATAATCATTTTACCCCTTCATACTCCTCTATTTATCGAGATCTGTTGCCATTATTTAACATATAAGGAGACTGGTCCAAGTATGAAGATTGATGGTGTAGCAAGAGGAAATGAGATAAACTACCTATATTCCATAGATAGTACTAAAACGAGACAACGATCGGTAATTTTAAAACTGGCAATAATTTGTGCCCGACAAACCTAGTGTTTGAACCTACTGCAAGTTTTTAAAAGTTTATTGCTTCTTGGAATATATAAGGGGTGAATGACCTAATACGATAAAAATATGTCATTGAATTCATCATCATTAATAGTATATTTATAATTATTCTACTTGAAACTAGGGGCTTCT
Organism: Limnanthes douglasii subsp. nivea; assembly: GCA_036936605.1. Classification (NCBI taxonomy): domain Eukaryota; kingdom Viridiplantae; phylum Streptophyta; class Magnoliopsida; order Brassicales; family Limnanthaceae; genus Limnanthes; species Limnanthes douglasii. The sequence continues at coordinate 171,786,173 of JAUPFV010000004.1, read as the reverse complement.
TGCCTATGATGGATTCCATAATAAGATCCATGACTATTTTCTAGCATTATGAAACTAACAATTCCTCTCGCCAATTGGGCATAATATGGACTATTTCTAATATTAGTGTAATTTTCATCTCTATTTTCTCCTGCTCATGACAATACATTCATTGTAAAGGTAGTACTCGCAATTCTCTTTTTTCATTCTTTCTATCCGCTATATATGTTTAAAATGATGCACATGATTGTCTTATGCTCGGGTCAGATCTGGTATTTATTTTAGCTCTAGGTCATGGTACTTTGTGGGTCATTCTCGGGTATTTCAACATTATCCGTAAGGTGGAGGAACACATCGACTTCTCCAATCGATGGAATTTTGCTACTTTCGAGTCAAACTCTTGCTGATATCACTGTGAGCTAATTGAACCTCTCTCATTAGGTTTCACTTATCCTGGATTAACAAGAAACTTTTTCATCATATTTTATCTAAAATTGACTATGTTAGTAATGAATGAGATGAGCCTTTTTAAATATATATCGTCCATTATGGCTTTACTCGTACGTCAAACCACACCACAATCACCTTAAATATAGTGTAGTTATCTCAACTAGTTTAAACGTTTGATTTTTTTCTCAAGGTATATGTCTAGTTTTTTTAAAAGCTTATTCAAATTCAGTATATACGCCACAAACTTAACCATAATGATTGAGTGATATTAGCTCACGGAGACTAGATTTTAAAATATCATATTCTCAGCTCAGTCTCTTCTTTCGAAGTACCCTTCAAACTCATTTCTCATCCATGCGAAGATGAAGGATTCCTTTTTTTATCCTCCTCACAAAGTTAAGGAATCTTTTTTTCAAACAAAAATCTAGAGAGATCTGGCTCGAACCGGAGACATGAACATAAATTTCTTCCATAATAGTATCAAAACTCTTATGTTATGTAATAAAATTGTTTCAATCTCCAATAATCAGAGAAACATTATTATCTCTCTCTCGTGAGGGTCGCCAATATCTTTGTAAACTACTTCTCTAGTCTTATTGGATCTAGTCACTCTCTTGGCTACCCACGAGTCTCGCAAGTCTCCGTTTTAATATCCACTAAAGTCAACTATCAAGATAAGGTTCCCATGATTCGTCATATAACGTGCGAGAATATAAAAACGTATTATTTATTATTGATACATAATAAATCCTCAGGACTCGATGGCTTCAATGAGGATTTTTCAATTATTATTGGAATATAATGAGAAATAATCTCTATGAGGGGGTCTTCAAGTTCTTCAAATCTGGGTCCCTGGAATAATTTTGGAATTCTACTTATATATATTTAATACTCTTAGAAAAAGACTCATCTTCTTTCTCCGTGGACTCTTTATTATATACTACAGATCTTAACAAACAAAATCAAAGACTATTTTCTATACTTGATACACAAATCTCAATTTGTTATCATTTTAGGTTGAATCAATTTTGATAAAATCCTCGTCTCCTTAGATCTCTTTAGGGTTTTCCAAACTAATTGTAAATGCTTGATGGTTTCTCTTAAAATAAACCTCATGAAATATCTAATTCTTTACATCATTGTCGCAATGAAATTTTCAGATATGATCTTGGATTATTCAATGTATCTTTACCCCATCTTGTAGTGCTAACATTAATAGTAATCCCCATGGAACTTTACATAGTAGGTTGGGCATTTGACAAGAGGACCCTTTATTTCCATTTTTGTTTGTCACATTAATGAAAATATTTTTTAGTATCCTCAAGGAGAAAACCAATGTTCAGAAATTCAAATTCCATTGGAAATGTCAAAAGCTTAAAAATGTTAACCTCTATTTTGTCGATGATCTTATAATTTTTTGTCAGGGTGATCTTAACTCCTCAACCTCATCATAAAAATATATAAATAAATTCTTTAATATTTCAGGCCTCCAATTAAGTCTCGGTAAAAGTCATACTTTCATCTCTAAAGTGTCTCTCATCTTCAGACAAGATCAGTTCATCTTACGATATAATATTGGATCAATTCCCATAAAATACTCGGGTTTCCCTTTACTCTTAGGTCGTCTATCCTATAATGATTGTCACTTATTCCTCGATAAAATTAATTTGTGTATTGGATCATGGATATTTAAAAAAATATTTCTTATATTGGTAGAATTGAGCTCATTAAGTTCGTTCTTTTGTGGGTTACGTTTATTGGTCCTCCATTTTCATTCATGCTGTTAAGATTCTCAAAGAGGTCTCCCAATATTTGTGGCACTTTCTCTCGACTGACCATGAGATTAAGGTTTTGGGGGCTAATATGACTTATTCTACTGTTACCTTGCTCATATTAGAGGAAAACTTTTATATTCTAGATTTTAAAATATGGAATCAGTTGGATGTTCTCAAACATTTGTGGTTTATCCTTACTAATAACAATAATTATATATGGTGTGACTATATTGAATATGAAAAGATTAAAAAGTAGACTTTAAATCTAGGCTCCTCTCCCTTCTAGGTTTGGAGGAAAATTTTAATTTTTAAGTCTTTGGGTAGCAAAATTTACATAATAATGATTGATAATGGTGAGCCAAACTCCTTTTGGTTTGACCCATGACTACTTCCTACCATTTTGGTAACCCATTTTAGACAAAATATTATTCATGATTCTATGCTTGACAACAATCTCTAGGTATCTGATATCTTTTTGGATGGCTATTGGAATTGATCAACCCAAATTAGGTCAGATAGTGTAAGAAATCACGACAACCTTCAGGAGATCAACAATTTTATTGTTGATCCGCCAAAAGTGGAAATATAAATTGCACCATCAATGACATTTACCATGTCATCCACACATCCACTTTCTGTTGGGTGGGATGGGTTGCTACAACATATATACAATATATATTTTCGTTATTTTATTCTTTGACTTACCAACGAGGACAACTTGTCTAGTGAGATATCCTAATAAGACGAGGCCTAAACTCCCCTTCTAATGCGTTATTTGTTATTGCTCAAATGATCCATCAATTGTATCATCTATGATTGTGGTATTCAGCCAAAGTATCTAGAATACTACCACGAGTTCGATTAATGATCATGCATGACCTAGCTGGAATGAATAGACCAGAGACTAGCCTTCATCTCACATCCGTTATTTTTTGTCTTCATGGTTTAGTGCAGTAATTTATCGCATTTGACGGTAGATGAACTCAAAAAAATTTAGTTCCTCTATCGCCTTTGCTTATGCGGTTTCGTATTGTATGTTTTCAATTATTTTTGTTCAAAATATTTCATTCTAAAATTGTCTAACTTATGTAATCATTTTATTTACCATAACTTATTCTTGTTTAATATAATTAAAGTATGTTTTTAGATGGTAAAAAAATGATTTCGAATCAATTGTATATTGGATTATATATTCATTATTGTTGGTTTAGTTTCATAGGTTCTTCCTTCGGTTTTAATAGATCTTATTTATAAAAAAATTGGATTTTTTTTAAATGGCCGTATTCTACGTTTATGTATGTGCTCGAAATATATCCCAAAAAATTATATAAACGATTCATCTATTTTTTTAACTCTGAAAATTTAACAAATTTAATCCCAATTTGGTCTTAGTGTTTGAGATGAAGTTTGAGTACCATCTTCTAAATTATTGAGGAGGGGAGAACTTTAACATGTATGACGATGTATCCTTTAATTTAGCTCTGTCCGTGTATTGACAGTGACTGCTCGTGAGATTATTGTGCCTGACTGCACATCGAACAGAACAGACTCTTTATTTGGTCATTCGGTGCACAATTTTCCATCTTTACTTTGACTTTCTATTTTAACTATGTTGATATATGACAAAATAGTTAAAAATAAAAAATTCACACATAATAAGACAAATATATAAAAACTTAAAGACTGTATATTGATAAAGGAAATTAACATTGGGAACTAATATATGTTTTTATTAGCAAAATATATTTTGAAACTAAAAACAGATATAAAGAATTGTTTTATTATTATTTATACTATGTATAAACTAGAAAGTATATGCTATAACACCAAAAAAAAGTATATGCTAAATTAATGAATATTTTATGAGAAAAATAATTACAGAACGAAGTTATTTATGTTGGATATAGTATATTTGTTTGAACTATTCTTTTATTCAGGTTGGATATAGTATATTTGTTTGAACTATTCTTTTATTCGTTTAATGGAGTATAAATTTACAAAAGAAATTGGTCTGAAAATATAAGAGGTCGTCTCCACCGAAATATGAATACATTGAATACAAGCACACTTGCCTTATTAGTTTATATAAAAGCATAGGTAAAGCAACAGATATGTAATTTATGTTGAAGAATCTTCAAAAGGAACGAAAAGGTGGTAAACACTAAATACATATTCATAGAGCATATATATGCACTATTGTAGTTTTATTGCAAATTAATATTAAATTGAAATGTCAAAAGTTCAATATATGATTCAACATAATATACGATCAGATGATGGTTTCATAAATATTTCATAAATTATTTAAGAAAGTGGTATGGCTAAACGCAATTTTTTTTTTTCCGTTTTTTCTAAGGTAAGAAGCATGGTTATTCTTTGTGTTTACCACTTATATCAATTTAGTCTATTTCGTCCACTTTTACATAAAATTCATACTTTTTGTTTTAAAAATTTGTAAATATAGTTCCCCGTACATGTGAAGCATGAGAGATTGATATGTGTCATCAAGTTTTGTTGCAAGATTGGTCTTCCAATTTTTTGACCAAAAATACCCCTATTCATGCCAATTCAGCTGTCTAGTCAGATTTATGATTTACCTTAAAAAATTACCATTTACCATTTCAAGTTACCATTTACCCACCATAATTATAAACGGACAGGGTCGAACTTAATTAAAATTAACCCAACCCAACCCGAAACCCAAATTATTCTAATCCAAACCCGAAAACCCAATCACTCTAACCCAAACCCTTAATTAAATCAATTTGCTAGAAAACCCTAATTTCATTCGAATACAGAGTTTTTTCTTCTTCTTTCCACCACCAAAAATCGTGTACTTATCAGTTCATCTTCCTTCCATCACCAAAACCCATGGCTTACTCCAGCGTTTCAAGAATCTCTGCTAACTCGGGTGGTGTTGGTATTTGTGAATGCGGGTTACCCAGTGTAACCCGAACTGCTTCGACGGATCCAAATCGAGGAAGATGATTCATAGGATGTAGCAATTTGGGGGGTAAATATCTTGTACGAGTTACTATATCTTACTGAGTTAGCCCATACTCTTACTCTAAACTGTGATTGTGTAGAGAGGAGGACATAGTCGTTATTTTCGGTGGATTGATCCCCCAATTAACAATGGGTCACAGCATGCTATCAGTGGATTGTTGAAGAAGGTTTCAAGATTAGAAGCAGATTGTGAAATGATGAAGAAGATTACTGTTTTTTGTTTGTATTGGTAGAGAGTATAATAATATTTGAATTGCTTTCTTATGGTTAGTTAGCCACTGTAATTGCTAAGAAACTAAGACTTGTATTTGTTGGGTGGATGTTTCTTATTTCAAATGTAATATATGATTTGTATTTCAATGTCTTGTAATAATCGATTTGTATAGATTTGAACTTCTGTTTTTTGTCCCTTGTTAAGTCTAAAAACCAGTGATTTTTGCCCTTGTATTTATGACCTGTAATCTACAACCTGTAAATTACAACATCATGTGAACCTGTAAGTCTTCATGACCTGCATTTTTTATAATATAAACCTGTAACTTGGTTCAACAAATGGCTTGAAAAATCAAAATGTGAACCTGTAATTTTTACAACCTTCAAATTTTAATGTATACAAATCTACAACCTGCTTTTTAGCCAAAATGTATACAAGTATACTAAAACATGTGAAATAGAAAACATTTCAAGTTTCATTAAATTAAACCATCCAGTGTTTACAAAAAACTAATACTAGTATAATGGTCTAAACCTTCACAAAATTCAGAAACCAGTTCCTAAAGTGGTCTAAACATTCACATGACCTCAAAAAACATCACATAGTAGCCTAACCATCCATATGTTTACAAAAAATAGAACCATAGTTACATCAACAATTGAAGATAGAAAAACTGGACTAAGGTTGCTTTCTCTTTTTAAGGTTGGAGGGAGCTTGTTTTGCATCTTTTAATGTCTTCATTTCTCCTGTTCTCTTCCAAGTAGTATGAGGAGAGGTTATGATGTTCTGAGAAGAAAATATACCACTTGCTTCCTATTATATAATACAAATAAATTCAACCATGGTTGCCTCCACTTGCAATACTATATACATAAACCTTAATAAAGCTAGGTTGAGAATCTTACAGGTTGGACATCTTTTTGTTTCTCCAATTGTCTACCACGTGAGCACAGGCGGAGCTACGGTGGGTTCCTTGGGTTCCTAGGAACCCACGGTTTTATATATATATTGTATTAATAAGCATACAAAACATTGAAGTACAGCCTATCCCAGTGGAAAAGTCTGAGGTGGGAACCCATCTATGGGTTCAAACCTCAGCTCCGTTTCTTTCTAGGATAATAACCAATAGTTGTGGTTCATTTTTCAAATTTTTATAAAAAAATTGCCTTAGAACCCCTTCTCTTTTTAGGATAACCCATAAAAATTGCCTTAGAACCCCTTCTCTTTTTAGGATAACCCATAGTTCAAATTTTTATAAAACATTGCCTTAAAACCCTTGTGTTGTTCAATTATTTTTAATGCAATCCAAATTTAAATAGAAAAAACTAATCTAATTAAATTAAATAAATAAATAAAAACAAAAACACTAATATAATTATATTGAAATATTAATAGAGTTATTAAGTAAATAAATAAAAACGTAAGGAAAACAGTAATATAATTATATTAAAATATAAATAGAATTACTAAGTAAATAAATAAAAACATAAATATAAATAAAATCAAAACCAAAACACTAATCCAATTAAGTTAAGTAAATATAATTATATTAAAATAGAACTAGTTATTAGGTAAACAAATAAAAACATAAATATAAATAAAAACATAAACACTAATCTAATTTGGATAACACTAACCTAAAGAAAACACTAATATAATTATATTAAAATATAAATATAATTACTAAGTAAATAAATAAAAACATAAATATAAATAAAATCGAAAACACTAATCCAATTAAGTTAAGTAAAAAAATAATCCAATTAAGTTAAGTAAAAAAATAATTTGGATGACACTAACATAAGGAAATAAATATAAAACATATATTTTTCAAAGATTGTTTAAACTTTTTTCATATATACTCATTTTGACCTTTAACAAGAACCTAATTTCGACACTAGTTTAAGTAAATTAAATTCAAGTAAAGTAAAACCGAGTAACTTAAATTTGAAAATCAAAAGAAAAGACTACTACTCTAACACTTTCAAGAACATTAACTATATCATAGATTTGTTCTAACACTTTCAAGAACATTGACTATATCATAGATTTCCAGTTTCTCGAATCCTAAAGATTTCAACACAATCAAAGACGTGTCAAGATGCACACATTATACGAATATAAGTAAAAAAGACTAAGATAAAAAGACCTAAATGTGAGACAGCATTGTGAAGCTCGATAACCTTGGTGTTCATGATTATAGATTGACAAAATACTGAAGAAAATAACCAATACATAAGGGATTCATAAATAAAAAAACACTAGTTAACCAAACAAACTAAAAAAAACAAACAAACCTGGTGGATAAAAGCTTAAAAAATTCTATTTTCTGTTATTTTATTTTTCGACAATAACCAGGACCCCATAAAGACCAAATCCTGGCTACGCCACTGCACGTGAGTGGTCTCTTCTATTAACATAGTATATGACAGTATCTTGTAATCATTTAACAAGCAGCACTATTAATTGGAGGACCAGCAACCAACAAGTAATGTGACCATCTACCAACAACTAATTGGACCACCAACCAACAAGTAATGGGACCATCTACCAACAACTAATTGGACCACCAACCAACAAAAAATAGGTGAAACATTCAATAAGGACAAACTCCACTACTTAAACCCACTTGGATTCTTTAAAACAGCTGTACATTCAAAGGCAATTACATCACTCACACCAAGCCCATTCGAATGAAATTACAACACTCACACCGAGCCCATAAAGCAACAAAAGTGAAAGATGTATATTACAAGCCCAATAACAAGCAGTACATTACAAACAAGAACAATATTAAAGAAGAAGTATTATGCAACGAGTATCAAGCAGTACTATAATAATAGAACGAACTAGATTTACATTAGCCATAACAGTTTGGTTCCCAACTCCACCCCTTCTCACCTGTTGTAAAATGGACACTAAGTTAGTTATTTAAAGAAATGATAAAATAAAAAAACTAATAAATTCTGGAATTAGGAAGTACTTACTGTTATAACATTGTAGTTCGACCTCCTGCTGACTGAATGTTAGATGGAGTTGCTGTTGGAGGTAGTAGAGTATTTGTTGGAGGTGGTAGAGTACTTGTTGGAGGTGGTGGAGTACTTGTGGGAGGAAGTGGACCTTCTGGAATGTTTATTGGAGCTGTTGGAGTTGCGGAAGGACCTTCTGGAACGTTGGCTTGAGCTGATGGGGTTACGGTTGGACATTTACGTCGATTATGTCCACTACACTTGCAAATACCACATATGCTAGTGTTATGTTTCTTAGACAGCCTTGTTCTGCTTGGTTCAATAGCTGATGATGGTTTGAGTCTTTCGGAAGGATCTTCCTTCTCGCTGTTTGTCGTCTGCCTCAAACGAATTTTGCTGGAGGAGATGGTATAGGTTCGTAGGGGGTTGAAGGCCAGAGTATAAACCCGTTGATAGGGTTAACGGTGTGATAATAAATCATTTTTTGCATTGCAACGTGATAACAATCAGCTACGTAATCAATTGGATCATGCTCAACTAAAAATATTGCCGCAACAACATGGCAACAAAGAATTCCCGAAAGCTGCCACTTATGACATGTACATTCCCGTATTTCTAAATCCACCACAAACTGGTTTGTTCCTTCTCTAACTTGGTACTTTGGTCCACCAGTTTCTCCTATATAACAATTACGAGCGACGTTAATAATCTTATTCAGCTTCTTTTGGATTGTCGGATAGAGTTTATGATCCTACTTTGCTAACTGATTTCGCTTCGTTACTATATGAGCGATTGTTTGTTCTCTGATCCCCTCCAGCAGACTAATCACCCATTTTCCTATGTACTCTAGGATGACGGAATTAAAGGTTTCAGCCAGATTACTGGTTTGCATGTAACATTTGTTCTCTGCGTCGTAATGTGATCTCGTCCATTGTGATGGAGGTTTCTCAAACAGCCATTCGTATGCTTCTTGGTTGCATCTCTTCATTTCTTCCATGTGGTACAAGAACTCTTCCACAAATGTCGACCTAGCACATGCCCAAAATAGGTTATGTTCTTGTTTACCGGGGAATGCCTTTTTCAGGTTTGCGTATAAATGTCTGGCACAAAATCTGTGCTTGGAGTTAGGGAACAGTGCAACCAATGCAGGAACCAGACTTTTTTGTTTGTCAAATATCCACATGAAGCTGCCTCCTTTCTGGATATTCAAATCCTCTACTATAGCCCAAGCCATTGGGTACATTTGATCGTTAGCATCCAGCGTCACCGCCACCGCAACCAGTAACTGTCCTCCAAAACGGTCTTTCAAGAAATAGCCATACAGCACGAGAACAGGCATGCATCCAGAACTGTAACCCTTTTTACATGCATCTAAAAAAACATACACCCGTTTGAATACCGACTACTGACATTTGATCGCAACGGTCGAGCCTGGGTTACTCCTTAGTATCTCATGGCTGTATTGACGTAAGTTTTGGTACTGGATCACGTCATCCCCCATAATAATATTAAGTTCCCTATTTCTTTCCCTATACGCCTTGCATCTACCAATCTTCACCAAGTATTCTTGGTTTACATTCGCGATCAAACTCTTAATCTACCAATCTGGGTATGCCTGCTACATACTCATGTAATGTTTTGCCAGCCAATGACTTGTAATGTTCCTATTTTTTTTAGTTGGCCCACAATGGTGTTCATCCAAGAAGGTTTTGATCCGTCACACTAGTTCGCAACGTCTGTTACTTGCTTAGATGTACCACTTGCAGTTGGCTTGGGTGCATTTGAATGAACAACGTTGTTTGTCATTCTTGAACATCTTGATATTCCTTCTCTATTTAATTCTGTACTGTCTAACACTGTCTTTAAACCGTTTCGACGAACCAAACTCAACTCCCACCTCCAACTCAAGGAACCTTATCTTTGTCGATATCCTGAAACTTCTAAGCCTTTGTTTCCTTTTCCTTTTCCTTGATCTTCTAGATTCGTCAGGAGAGTCTTCAGGACCTGTCAAATTATCGTTGCTGACATACTCTTCTTCTGAGCTAATATCATTATTCAATTCGTGGCTTGCGTCAGAGCCAGCAAAATCGGTTTCACTTTTGCTATTTGATTCTTGAGTGTAATCAGTGTCCTCACTCATACTGTCTTCAGCAATAGGTTCACTCTGTTTCGACTGAGCTGGTGGAGGCTACTCACTGACATCAAATTTTGACATGTCAATGCCAGCAAATAACGCCTCGTCGATGTTGTCGTATCCTTCACCATTAGGCTGCACACTGTCTACACCAGCCCCACCAGCCTGCACACTGTCTACACCAGTCCCACCATCCTTCACATCTTCAGTAGCCTCACCATCAGGCTGCACACTGTCTACACCAGCCCCACCGGCCTGCACATCTTCAGTAGCATCACCATCAGGCTGCACACTGTCTACACCAGTCCTATCAGCCTACACATCTTTAGTAACATCACCATGTCGCTGCGAACAATCTACACCAGCCCCACCAGCCTCTTCACCACTAACCACTTCACCATCTATACCATCAACATTAACCTGTATATCATCTATACCATCCCTTTAGCCTCTACATTTTCCCTAACATCCCATTCACCCTCTATATTTTCCCTAACATCAACACTGTCACCACCACCAGCAATCTCATCAGCATTCACACTGTCACCACCAGCAGCAGTCTCATCAACATCATCATCCATATTTTCAGTACAACTATGAAACATTCCTAAACTATCAGCCACAATTAAACTGTTATCACCTTCAACAATGACAGTTGGAATGAAGGTTTTGTTTCTTACTTTAGTTGGAGATACTACTTCTAGAGGGGCTGTCTTATAAGAGAATATGTTCACTACCTTATCACTACCAATTATTTTTGTTACCTCGTCGCAGTCTGCATCTGTCTCTAATATTCTGAGAGAAGTGTTTGAACTCGGCAACAAGTAAGCGAATATAAAATATCCCCCTCTTCCTGATGCTTTTGTTAAATCATGGTTGGAATGGAGTTCCAAAATAGAGAATTTATCGCAGCTAATGAAGTCTACGATTACTGACTTGCCCCTAATGTACTTCAGCTTCTTTTTTCCAGTTAGTTTACCATCGAAGTGGTAATTCACAACAAACAAGTCGTTATTTACACCTGAGATATACGATCCCAAAAAACATAACAGTTAGCATGGGGGTTAAACACCAATTTGTACACCAATTTTGTAGACACGGAACACCAATCAAAACATCAATCAAAACATCAACCTTAAACACATAACAACCATAACATTAACAGTAGCAAAAACCATAAAATTAACAGACTCAACAACAATCAAAACAACATAAAACATCAACCCTAACACTAACAATAACACTAATTTTGTAGATATTATCCCATAACAACAACATCAACAGTTACTGTCACTCTAACATAAGACACTAACACCATAACGCTAACAGTTTCTCATGGACCAGTATCCCAGAACACTAACATTCAAGACAAATCAACACACAACAATAATATTCAACAATTAACAACACATGAACTACAATACAAGCACAAAACACTACCATTTAAGAAAAAAACAGTTCACAATAAACACCATTACACCAACAATAACATAAAATAACTCGATTTTCATTCCAATTTAAGTTAAGCATCTATCTAGCCATGGAAATATATATAAAATAAAAAAATAACCTTTGTATAAATGCTTATCCATGGTGGAAGTGCTGCTTTGACTAGTGATAGATTTCTGGGTTCGGAGAAAGTGGTTTCAATCTAGTAAGGATGAAGAAATAGATACGATATTAAGCTTGGAAAACCTTTTTTATGATGAAGAACTGGAAGTGGCTGAAATCTATTAGGGATGAAGAAGTTGTGTTTAGGGAAAGGATGAAAGTGGCTGAAATTGATGGCTTAGGGTTTATTGATGGCCATGGCTTCAGTAGAGACGGTGAGGAAGGGAAATGGGTAGGGAGAACAATCGAATATGTCGCGTTTTGGTCTCTCTGATTAGGGGTTTCTTTGAGATTTTTGAGTTCTCGATTTGGAAGGAGAAATAAGGTTTGTGTTACTGATCGAGTCAATTGGGGTCTGATTTGATTAAACGGGTCACTAAGGTAAACATGTCGGGGTTTGGGTTTTTTGGGTTGGGTTATATTGTAGTGGGTTGGGTTATATTAGATTGGGGTTTGGGTTGGGTTAGTTTAAATTGGGTTCGACTTGGTCCGTTTATTATTATGGTGGGTAAATAGTAACTTTTTAAGGTAAATGATAAATCTGAGTTGGCATCCTACTTGACATGGGCAGAGGGATTTTTGGCCAAAAATTTGGGGGACCAATCTTGCAACAAAACTTGATGCCACGTGTTAATCTCTCAGGCTTCACATGTGCAGGGGGACTATATTTGCAAAATTTTAAAATGAAGGGGATATGTTTTATGCAGAAGTGACGGAATGGGACTATGTTGATACAAGTGGTAAACATGGGGGACTAGCAGTGTTTTCTACCCTTCTTTCGAAAAAAACAATTACAATTTATAATTTTGAGTTTTTAATACATATTATATTTAATAATTTTGAGGTTTTAATCGACCCATTACTTTAAATATGTAAAATGCCGATGTTCTCTTCTATAGTTATATTCTACTTATATTCGTATTTAAATTCTACTCATGTTTTTTTTTGCTTGAGTATTAAAATACTGAAACATGTTATTTTCAATAAAACCGCACATTATAAAGAGAAGTATATTATTTTAAGAAAATTATATATCATTTTTTTTATACAATATAATTTTATTATATAACTTTTTAAAATACAGTACGTCTCAAACTCCTTTGCAATAAGAAGAACAACTAACGATATCACATTATAATTTATGTTTTTTCTCCAATCGATAGTAAATAACGTGTTTTAGATCGTAAATTATCATTATTTGTTATTTGTATTTTAGTTGTTTAAGTTTTAAAATTTATATTTTTAAAATTACATTTTTAATATTTTGATTGGTTGAAATATACATGTTTATAGTAGTTTGAGGTTATGAAGTATTTTTTTATAAACATATATTGACTTTTTTAATTTAGTCGGTAAAATTTGGGCTATCGTTTTTTTGTTATGGCTAAATCGAACTTAGTTGTCTCATTCTAAGGTTTTTTGTGTTTAAGGGGATTTATGAAGTCATTGTGGTTGGTTGAGTTAAAAAAATAGTAGTAACCTTTGATGATCACATATTTTTTTGGACTTTATAAGTTGTTCACCCTCATTGAAATTAACAAACCACGTCGACTCTAAAGGCTAATACTACCTTTTGATGTTGACCAACCACGACAACTTCATAAGTTGCTCACAAATTATGGAATCGACCAACCACGTTGACGTCAAATTCATTACCCCCCCTCTAAATACTTTAAGTATGATTCTAAAATATTAGTTAATCGTGTTGTTTAGTTTGGTTATTTATATCATGTTTTTATTGACAATATGATGCTTCCGAAGAAACAAAAATTAAAAAGACCATCATCTAAAATGGTTGAGTGTGAGGGTTAGAGAGGGGTTAGGTCGGGACGAGTATACCGTATAATAAATGATACAACAATTTTTATAGAGGGGGATGATTTCACATTGGTTGCGGATGTAATAGAGGCAAAAGTTACGATAGAGGCTATTGAAGATGATACGATATATGAATTTTTTTGGCTGAGTAAGGCTTATTTCAAAAGAGAGGAATGAAGAGTATCAGATGAAGATAAAACATTATAAATTAAATTCTCTCACATAAGGAACCACTAGGGATTCATTAAACATAACATGTAACACATATATCAAAAGAGGGTAATTAATTGATTTATTATTAAAATTTATTTAGAAACTTAAATTTGTTTTGGTTTTTAGTTTGTATGAAGAAAGACCCATTGCATTGCATTTTTTATCATACATCGTGCATAGTGCATTGTATAGATGAGACTTGAGAGACCAACCAATTATTTGGAGTGTCATTGCCAACACTGTGTTTAGATCAATACATAAATTATTGACCAATTTGTGGCCTAATAGTGCTTTTTAGGTGCTTTTTAAGAGAGGTAAAATCCCACACGATAAGTTTTCATTTCTTCTTTAGATATAGACAATGACACTAGATAATATTGTATGTATTAAAAGTACGCATGTCCAGTGACGTCTCATTACACGTAGAAGACTATATAATGATTTAGATGGTCACGTTCAGATGATGTCCTAGCTACTTGGGCTCGAATAGAGCATAATGAGATTCGAGCTTGGTTAAAGTCATGTTAGGAGAATTTGAATCACGTGGTTGAGGGACACACTTAGTATAACATGTTGGCAAGGCGAGTCTGTTGATTTCTTAGATGTATTTTTTTTTTATTTTTAGCATATATATTGCATATGTTTGTCTATGTTATATTCATGGACAAGATTTTACACAAAATCAATACCGATTGGTTGGTGACTTTACGAGATTTAGACATTTTAGGTGAGTATGTGTGAGGGATGCACATCATGGACGAGCTTTACAATGTCTTAGATCTGGTTTCCAACATGTTACAAAGAAGATGAACGGTTTTATCGCGCTTCTTGAATCTTGGGTCTACGAACATTTTTGTACTTTCCAACCATCGTGTTGACTGAGATATGAATGAAGTTGTAGACAAAATTTTACAGTCGTAATCTTAAATTTAGATGGTTTACACTGGATAATTCAATGATTGGTACATATAATATTAGTTTTTTAAATATTTAATATTTATGTTAATATTATATATGATAACACTATTATTTATTATTTTATATGTTCTATTTCAGCCTTATTTAAGTGTCCATAATGTTAGAAGGTTGGAGGAGATACATTCTACTCGAGCAAGAAAAGGGTACATCGATCGTAGCAGCATTTGGTATTCATACTATATAGAGAGATAATTGATAAAGAACATTTTGTATTTTGTATAATTTATTACAGAGATGGTACATGTCCTTCCACAGACGCGCCAAACAACACACGAAAATAATTTACATGCTTTACCAAATAAAATAACCAGCATGTAGATGTATAAAATTCAAGAAATGACATATAATAAAGAACTTTCATCATGGAATGAACTTATAGAGTTATGTGAGTCGTATTTTTCTAACTATGGTTTTTTATATTTGAGTCGTCGGAGGTTAACGTTTGAATTATTTTTTGATTTGTTGTCTAATTTTGGATTATGTTTCAACTTATACTTTGAATTATATAATTTTGTGTGGTTTATTATATGTATTAAAACATATATTATACAAAATGATTTTGTGTATGTAATAGTTTATTATTATGTTTTATTTGTGTATATTTACAAGTTGGATGTTTATACTTGTAAAAGCTTTTGTGTCAAAATGGAAACTAATTTTAACAAGGGACGTTGACATAAGCTGTCAAAAATATATTAAATTGTCTCATATCATCAACACAAACAGTTGATGTTGGTATAAAATCATGGCAACTTTTATCAACGTGATGTGTCTATAGTAATTGGTAAAATAATGACGGTTAATGTCGAGTGCAACTATTAATTAAAATTAACGTTCCTCTTATTGTCTACTGAATTGGTCGATATTGGATACACAAACAAGACAAACAATCTCGATTCAACGAGTCGACAATGTGTGGATCCAGTTTTATTTATTCTCGGCTAGCGGTTGCGACAATTGTTGCTTAAACAATCTCAATTATCTTTATTGTCAGCTTTAGTTCGTCACTCCTTCCAATGTTTGCAGAAGTGGTCGCACAAATATCGACGATTAGTATCAAATTAGATAATAAAAAATAATAGCTTACATTGACACGGTACGACGACATGATGAGCTAACATGTTTTTAAATAACGTCGACATAATGAGTTTTTGTTAAACTTTTTGTTTAACATTTTAGGTTTTAGGTGCCTTATGGAGTTTTGATGTTTTAGAAGATGTGTCTCATTTTTTACTAGTTGATGTTCTCCCAGTACTTGTAGTTTTTTATGGGGTTAGAGGGGCGTAGTGCAAAGTATGATCTTGCAATTGGTTTATTCAATGACATGCTCAGATTTTGATTTCACCAATTTTGTTGGACTATCGTTAGTTTTTTCCACATTCTTTCATTTTCACCGCTCCACTGAAGGGAGGGAGACAACATGGGTTTGTTTGGGATCATTATTTCAAATATATTTGGTAATATGTAAAGCTTTCGTTCCTGATCATACTCACAGTAAATTTACCATTTTGGAAATCTTTTTCCACAAATTTATCTTCACCGTAAATGCTTTTTCTAACAAAGGTTATAGTTTTCCATATATTTTTAATCATAGATATATTTATAATACGACCTTATGTTACTATTACACCTATCTCACATGCACAATGCATCCCATAAGTAGATGTAACGACATCTTTGGAATACATCTTTAGAACTCCATTTTTGGCATCTTCGTATTATTCGAGCACGACTTTAAGGCATGTTTCTTTGAACCATTCTCTAATCTATTTGAATATGACAATGTCGTGAGTAAATGTATAGATTTTGTTACATTGCTCGAAATATGATTTTATTTTCTTGTATTATATATACCACGCAACGTGTGAACTTTTATCCAATTTTTTTCAAAGTTTAGTCGGTATGTCCCGATATTCCAGTTCAATGATGAACGCTGGACTTCGACAGTAATAATACCAAGAAAATATTAGTTTGGGTATGTTACTTGAATATTGTTTCATATATAAGGATGAATAAGATTGTCGATTAGTTATCATGTTCCCGTAGTGTCTGACAATGTTTGTGTATGCATATAAGATTTTTCACAATATTGTTTGAGCCAAGATATTTCAACGTACTTTAGCACTTTTGGATACACTTTATATGTATTATAGAAAATCTCTATTTTGGTATGCAACTCACAAATATTTACCAAATACATGACCAAATTTCAAAAAACAAAAAACGCGTCTGACACTGTTCATTATTCGAACAATTTCTTTGTATTTACAAGAATATTCATATTTTTATGTCACTTGTATAACAAATGTGTAAATTTTGAAAATATTATATTGGTTGTGCCCAACAACTTCAATTCTCTATATTTCAGCATAACATTAGGTAATGGACACTCTTTTTCTTGCGAGCAATTGAATTATCAACCGAATGTAATTGTCTAATATGGATTTGTTTAGGATCAACTACTTGAAATAACATCGATAAATATGTAACGCTTTCATTTCAGATCATGCTTGCATATTAAAGTTAACAGATCTTTTATCTATAAACTCATATTCATCACAAATGCCTTTTGTAACAAATGTTATGGTTTGCCACCTCTTTTCGATCATAGATAAATTCAAAATAAAAACCTCTTGTGGCATCATACCCATCTCACATGCAAAAGGTAATTCAGTAGTAGATATAACAACACATCCACAATTTAATTTTGAAATTCATTTTTTCGCATATGCATATCGTTATGAGCATACATTCAGGACATGTCTCATCGATCCATTCTCTAACCTCTGTGAATATAACATTATTATAAACAAATGAAAAGATTTTCTTATATTTTTCAAACTATGAGTTTATGTTCAGGTGTTGCATACCAAGCATATTGTGAAGGTTTATCCAAAATTGTACAAAAAAATCGATTTGTCCTGGTAAACGGGACTACAAAATAAATAATAGTAACAAAATATTAGTTCGGATATGTTAGTTAACAACACTTTTAATTTAATGATGAATAAACTCAACGAATACTTTATCATGTTTTTTAGTTCTTGACAAAGCTAGTGTATGCATTTAATAATTTTTCATCATATGGTTTGAGCCAAAATATTTCAGTGTACTCTATCACCTTTGGATATGATTTATATGCATCTTTAATTTTTTCTATGTTTTTATGCAACATTGAAATATTTCAAGAATACACAACCAAATTTCAAGAAGCAACAAATATGTGCAACACTGTTTGTTCTTCGAGTAATTTCTATATTCGCAAGAATATTTCTGTTTATATGTCACTTGCATATCAAGTGTCTAATTTCTAGAAGTATTTTGTCCAATTCTCCCATCAACGTGAATTACCTATACGTCAACATAAATTAGTTAATGGGCACTCGTTTTATTTCATGAGAAACCGAAGACGATCTATCGTCCAAATGTATTGTCAAATTATTCTGCATCTATAAAAATAAATGTAATACAAAATGTTAAACTTGTCGACGTAACCCCAAAAATGTCAAACAATAGTTTTATATACCTCGTAGTATTATAAATAGTATCCATAATCAATACATGTGAGAATTTCCTTAGGAGGTTGACAAATGTCGAATGTGCAAAAATATATATGTGTGATAAATTTTTACTCTAATGTTTTTTGCCATTGTTACACGACGTAGTTTGTTACCTTCCATTTATCCAACCAAATTTTATATGTGATTCAACCACATCTACAACATATTATATTTTTGTCATATATTTTAAATATTACATATGTTGGTTGCGTTTACGAGTTTCGCATTTTTCAAATCGGTCAAAACTTCACGAGAACAAAAATCTGCTTAAATAATTTTATAACAAATTCTTCTTCACGTGGTTTAAAAAAAATTGTCTTAAGAATTATTCTAAATTTTTTACAATATCATGATTATGTTTTGCGCATAACATATATGAACGAATAATCAACTTTCGATTGAAACAAGAAAAACTCTAAAGCTATAGGTGCCTTAAGGCTTCTCTTAGCATTAGGTTTCTTAATTTGTTTTCGATATGGTCCCGATTTCTTTCAAACGGAAAATAATCTCTCAATTATCACACTTTTCTCATCACCGTAATAAATCCTACAAATCATGCATCTCATACATTTATCCATTTTCTATAAACATTTAATAAGTTAAAATTTAATGTAAAATATAGGCGTCACAAGTACGTGCAATAAATCTTTGTAATTTTTTGGTTACGTAATGATTTGGTTTTCTTACAAAAATAAACAACGAAAACATAAAGTATGGCACAATGGTGAAAAAAGTATAAACATGCATGGTCGACATTGGTTGGTGCATCAACACCAAACGACTCACGCGGTCGATAATGGTTTTCATAAATGTCAGATGTCGACCATTACAATATATATCAATTAACCATATTGCCAACCAAAATCAACCATATACGTCGATATTGGTTGTCCGATGTGTTTATTTACCAATATCAATCATATGAGATAATTTTTGGAGTATATGTCTGATCGACATCGACCAAAACCAGACACTATTGCTTTGAGATTGTATTTTTTTTTTAAATTTTTTACTCGATTTCATTATTGATTCTTTCATTTTCAAAATTGAATTCTTATAAAAAATATAAAATATATTTTTTTCATTTTTAAATATATAATATATTTTTCGGATTATCAAATAGTGGATTAAAAATTTACTAGATTAAAAAGATTAAGTCAACTTATAAATTTAATGAATTAATATTTTAAAAATCAATTGCTTTTTTTTCTTAATTTAAAAAAATTATTAAATGATCGATACATAATAATCTTGAAAACATATACACAAAAATAATGTGTCTTATCAATACATGAGTGCTATAAAATTTTTCATACATATAATTTAAATTAGAAAGCAAAAAAATATTTATCCCTTTCCACTAAGCAAATACACAATATTACAAATACTTATATAAAAAAACTCAAATTAATATCATATTTTATATTTTATTCAAATTTTAATTAATTTTGTCATATATGTTGTAAATGTTTGAGAAATGATTTTATAAAATTTTAATAATTAAATTCAAATATTATAATAAATGATAAATTATTTATAAAAATAGTTAAGAAAGGATGAAAATTACGTGCAAATAAAGAAAATTGTTGTATATGTTATGGGTGATTTTAAACAAAAAAAAATCATTTCCGTGGTAATTGTTCAACTCGTAAGATACAAAATATTAAGACCGAGTCTTGTGAATGGTATAAAACATTTTTTCAATTGTGTCGTTTCATGCAAATAATTTTTCTTATTCACTTTAGCCTTCGTTACAAATTAAGGTATTTTATTGCCCTTTTTCTATGTTATTTTTCTGAATATTATCGATTTGTTTTTAAAATGTCAATTTCTGCAAATGCCCATTTATGTTTTTCCAAATTGAATTGTTTGATTTGTTGTTTGATTTTTTACTACAGCTTGATTTTTTTTAATTGAATTGTTTGATTTGTTGTTTGATTTTTTACTAGAGCTTGGTTTTTTTTTAATTGAATTGTCCTTCAAACTTTCATCCATAAAATCAATTTATTTTGTTTAAACTGATGCATGCAATTATTTTTGTTTGAATTGAAATCAATATGATGATCAATTGATTATGATTTGATTTCTTTTCTATTTCTTTGTTGAATTGTTTGTTGATTTTAATCTGTAGTTGTTTGAATTGTTTAAAAAGTGTGTTACTCTAGTTCTTTACGGTTGCCTTTAGATTTCCAGATTCTAATAGATCTACTATAAAAAAAATGATTCAGTAATTAAAGCCTCTCAAATACCTTCAATTGAGGAACCATCCAAAGAACCTTCTTATATTCCTTCATCAACTGATCCATCATATTCGAATAAAGTATTTAAAAAGGAGGGATATTCGAACTTGGATTCTCGAAAAGTAACTCAAATTCTTAATTATCATTCAAATGATAAAAATAAAATGCGAATAACTTATCTTGTAAATGAACCAACTAGACCCAATATGACATAATACCCTCCTAGATTTATTGGGGAAATGAATCGTTATTTTAATAATAGTTGGTATATAGAAAATTAATGGTTGGAATATAGTATATCAAAATAAGTAGTGTTTTGGTTGCCATATCATTTGTGTTACATTGGTAGTGGTAATTATGCGTTTGTGATTAAAGGTTTTAAGTGTTGAAATCTAAAGAACTAGCTAAACACACATCTTTGTGAACTCAATAATCATCATAAAGAGTGTGTCAAAACATGTTCAAATCTTATTAAAAAAATAAATATTTTAAATCTTCATTTGTAAACCATAGTACAAAAGCGTTAAGATGATTATATTGTTCATCAAACATCGCTTAAGTAGTCATTTTTCTTGTTAGAGGTAAAATGATGTTTAGAGAACATAATGGGGAGGGGTGAGGATTTCTATTTATAATAGCCATTTTCTATAATTTATCGAAGCCTTGGAGAGAAACAATGATAGAATTGCATAAGCATTATAAATGATAGATGAAATTGTAAGATAACTTCTCTCGTTATTAAAAAAGAACTTGTAGCTACATGCCCGATTAATTGTTTTTTAACAAACCTGTTAGAAAAATATGAGATAGTTTGTCTTCTTTTTTATATAAATCTGTGATTTACCTTGTGAAGAACAAATGATACTGGTTGTGTATTTTGATGATGATAAATGATTCTTCATTGAATGATTTATTATCATGGTACAGGCTAAGAATACTTGTGCAATAACGGTTTACAATGCTCTTCAATATTTGTTGTCGGATTGGGATTGTGTGTTTATAAAACTCGAGGTCATGATATAATAGAGCAAGTAATATGAAAGCTCAATTTGGTGGATTGAAAAATTTGATTCAAAGGCAAATCCTGTAAGCTTGTTATGTGCATTGTGTTGCTCACCAACTTCAATTAGATCTTGTTTCAATGGATCAGAACCATGGATATGTTGATTAATTTTTTCGTTAAGTGTCTCATATTAAGAACTTTCTACGATCTTCTAAAAAACATAAATCTTTATTTTGTAGAAACAAAATGCTTATTTTGCAAATATAATCGATGATGAGTTGGTTGAAATAAGTATCTGTTTGAACTAAAAGTTGTTTATTTCAAGAGCAGGCGATACGTGGTCGGGGTCTTAATTGAAGAATCTTAGTATATTGCTTGATTTGTTTACTCTGTTATTGAAGTACTTGAAGATTTGAAAAGTTTAATATTTTTCATGCCAATTTTTGGTTTTTTTACGTTGCACTTAGCGGTTGAGGTATTTTTGTTTCAAATAAGTTGACTTCAACATTCTAAAATGAGGATCAAGATACTTTGATTGTCATGAAACTTTTCCAAGAAAGTAAGAAAAATTGTAAACAAATGAAAGGTAGTGGATATAAAGTATTTTATGTAACTGTTTTGGGTTCTTGTGGTAATTTTGAAATCGATGTGCTCGACAGGGACTCAAGGTATATAAAAGATAATAAATGCAAAAGAATTACTCTGTCTTCTACAAATCTAAATTATTTCAATAATAATTGTTTTTTACATATCATACATTTTCTAATGAAAGAGTTGAATGATCGATTTACATCGAAAAATATTAAGTTGTTGACTTCTATGGCATATTTGAATCGTTATTCTTCATTTGAAGACTATGACACTAAATCACTTGTGAAGTTAACATGATTCTACCTAAATAAATTTGAGGATGTTAATGATAAGGAATTTTCTAGCCAACTTGAGACTTATATTGAGTGTGTCAAGATTGACGATTTTCAAATCGAAAGGTGTTTCAAATCTATATAGAACACTTGTTCCGACAAAAAAGTTCAAGACATTTGGATTGATGTATACACTTTTAAAGCAGTTTTGTCATTACCAGTGGCTACCACAAGTGTTGAGCGAGTATCGTATGATATGAAATATGTGAAAAATGAGTTGAGAAATCGAATATCTAGTATTATCAAGTGCTTTCAAACCATGAGTAAAATGAGAATGTATTTATGTATAGACTATAATTTTTTTATATTTTAAGTTGAAATTGAATTATCAATATAATTTTTAATATTTAATATTGGAAAACTTTTTTTTTGTTGATTTTATTTTCTATGATATTTTTGGCATATCTTGAATTTTAGTCATAAACCCGTCCCCGATGTAATGATATTTTGAATGTTTAGTATTACGAAGAAAACATTATCTATATCTTTGTTTATCATGTTTATTACGAAGATATACTAACATAAACTTAAAATTAGTCAATACAATAGTGTAAATAATCAATTAGTCGAGGAGACAACTAAGTCGGACCATAACATGAGAAATATGCAAGAAAATAAACAAAATAAAATACAATACTAAAGAAGAATCATTGCCAAGGGATCTTTGGGTCGTAGAATTCGCAACAGAGGTCGAAGAGGATGTGATGTAATATTGTTGACTATAAAGAAATGTGATACAAAGAAGATCATAGTGTTCATGTCCTGCCATAAGTGGTAGACCACCAAGCATAAAGTAGCAGCGAAAGATGACCGAGGTCGAAGGGGGTGAAAGTCTAAACAATGGTAATGAGTATTCATTTAAGCCAATCTGATTTCGGGAGGAGGGGAAGGTGGAGTCTTAACTTCTTGTAGAAGCCCTCCCAAATACGTTGGGAGAATGAGCATTCCACCAATATATGATTATTGGTCTCCGGGTTACACTTGTAAAAGACACAGTCAGAGACTGTACTGTAACCACATGGAGAAGTTTTCCATGTATTGTGAGCTTCTCCAAAATGACGGGTTAGACAGTAAAGGATTGTATAGGTATGTTATACTTGTTTGAAACAAGATTGGCCCAAGAGAATTTGGGCACATAACACATAATGTGATTATATGCGTTGTTGATGGTGAAAGAGTTGTGATTCTGATTTGGTATCCAGATTTTAACGTCTTCATTGCCAGAGGATGGGGGATAATATTTATAACGTTATTAATTTCAAGTAGACGTGTTTGATGAGATTTTATACCCGAGCAAAGCAGATTGGACCAGTTCCATGAGTCGTTGTTCATGATGTCTGAAACCATGATATTGCTGCACATTCTAGCATAATAGATTATACTAAGAATATAACGATCAATAATAGAATTATGGAAGAAAAAAGGGTCATACCAGAGAGAGGTGGAGCCCATTATCGACAACAATCTTGTAGATCTTAGCAGCAAAGGATCTCAAGTTAAAGATATTTCTCCAACCTTAACTAAAGGAGGAGCCTAGCAGAGATTATTATCTTTTACATTTTTGGGAATAGGGAGATTATCCAAATTGAAGAATAATTATCACTCAAGATGGATCAAAAGTGTTTGAGGCCGGTCACCTCATTCCAAACCCTAAATTCTCATGCGCCAATAATTTTCAAGTAGAGCCCAAACCAAAATAATCTCCTAAAAATTTGATAAAGTTCATTAAGCACGTTAACATGAAAAATAAAAATAAAATACCAATATACTTGACCAACAAATATGAACAATTTGATAAGCTATAGCCTACTTGATATATGATAGGTGTTTGGAGGTCCACGAGAGCTTTGATATGTTGTAGCATATAATCATGGTATGAGAGTCGAGAAAGAATAAAAGAAACTCATAAGTAACGAACATGAAGAGTTCCTTCCCCGAAACCCAAAAAAGGGGTGATAAAGTGGCAGATTGGATAAGAGACACCAAATATATTTTTTTACTATTGTTAGGATTAATACGGAGGCCCGAAAGGTCCGCAAATTATTCAAGGTCTTCTGTAACAAGGTTAATAAAATTAAGGTTGGCACGAAGAAAAGATCATTAAGTCTTATGTGAAGCATATGTCAATACTTTTGAGTTTTTGGCAATTCTAGAGGAAACCAAAGAAAAAAAAATAAAGGTTATTCTCCTTAAGAATACAAGAAAGCACTTGCATGATAGAGACGAAGATGGAGGGACTCTTATTGACGGAGACCCTTTTTACCACGGAAGGAGTTAAAAGAGTTTCTATTGATATTAATAGAATATGGAGGAGAGGAAATACATTGGATAATGTATGAAAGTCCATAACTTAAAGAAAATCTAAGATAAGACATCAACGAACATTTTCAAAGGCTTTCATGGTATGGTAGCCATGATGCACCTTTTGAGAGAGAAGGATATTGTTGGTGATATTATGATCTGGGATGAAGACCGATTGAGAGGGCCGAAAAGAGATGTGAGGGCATCTTTAATCATGTTAGTTAGGGTTTTAGAGATGATACTGTAGATGACATTACAACAAGCAATAGTTCGAAAGTTGGGAGGAGACGAGGGGTCGTCCGACTTAGGGATGAGGGGAATGAGTGTCTTGTTGCAATTAAAGTCCATACAACTATGACGAAATAAATGGTGGACCTATTTGCAAAGATCATTACTAATAGTGAACTAAGAAGTCTTAAAAAACCACAAGTGTAACCATCTGGGCCAGACGCTTCATTGTTGTCAATACTAAACTGAGTATTCTTAATCTCTTCATTAATGACGAGGCATGTCATATGGGATTTTTAAAAATTGGTAAGTCCATATGTTATTAGACTTTTGTATCTATCAAAGCGCAAATGGGTAGGGGGTTCTTGACCTCAAGGAGGTTGGTGAAATGGGAGACGAAGACGTCAACGACACCTTTTAGGTTTGAAACAAGGTTAATGCGAGGGTTTGAGGTAGGCAAGTTCTTGTTTATTGAGATACGTGAATTGATGTTATTGTGAAAGAACTTAGAACGATGATCACCCAACTTGAGTCAAGTCTCAGGAGACTTTTACTTAAAGAAGTATTCTTCTCCTATTATAAAGAAGACATATATGCGGTAATTTATGCTTCGATCCGAGTAAGATATGAGGATCACAGACAAGGTCTTGCTGGGATTAAAAACCAAAGTTTTGGTTACCGTTTTTTTTCTTTAGCACTTGTGCTGAAGTACTAAAATCCGTACTAGTATAAAAACAAAGTTCCTGAACTTGTCAAATGATTTACATGGTGCAGATTCAAAAGAACCCTACGTCTACATGTGCTATATATTTTTATATTTGTACAATTACAAAAACTTTCAAAGAACACAATATACAAGCAAATACGCATTATTCAAACTTCTAAAAAAATAGAGTATCAATTTTCAATGGTATCTTACATCCTTACGTATTTTTTCAGTGTTTTTCAAGTGACCCTCTTCAAGAACTTTCTTGATTTCTAAAATCACTTAATTTTTAAGTATTTTATCTCACAAACAAATATTTTTCTCTCTATAAACTCAGTATACAGTAAGAATACTTCTCGTAATTTTTAGGACACCTTGTACAGGTGTTGCATCAGCAATATATATATATATATATATATATATATATATATATATATATATGATCCAAATGATCTTAGGTTAGAAAATCATAAATTATGCTCATAATAGCAAACCAAGGTTGTTATAACAAGATCCAAATAAATTATTCTTCAATTAAACCCAATTTAATATATAAAATTAGTTCTATATTGATTTCAGTTAATAATTGAAGCTTATGACTTCCATATAAACAACTTTCTAAAGTTTTTTCTTCCAGTGTTGTGACTTAGCTCAAAAGCAAGACTCTCAAAGTCTGAACTCTTTATTTAGGATATAACCCTGCAGTAGTTGAATCCCATTACTATGAATATAAAATAATATCGTGGTGGAATAACTTTATAAGACATCAAAATCATATAGTAGTTGAAACCTCTAAAGCTAACACTAAAACTTTATGTCGAGTCACTAAACAGTTGAAGTTTACATTTAACAAAAACATTAACAACAACAATTTGAGTAATAAAAAAAAATATTAGGTAGCCATTTAAAATGGTTTAGAAACCTATTAAATTTAAGGTTCATCGGTATTTAAGTGTTGTCTTCAACTTATATAATCCCTCATCAACTGATTGCTTTTTAAAATGATACATAAGTATGGTATAATTGAAAAAAATGAAGAATAATTGTACAAGTTATAATTACCGTGTGAACTCATCCACAAAATATATAATAGTCTCAAGAAGACTAAAATAGGAGTTCTTCTAACATGCGTAATATATACAACTAAAAAAAGATCAATGGTTAAAAAATGTGATCGTTCATAAATGTAACATTTAATGTCCAAATTAAAAACACAGAAATACATATAATACATATGATCCAAAAAATATTTGATGATATTATATTTTTTTACATGTCCCATGAGTATATGTTACACACATATCTTCAAATTTTCATCATTGATGGTACATTAAGATCATTCAATATTGATGAGTCCGAATTCTGCATGCTCCCCAGACAAGGACAGATCGGTCCAAGGCCTCCAGACCGGACAGATCACTTCGAACACTTAGCCCATAGGACTGTTCGAACTATGACACAAGTACTGAAAAACCTAAACACTACTTGACTAAGCTACTTGCTCTCCTACTTAGAGCTCATGGGTCTTTGAACATGACCCGGGTCCTTTAAACATGACCGGAAAGCCCATAAGGGCCCAAACATAAGGGTATAAATACGCAACCACCTGCATTAAGTGTAGGTAATGAGAATTAACTGCAACCATCCAGCTTAATTATCTCTTTACTCTCTACACTAAATATATAACACCCACATACTACTATTAAACACCAAACAAATTACAAGCCTACCCTCAGGCGATAATTATCCTCACCAAATTGGCGACCACAGTGGGAGGAGAAGGTGCCTGAATCAAGCATTCAAAACCAGCTAAGAAAGTCTGTCCGAATGAATCCGGACAATCCAGAAGTACCACCAGCTCTGCTCGAAGTGGTGGGAGAGAACGATGAGTACACTATCGAAGAACGTGATAGGCTAAAGGGTGAAATAGAAGCTCTGAGGGCAGAAAAAGCTAAGATGGGCATGAAAGAAACGTCCAAAGCATCAGTTGCTCATCACACCGACAACCCCAGAGAGCATGAGTCTTCAAAGACTCATGTGAGCACCAAAACGACTCATGCTAGCTCCAAAAGGTCTCACCGGTCTAAGCCAGTGGAGAGTTCTAACTCAAGCTCAGAATCTTCTGATAGCTCTTCGGACAATGAAGGAGTTGAAAAATCTTTATCCTCTAGCAGCGATGAGGGTCGAACTAGAAAGAAGCAAAAGCAGATAAAAAAATATTCAAGAAAAAGGGATAGACATTGAAGGATGAAGAAGAATATTGGTAAAGGGTCATCTCACAGCCGGAGGCATGTGGACCGGATGCTGATGGATCCCTTCGCTTTTCACGATGAACCAGGTATCTTTGCAACTCCCAATGAGGATACTGTGTTCAGTCGTGGAAGAAATTGGAGGCAATCTCCATTATCTTCTAAAATTCTGTCCGGAAACCTCCCTAAGAGGTTTCACAGCACCAAAATAGAAAAGTTCGATGGCAGTACTGATCCGGACAACCATTTAGAAAAATTAAAAAACTTCATGATGAAATTTGACGATGATGATAAACTACTTTGTAGGGCATTCTCCCAATCATTTACGGGGAGTGCTCTAAAATGGTACAACAGCCTGCCTCAGGATTGTATTAAAGATTTCGATACTTTTTGGGTAGCCTTTCGAAGGCAGTTTGTAGGGAGTAAAGAGCTAAAGGGCAATGGAGACAGAATAATCCATTGTGCCCAGGAACCAAATGAGTCTTTGAAAGAATATATAAGCCGTTTTGTGAACACCAAAAATGGGTTGGCTGATTGCTTCGAACAGGTAGCAATAGCATCCCTAAGACAGGGCTTGAACCCTGGAAATTTGGCTGACTCAGTGACCAGAAAGAAGGCCATGACATGGGGAAGGTTTCTGAATCAGGTTGGAAAACAAATTAATGTTGATGAAACGAAGAAAACCAGGGTGCACAGGCAGATGAGGTCTACCCCGGTGGCACCAAATCTCAATCAAAATCAGTCCGGGAACAAAGCAAGAGAGACCGGACAGGGGCATGGTAGGGCAAAAGCTCAGTCTCAGCCAGCTGCTCCTGCTTAGAGTCAGCAATCTAGAAACAAGAGAGGGCCATGGGTCCAACCGGAGTGGTTCGCAGAATTAAAAGAAAGTATGGCCACCATTTTTGATAAAACAAAGGAAGAGGTGCATTATCGGATACCAGCCACATTACAGTCTCACAGAGAACATCGCAATAACTCTTTTTGCCAATATCACAATGATATTGGTCATACCATTGATGACTGCATAGCATTGAAACAAGAAGTTCAGAACTTGATTGAGAGGGGAAATCTGGGAGCTTACGTCAAAAGAAGAGGAGGTAACAGGCCTGACAACACTCACCGGGTTGGTCCAAGTAATGCTGCTCCGGAGGGAGCCATATAATTGAGAGGTTTGATGTGGAATCTGAGTACTTGGATCATGATCCAACTCGAAACAGAGTGGGTACAATTGAGGAATGTTATAGGTCGGTCTCCGGACTCATTAAGTTTTTTGAGTCACTTACAATTTTCGGAGGGGACACTATGACAGCTCCTACTGCTTCTTCGAGGAAGAGGCACGTTCATACTTTAGCCTCCCAGCTAGAAGGAGGCATGACTTCCTATCAGTCACACAATTCATTCCCCTTCATTGTTTTTGATGAAGATGATTTAAGAGATATTGCTGGTCCTCTTGAGGATGTTGTTGTCATAGGAGCATCTATTGGGGGCAACGACATAAGACGAATTTTGGTGGATACTGGAAGCTCAGCCAATATCCTTTTCTTAGCCATATACAAGAGAATTAAAAATCCAGCTGTAATTCAGAGTTCGGACAGATCAATTGTGGGCTTTACAGGCAGCTCAGCAGATGTGATCGGAGAGTTCGAAGAGGAAGTTCTATTGGGCAAGGGCCCTTTCAAGAAAATGGTCAGAATACTCTTTATTGTGGTGGATTGTCCCACTTGCTATAATGTTATTCTAGGGAGGTCTTGGCTCTCTAGGATGCATGCAGTGGCTTCGACAGTCCACCCGTGCTTGAAATATGTTGTTCAGGGACTGGTTGGAGTCGTCCGGAGCAGTCAAAAGATTGCAAGAGAATGTTATGCTACTGCTCTGGCGCCCCGGACACTGGGGGCAGTTCGCATCAACGAGCAATAGCAGTTTTAGGGGCTTTCTAGGGGTGAGGGTGAAATTGATGACCCCAGAGAGACCCCTGGAGTGTTGATACCGGTAGAAGAGGTAGAGACACACTGTTTGGAAGAAGGAAGAAGTGTCAAGATAGGGTCCCAGATGCCACCCTTTTTGAAAAATGAAATGTTAAAGTTTTTGAAGAATCATCAACACGTTTTTGCCTGGTGCAATGCTGATGTTACTGGGGTTCCAGCAGAAGTGATATCACATCACTTGTCTGTCCGAAAAGATATAGCGCCAGTGGTTCAGAAGAGAAGGGCTTTTTCCAAAGAAAAGGCTGATGTCATAGTGCAAGAGGTTGACAGGCTCACAAAGATGGGGCATATCAAGGAGTCTCAGTATCCTTTGTGGACTGCCAATCCGGTTCTGGTAAAGAAAAAAATGGCAAGTAGCGCATGTGCATTGACTTCACAGATCTCAACAGAGCTTGCCCAAAAGATTTGTATCCGGTCCCTCGGATTGATCAGTTAGTAGACTCCACCTCTCGGAACAAGTTGCTTTCCTTTATGGATGCCTTCTCTGGATACAATCAGATTCAAGTAGATCCAAAGGATCAAGAGCATACCACATTTGTCACTGACAGAGGTCTTCATTGCTATAAGGTAATGCCGTTTGGGTTGAAAAATGCTGGGGCTACTTATCAGAGATTAGTAAACAAGGCTTTTGGTGATCAGATTGGAAGAAATATGGATGTATACATTGATGACATGATGGTGAAGAGTGTGGATGAGCAATTGCACTTGTCCGATCTCCAAGAAACTTTTGCCAACTTGGTAAAAGTGAATTTGAAATTAAACTCAGAAAAATGTGTGTTCGGAATGCAGTCCGAGAAGTTTCTAAGCTATATTATAAGTGAGCATGGGATACAGCCCGATCCGGACCAGCTAAATGCTCTATTTCAGATGGAGCCACCTAGAAATATTAAAGAAGTACAGCGGTTAACGGGGAGATTAGCTGCCTTAAACAGATTTATCTTAAGGTCTTTGGAAAGGTGTGCCCCTTTCTTTCAAACCTTGAAGGGTGCAAAGGGATTCGATTGGACCCCACAGTGTGATGATGCTTTCAATGAGATCAAGAAGCACCTGTCCTCCCCCAAAACTTTGTTTAAACCAGTTGATGGGGAGACACACTTCGTATATTTGGCAGTTTCAAGTTGTGCCATCAGTGCTGTATTGGTAAGGGAGGTCGATGGTCATCCCCATCCAGTGTACTACATCAACAAAAGTTTGATAGATACAGAAAGGCGTTACTTGAAACTCGAAAAATTAGCATTAGCCCTGATGATAGCTGCCAGGAAGATGAGGCCTTATTTCCAGGCTCATCCCATCATCGTCCAGACTTCTTTTCCCCTGAAGAATGTCCTCCAAAAGGCAGACATTTCAACGAGGATGACTAAGTGGTCAGTACAGTTGGGGGACTTCGACATAGACTTTGCTCCTCGAACAGCAGTCAAGGCCCAAGCTGTGGCTGACTTTTTGGTTGAATTTCACTCCGACAGGGATTCAGAGCAAATTACTGACATAAAAGATAAAAAGGTATGGGTCATCCGAACAGATGGTGGATCTAGCAATATGGGATGTGGTGCAGGGGTGTGTTTAACTTTCCATATGGGGACAAAATGTACCAGGCTATTTGTTTTGCTTTCAGGGCATCTAATAATGAGTCCGAATACGAAGCAGCTGTAGTTGGTTTAAAGTTAGCCTACATTTGTGGGGCTAAGAGGGTCAGGCTACTAAGTGATTCCCAACTTCTGATCCACCATGCCCAAGGTCAATCTGAGGCTAAAAAGGAGCAGCTTGTGAAATATTTACTCCTCCTTAAGAATGAAGCTCTCAAGTTTAAAAGTGTTGTTTATGAGCACATACCCCGGGCAGAAAATGAGCTAGCAGACTCGTTAGCAACCATAGCATATACGGAGTCATATCCATGGATCCATGTGCTAGAAAACCCCTCCATTCAACTTAGTATGGGTAAAGAAGAGGAAATTGTTGAAGCACAAGTGAAACAACCTCAAGACTGGAGGTTTCCTCTCCTGCAATATCTCTCCGATGGTATTGTTCCTCCGGACAAATCACTAGCCGGGACACTGAAACACAAAGCTCGTGGTTTCATCATATTGAGAGACATGTTGTATAAAAAGTCTTACAATAAACCTCTCCTGCGCTGTTTGGGGGATGAAGAGTCTCAAGTAGTCCTCTCCGAATTGCATGATGGTGACGGATCAGCCCATTGTGGATTCAGAGCTTTAACAAGAAGAGTTTTACTGTCCGGTTACTATTGGCCATCTATCATGAAAAATGCTAAGGAATTGGTAAGAAGGTGTGACCCATGCCAGAGGTACAGCAATGAAATTCATGTCCCACCCGTTCCTTTAGAGTCAATTTATGAGCCTATTCCTTTTGCTCGATGGGGATTGGATTTAGTAGGGCCTCTCCCTGTGGCGTCCGGAGGACGCAAAACTATAATTGTTGCCATAGACTACTTTTCGAAGTGGATTGAAGCAGCCCCTCTAGCAGGAACCACATCAAAAGCTGTTATAAAATTCATTTTATCCAACATCTGTTGCAGATTTGGTGTCCCACAAAAGATAACAACAGACAGCGGGCCACAGTTCGACAATAGGGAAATGAAGAGCTTTTGTGCCTCAAGGGGTATACAACATTGTTTCTCTTCACCTTTCCACCCACAAGAAAATGGGCAAGTTGAAGTGGTTAATAGAACTATAATGTCCGGTTTAAAGAAGAATTTGGAAGGGGCTGCTGGGAAGTGGCCTAGTTATTTACAAGAGGTCTTATGGGCCTACCGGACAACACCTGGGGCTGCAACACAAGAGTCACCCTTTGATTTGGTCTATGGGATGGATGCAGTAGCTCCCATAGAAGCAACTCTCCCATCATTTCGTGTTCACAACTTCTCCGAACACGCTAACGAGGTGGCAATCAGAGGTCAACTTGATTTGATAGAAGAAAGACGAGTTAAAGCTCACCTTAGAGTTGCATACTATCAAGGTTTGATGAGAAGCAGGTTTGCTTCCAAATTTAAAAGAAGAGATTTCCAACCAGGGGACAAGGTATTAAGGAAAGTCTTCTTACACACTAAAGAAAAGCTGTTCGGAAAGCTGGCCCCAACTTGGGAAGGTCCGTATATGGTTGTTGAAAGAATTAAACCTGGAACATATTGGTTGGAAGACAAAGATGGAAGAGTTTTGACTCATCCTTGGAATATCGAGCATCTCCGGATATACTTGGAGTAGCATTTGTGTAAATATTTACTTGTTTAAACATCCATGTAAATATTTGGGGGCATACTTTTTCCTCCCTGGTGGCACGGGGAGGTTTTAATGAGGTGTCCGGGCTTTTGAATAAAATTTGATGCCTTCTTAAAAAAAATTCCAAGTGTTTTAAGTTTTTTCCTTTGTCACACTATCCGGATTGAAATAACTAAGGCCTATTTAAACTCTAGCCGGAGAACTTAAACACTCTCACTATGAAATAACTAAAAACTGTTTAAACTCTAGCCATCAAAATTGGAACAGACTATGAAAGAAGATGAGAATTCATAAAACAAAGATATTCATTAAAATAACTTAAAGTGCCTTGGCCTTCCAAGGACTTTTTGAATTGTCAAAAACAGAACAGAAAACTTATCCAGTTAGATGCCGGACACGATTACAAAAAGAATGCCTTGGCCTTCCGAGGACTTTAGTCTGAATAAAAAGTAAAAAAGTGATTTATAAATTAAGACTGAGCCTTTGAAGATGGCTCAGCTTCGTTTACCTTCTTCTTTCCCTTAGGATCATTTTCCTCTTCGTCTGGGCTCTCTCCGGTACGTTCTTCGTCATCGGATGAGGAAGCGCTAGAATAACCTTTCAAGTCTCCATCAGCCATTGTATGATACGGGAGATCGTCAGACTCAACATGAATCCATAAGTCCCCTAGGTTCCTCTTCGGAAACTTCTCATGGAAGAGTAGAACCATGTCAGACCTCACCTTGGCGTACATTTCCTCCTGGATGTCAAATATTCTGGTGGCATAAGCGTCAATCTTGGCTTGAATCTTGGCCTCCTACTCATTTAGCAAAGTAGCTTTCTCCTCGGCAGTCTTGGACACTGTATTTTCAAGAGCGATTTTATCATTGGTCAAGTTGGTGATGATTTGATCCTTGGCTTTGGATTCTCCCTTTGAGGTGGTAAGGTCTTTCTCCAGACCGGACAGCTTCTCCCGAAGCTCTCTAATGGTGTCCTCTAAAGTGGAGACTTTTGTGGTGCTTGCCTCTTGCTTTCTCTTCAACTCCTCGGTTTTTTCCTTTAAAATGGCAGCATTGGAAGTGGCAGTGCGAAGGTCATCGGACAGCCTCTCTTTGTCAGACTTGAGATCTTTGATGATATCGGCCTGGTTTCAGACTTGTTTCTCCAACACAAGTACAAGTTGAACGTTGCTTAACAAAGAGTGGGCTATGGCATCCCTTTCACTAGAAACAATAAAGGTCTTACCATTAAAAGTGACAGTGTTGGAGGTGCTCGGAGGAAGGTAAGGCCCGACAAAGTCATCTCTGAGAAGATTGAGGAAGTATTCACCAAGCTCACCAAGACCGGTGATGTCTACTCCATCAATATTGATATCTTCCCCCTCAACCTCATCGGTATGAAAGTCACCCGGAATCTCCTCGGCATGCGTTGGGTCAGTAGGATCAGCTTGGAAAGAAGGCTCCGGAGCC
Organism: Limnanthes douglasii subsp. nivea; assembly: GCA_036936605.1. NCBI lineage: Eukaryota > Viridiplantae > Streptophyta > Magnoliopsida > Brassicales > Limnanthaceae > Limnanthes > Limnanthes douglasii. The sequence goes on along the minus strand of JAUPFV010000004.1, from coordinate 171,751,150 downwards.
CGGAGAAAAAGCTCGTCTCCCTTAGAAGTCTTCTTCTTCTTGGCCTCCCGGTCTGTGCTTTCACTTCCCTGTTTACGATTTCTCTTGGAAGTCCTTGGAGGTTTTGGGAGGTTCGCTTCTTACTTTTCAGTTTCTTGCTCCACCACTTCCAAGAGAGCAGCATCGATTTGGCTCTGGGCTGGCCCCTCCGGGTCTATTGGAGCATCCTTCTCTGCATCAGCAGGGTTAGCACCACCCACCACCTTCTTTCCCTTCTTCTTCTTGCCTTTCATCTTGCTCGGGGCTTTGGCCCGGCCTGGCAGGAAGAGTGTCCCATCTAGTTCATGGGTCCTCTTAAGCACAACATCCGGAGGAGGCTGAGTGGTGAGCTCCTCCCAAGTCAATTCTCTCCGACCTGTGGTGTTCCACAAGTGAGACCTTGCCAAGTTGACACTAGTAAAAGCAGCATAGAATCGGTTCCCCCACTTCTCAGCAGCCCAAGCATTAATCATGCCACAAGTAACCTGCATGGCTTTCATGTAGTCACTAAATTCCTTGGGCAGTTCTGCTGAGGCAAAAGTAAGACCAATTAGTATAAACTAACTCTAAAAAAAAAGACAAAAATATAAGGCAGGAGACTTACGGTCACTCCTCCACCTGCTTCTGAGGAGTCTTAGGTTCACTCCAGATTTGATCTTCTGTCCGTTCTCCCAAGCACCACTAACAAATAGGAACTGGGTCCTCCAATTCCTCTCCGCCTCCAACAAATCATCCACAGCCTTGAAGTTATCCCCCACATTGAAATGGTAAAAGGGGATGTGGTGGTTTCTACAAAGACTGGCCACAACAGTAAACTCCTCCATTGGTAGAGGGATCCCGGACAGCCTTGAAGCCATGATACAGGACATGAGGGTGTACCAGGCGTTGGGGCTCAGCTGGCTCGGACAGAGTTTTATCAGATGGAAGTATCTGACAATCTCCGGGTCTAATGGGAATCTGAGCCCCCAGTTGAATAGCTCAGTGAACATGACGATTTCGCTTAACTTGCAGTCCATGAGGGTCTCTGGGTGTATGTGAATCCTGATCTTCACATTCTCCGGTATTCCCCACTTCGTACGCATCCTGCCCAACTCAGCTGTGTGGATGAATGCGTAGTTGATTTTTTGCAAGGAGAGGAGGTAATTAACGCCGACCTTGTGAAAACAAGGCCCCACTCTTCCTTCGAGCCTCTCCGGCAGATCCGGATGCCTCAAATTCAATTTCTCTTTGCCTTTGTCCTTCTTGGCAACTATTGCACTACTGGTCTGACCGGAGGGCTCAGACTCAAATGGAGCCTCTTCAACAGAGTCCTCCATTACTTCCTCCATAATGGTTGAAGGGTTTTCAGCAGCAGTAGTGGGGGGAGGGTTCAAATTTGACTCAGCCTTGTCTCCGGACTGCTGGGCCTCGGTATTCTTTTGGCTTCTGGCCTCCGGTAGAGTTTCCGGAGCAGGTGCTTCTCTTTGAAGACTTGGACTGGTGCCCTCCGGACCGGACAGTCTATCCTTGGGGGCTCTAATAGGCACCTCTGACCCGGTGCTGCTGTCTTTTGCCCCCGACTTTGAGGGAGTGTTTTTAGACCCTTGGCCTTTAACTAACCGGTCTTTTCTCCTATCGACTAGCTTCTGAGGGGAGTGCTCCGTATCCGACCCCATTGCTATAAAGGGTGAGGGTTTTTTGAGGCTAGTAACTGTTACTCTTGGCTCGACAGCAGGTTCCGATTCCTGAACTGAGGAACCATAGATAATGAGGGAGAGGTTAGTTTGAAATAGTTTTCTAGGCTTGGTTCCTTTAGAAGAAGAAGAGCCTTGATCTGACTCTGTGGCATAGGTGATTGGTCTATCAACAGGCGAAGTGGGTAACCCTGCCGCAATTCGTCTTTCTCTTTCGACTTTTTGAGCCTTCTCTAACTCAGAAAGGTTGAGCCACCTGCCTTTGATCAGAGCGTTCCTCGCTGTAAACATAAACTATTGAACAAGTTTTTTGCTTTAGAGAGAGAAAGCTTTGAGAGATTTTGCAGAGTAAATGTGAAAGAGTATAGTAAATCTGAAAAAAGAAGTTGATTCCTAGGAGAATTCGAAAAGATTGGTAATGATTAAAGACGGCTCTGATGTCACCACCTTTAATTAAGAGGTTGCTTTTCGAAGAAGGTGGATTCGAAATTCAAGGTGAAAAAATGGCTGAAGCAACCAATCAGGGAGCGACACGTGTCCCACGAACTCTGGCAAAAACCGTTTTGAATTCGTGAAGCTTTATCAGTCCGGATAAACCCATAGTCCAAATTGACAGACCTGTCCGGATTAAAACTACCCCTGATGTCGGACTGTTTTTCAGGTTTTTGACAAGAGTATTTGCACAAACACCTAAAAAAGGGGCTCCTAATGAGTCCGAATTCTGCATTCTCCCTGGACAAGGACAGATTGGTCCAAGGCCTCCGGACCAGACAAATCACTTCGAACACTTAGCCCATAGGACTGTTCGAACTATGACAAAAGTACTAAAAAACTTAAACACTACTTGACTAAGCTACTTGTTCTCCTACTTAGAGCTCATGGGTCTTTGAACATGACCGGGTCCATTAAGCATGACCCGAAAGCCCATAAGGGCCCAAACATAAGGGTATAAATACCCAACCACCTGCATTAAGTGTTGGTAATGAGAATTAACTGCAACCAGCCAGCTTAATTATCTCTCTACTCTCTACACTAAATATATAACACCCACATACTACTATTAAACACCAAACAAATTACAAGCCTACCCTCAGGCGATAATTATCCTCACCAAATATGTTATTTTCTATATTTTTTAGAATGTTTATAAAAAAATAATACTGAATCCTCTCATGTTACATTGACCGCTCACAAGACATTAATGAATATTCTAATAAATATTACTTATTGTTGCAACTCATATGTTATAATGACCTATGAATAAAAGTATTATAGTCAATACTACAATTATTTAAAGATAATAATGAGTTTATAAAGTTTATAAAATTTATAAAATATCGAAATGAAGTGTTTGGCTCTAACATCGTGTATGATATGAATAATATTATAATATAATATATAAAACATTTAAATACTTATAAAAACTAAGTGACTACATGCTCAATTATTATACATGTTAATGCATAGTTTGCCCTGAATATAATAACTAATGTGTAATATAAAGAATTGATTATAAATATTATTTAAATACATATAACACATAATAAATATTATATAGATATGTTTACAAATATTATGTATATTAGCACATAAAATTATAAATAATATTTAAATTTGTATGTGAAACTATAAATATATTATAAAGATCTGTAAAATAATAATATATCCGACTATATAATATTCTAGCTCTAAACTATTATTAATATTAATATAAAATATATAAATATTATTTAAACTTTCTCTGATGTTATAAACTAAATAATAATTATATACAAAGTATATGATATATCATATCATATCTTATACAGGTAGATACTTTAAAAATATAAATATTATTTAATATGTACGAAAAATGTTAAATATGTTTTATATTTGTAAATAGTGTATATTTCAATTTGAAGCAATTTATAAATTTGGTCAACTAAAATTTGAGACGTTCCATAAAAAAATATGTTTTGTTTGTAATGTAACAATTAACCATCATTGTATATATTGTACGATTACATATTAGTTGAATTTTTTTGGTGAACTAAAAGTATTGGTTTTGTAAACATATTTAAATTTTTTTTGGATAGTATAAAATCACTGAATTGATTGCAGCTAATTCATCTGTATAAACTGTGTTAGACTAATAATACGAGGTTTATCGTGTGCCAATGAGAATTGATAGGGTCAGATTATATTGGAGGTTAAAATGGTAAAGAGGGTCGGATTTTTTTTGGAAGTACAATTCAGACCTAAAACTTTAAATCATGATGAGTAAGTAATATATCTAGTGATTCAGCTGAGTGCCTAATTCACTTATTTTTGGACCCGGGGGCTCACAAGGCTGACCCGAATGTATGACCCAATCTGAATGGCCCATGGATCCAAAAAAATTGATAAATAGTTCAATAAAAACATTAAATGGGTTGAAACATTTTCTCTCTACACATTAAATGCAAGCACCTCAATTATCTCTCTAACCTCTAATCGGAATGTAATACTAAATCCAAACACTTACCAAAAATACGCTTCGATCATGTTTTACCATCACCAGATTAGCAACCACAGTGGGAGCGTTAGGTGCTCAAATAACGTTATTCAAAACTTGACTTGTAAATTGTGTTTCAAATTTATTTGATGCGTGGATCTCGAAATGAAAATTTATCTCCCTCTTGATAATGAGGTGATAAGAGGTGATAATGAGCACATTAACGTGTCTTATGTAAATCACAATACATAAAAAAGATATATACTGCAAGAAAAGCATTATCAGTTGAGGGAAGAGATCAAAGCTTTGAAAGCCCAAAGACCAAATGAAAAAGAGCTAAAGGGGAAGAATCTATTAAGATTTATCGTTTCCGATGAGCCCAATAATAATTACAAACAAGATAAAAGTGATCCCCAAAGGTACATAACGGAACGAAAAAGGAACATCGAGCTAAGAAATTGTTAAACACATCAGATTTTATTGGAAAGTCAACCACAGAATCAGACGCTGATATCTCTTCTTCCTTGTCAAGTAGTGATCACGACCGTCAAAAGAAGAAATAAATGTTAACTAAAAAGAATTCTAAGAAAGATCAAGTAAATTCGATTGAGAGGGAAAAATGGAGAGAAAAGTCAAAAGGAAAAAGAAAGGTGATGAAGGAAAAGTAAAAGGGTTGGCAGACCACAGTATTGATCATTTGCTAAATGATAAGTTCACTGTCCAGTACGAATCGGGTACCTTTGCCACTCCCGGTGAGGATCAGATGTTTAGTCAAAGTCATAATTGGAGGCAATCATTTTTGTCTTAAAAAATTCTTTTTGGACATCTATCAAGGCGTTTTGATAACTCAAAAATGGATAAATATGATGGAAGTTAAGATTCTGATAATCATCTCGAACATTTTAAAACTTTCATGATGAATTTTAATGACGATGGTAAGTTGTAGTATTGGACCTTTTCGCAAACTCTTAAAGGAAGTGCCTTGAAATGGTATAAAATATTGCCACACATATCTATAATTTTTTTTGACATGTTTTGGATGACGTTCCGAGGGCAGTTTGTAGGGAGTAAAGAGCTCAAAGTAAATAGTGACACCATAATTCATTGCACACATTACATCAGCATATTTGTGAATACAAAGAATGTATTGGTTGATTGTTTTGAGTAAGTAGCTATCACTTCTCTAAGACATGGCTTAATGCCATGTAAGTTTTCTGATTCAGTTACTCAGTGGAAAGTTATGACTTAGGAAGGATTATTGAATCAAGTCAGAAAACATATCATAGTAGAGGAAACCCAAGATTGCATTGCCCTGAAGAGAGAGGTGCAAACGTTGATTGAAAGTGGAAAATTCTCTGCTTTTGTTAAAAATAAACAAGGAGGTAACAGGACGGCTAATACACGTTCTCAGCCTAGCGCACGTACATCACAGGTTACATCACCAAATGTTCAAAGGCAAAGTATGGAAACATCTAAATAAGAAAATGTGATGGTAATTGTCAACGATTCGATGTGGATTCAGACTACTTAGACCATGATCCACATAAGAATCAAGTTGATGTGATAATAGAAATAATAGTGAAATTATCTGATCTATGCCGCTACTTTGAATCTTTAACTATTTTTGGAGGAGATACAGTAAAAACATCTTCGAGCTGCTCTAGGAAATGACATGTGAGCAGTTTGAAAACTCAGATAGAAGGGAAAATGTATACACATCTCTATCAAAACCATGATCCTTTCATTGTTTTCGATAAAGATGGTCTAAAGGAAATTGTTGTCCCTTATGAAGATGTTGTGGTGATGTGAGCATATATTGAAGGCAACAAAATACGAAGAATCTTAATTGACACAGGCAGTTCAGTAAATATTTTATTTTTATTGACCTATAAATAAATAAAAAATCATTCGGTTATTCAATGTTCAAATAGAACCATAGTGGGGTTTACAGGAAGCTCTGCTGAGGTAATTGGGAAATTCGAAGGTGATGTCTTACTAAGAAAGTGGCCATTCAAGAAAATGGTAAGGGTTTCATTTATAGTGGTTGATTTCCCGATGTCTTATAAGGCGATATATGGTAGATCTTGGTTATCTAGGATGCATGCAGTAACATCCACTGTTCACCAATGTTTGAAAAATGTAGAGGTCAAGTAGGGATGGTCCAAAGCAGCCAAAATGTGGAAAGGGAATGTTATGTCACTGCTTTTGCTCCAAAATCATTGGAAATAATGGAAACTGGAAAAGAACAGCAATTAGTATAGTCTTCTGCGGAAGTAAACGTGATAGATGATCCAAGGGAGGCTCCTAGTGCTGTTATCCAAATTGAAGATGTTGAAATTCATCATCTGGGGAAAAACATCAGGGTCATATCCAAATTACTCTTAGAATTGACGGAAAAATTAGTATTCTTTTTATCGAAGAATTTACATATGTTTTCTTGGTGCAATGAGGATGTAACTGGAGTACCAACGAAGGTTATTATCCACAAAGTTTCTGTCAGATCCGATGCAGGTCCGATAGTGCAAAGAAGAAAAGCTTTTTTTAAAGAAGAATAAAAAGTTATAGTCCAAGAAGTGGACCAGTTAACCAAGGAAAGGCACATTAAATAATCCCAATATCCTATTTATACTGCCAATCCGGTCATTGTCAAGAAGAAAAATGGGAAATAGCGTATATGTATTGATTTTATATATTTTAACAGAGTTTATCCTAAGGATCCTTTTCCAGTGCCCCAGATAGATGAAATGGTAGTTTCCACATCGGGGAATCAATTATTATCCTTTATGGATGTTTTTTTCTAGGTATAATCAGATACAGATGGATCTGAACGATCATGATCATACTACTTTCATCACTGATAATGGGTTTCATTGTTACAAAAGAATGTTTTTTGGGTTGAAGAATGCATGAGCTACTTATCAATTATCAGTTAATAAAGCATTTTCCAACCAAATTGGAAGAAATGTAGAGGTTTATTTTGATGGCATGATGGTAGAGGGTCACATCTCCGACCTCCAATAAATGTTTTCTAACCTAGAAGCCATCAGCCTGAAATTCAATCCTGAAAAATGTAATTTAAGTGTCCATCCACTAAATTGTTTTGCTACATTATAAGTGAGAAAGAAGTCCAAGCTGACCCAGACCAACTGAATATTTTGTTGGCCATGACTCCACCTCAGACTACTAAAGAAATTCAGATATTGACTGGGAGCTTAGCAGCATTAAATATGTTCATTTCAAGGTCATCAGATAATTGTACTTAGTTTTTCCAAGTCTTGAGGAATGCAAAAGACTTCAACTGGTCCTCAAATTGTGAGAAAATTTTACTTGAAATTAAGTGACACTTATCTTCACCCAAAAAATTATTCAAGCCTATTGATGGAGAAAGATTTTATATGTACCTAGCAGTGTCAGTTACGTTGTGAGTGTAGTATTGGTACGAGAAGTTGATAACTATCCTGGCCCTGTTTACTATATTAGTAAGACCTTGTTGGAAGGTGAGAAAAGATACTTGAAATTGGAAAAACTAGCTTTAGCCTTGGTCATAGTGTCTAGAAAAATGAAGCCATATTTTGAAGCGCACTCTATCACAGTTCAAACCTCTTTTCCCTTAAGGAATGTGTTATAAAAATCAGATATATTAGGATGAATGATTAAGTGGTCAGTTGCACCTTGAACCGCAATCAAAGCTCAAGCTGTAGCTAATTTTCTAGTCGAGTTTTACTCCAAATGGACTCACGAGGAAACTCGAACCAATAAGCCTGAGAAGGAATAAGTGGTTCGAACTGATGGTAGTTCTAGTACGTTGGGATGTGGTGCTGGGATTGGCCTAATTTCTACATTCGGGGATCCAATGTACCAAGAAATACATTTTAGTTTTTGAGCATCCAAAAATGAATCACAATATGAGGCAGCAATAACATAGTTAAGATTGTCTCAGATATGTGGTATCAAAAGGGTCCGATTATCGAGTGATTCACAGTTAGTCATTCATCAAGCATAAGGACAATCTAAAACGAGGAAAAATCATTTAGTAAACTATTTAAAGGTGTGAAAATAAATATCGACCAGTTTTAAACATTTTAAGTATGAAAATGTGCCTAGATCGGAAAATTCAATAGCTGTTTCTCTAGCCACTATAGCGATTTTGAAGTGTACCCTTGGATTCTTGTACAAGAATGTCATTCCATAGTCACAAATTCTGAAATGAAGGATGATATAGAAGAGAACTTTCAGGTATCTGCCATAACCTCTAAATATTAAAGGAACGATATCCAAGAGTTTATCACTAACAAATTTTTACCTAAAGACAATGCTTCTGCCGAAAAGGTGATAAAAAGTTTATGGATTTTTGGTTTTAAGAGGGGTTCTTTATAAAGATCGTTCAGCAGGCCTTTGTTGCGTTGTCTCAGATTTAACGAATCTCAAACTGGCCTATCATAAGTACATGATGGGGAAGGATCGACATATTGTGGTTACAAGGCTTTAATTAGAAGGGTCTTGTTGGCAGGGTACTACTGGCCTGCTATTATGGCAGATTCTAAAGACTTGGTGAGAATATGTGACTCTTGCCAAAGGTATGGAAATGAAATCCATGTACCGATAGTCCCCATGGAGTCTGTGTCCAAAGAGGCACCTTTTGACAGATGGGGACTTGATTTAGTCAGACCACTTTCGATGGCTTCTTGGGGGTGTCGCACCATTATTTTGAAAATCGACTAATTTTCCAAGTGGGTGGAAGCTGTACCAGTAGTCGGGACAATTCCCAAAGTAGTAGTAGTAAAGTTTATTCTTTCTAAAATATGTTGTAGATTCGCATTCCTAGACGTATCACTATAGACAATGATCCTCAATTCGACAACAAAGACATGAAAGTACTTTGTGTATCAAGAGGAATTCATCATTTTTTATCTACAAAAAAATGCCTTTGTGCGTTTCAAGGACTTCACTTCAAAAACTTACTTGAGAAAAAGCAACACATATCAAAACATATTAAACTTAGGGCTCGTTCCTCTCGGTTTTTATTTCTTCTTTCTCTTCTGGATTCGCACCATCATAATCCTCTTCATCAGACTCATATTCTTCTGATTCATCAAAAATATTAAAATTGTCATGTAAAGCCAGGTTGTGATACAAAATTTGATCAGCTGGGACGTGTCTCCATAGATCCTTAAGAGACAATTTGGGGAGCTTCTTATGGAATAACATCACCATATCTGATTTAACCGATTCAACCCTCTTTTTCATAGGCTCCAACACCATATCAACATATACATCCTCAACATCGGCTACTTCTTGAGAAATCTTTTTCTTGAGATAAGTGATTTCATCATTTTTGAGTTTAAGGAATTTCTCAAGCCTTTTCTTCTCATCGGACAAATGTTGAATGATAAACTTGTCCGTAGTTTGCTGATTTTGTAAGGAAGTGATTTCCTTGGTGCTGGATGACTGCAAATCTTTGTAGTTAGATTGCATTTTATCACGGTCGGATTTTATTTGAACCAGCTCTTCCTTGATAGTTTTCATTTCTTTACTCATACTTTCAACCTTACCTTTTTCTGCCTCAATTGAATGATCAAGATGAAGACTTCCCACAAAGCGTATGATGTGTGGGATGCCGTAGAAAAAGGCTTTAACGAGCTTGAATATGTAGCTAACGTGACAAGAAAGCTATCTTCCTCATATATCAAAGAACATATGGTGATGGCTCTAAATATATTATAAGTGCATCTTATGTAAAGCAAGTGTGGGAGAAGTTACAAATATCTTATAAAAAGTAAAAAGGTAAATCTACAAACGTTAAGAGGTGAATTGGAATCCTTACAAATAAAGAGCTTATGAGTCTATTTTAGAATATTTCTCAAGAGTAGTAGTCATTTTTAATTAGTTAAAAGAGAACAATGAGACGTTAAAAGATGTCAAATTAATAGAGAAAATAATATATATTTTTAGATTCCAAATTTTATCACATCGTCGTGACAATCGAAGAAACTAAAGTGATGGAGGCGAACAATAAAAACAAAATTTGACGGCTGCAAGAACTCAAAAAAAGAAGAAAACAGTAGGTAAAACCATAACCCTAGGTTAGAAAGTAAAAAAGACTCAAAGAAATAATTCTTAAATTTTAATTAATCAAAATATGACGATAAAATAGGGTATATGATGCTTTATATACCAACTACCAAAAATCCTAATCCCAAAATATAGAGATTACATAAATGTCTTAAAATAAATTAAAAATAACAATTAAATATTCAAATAATGGGTAAATATAAAAACTGGTTTTTAAAGGCTTTATCGGTCGAATTTGGTATCAAACTTTGTCATAAGTCACATGTTTGAAATTTGAACAGGCTCGTCGTAATATTTGATTTGAGTACATGTTTGACCTGATTACAAGACCTAAGCGAGAAACCACCCTGTCTGCATTCTTAGCTACATCATCATTTCCCGGATGGGAACAATTCGACCTCAAATTCAGAATGTCAAAACATTGAAAGAACTGCATTACGTCATTATGTCTCACTGAATCAAACCCATAGTTATTAAAATCCAATGCCATAACATATTCAGATTTGAAAGATTGTATGACAAATGCCTGGTTGTATTTAAAAAGTGAGACAACAGAAAAAAATTGCAGCCACAACAATAATAATGAGTGCCGCAACATTAACTGTAAGCTGAAACTGGATTGTTTAATATTGGAATATACATGTTCTTATACTCGCTAGATCCTCACATCTAAATTTCTCGGTAACTGTAAGATCACATACCTTCTTTGGCGTCATAACTCATTTTAGAGACTTATGGATATGTAGATGACTGAGAGCATTTAGATATGTTACATTTAATACTTGTTAATGGTCTATGTTTGGTAATCCTTTGACATGAGAAGAAATTAAATTATTTATAGAATTTCTTTCTTCCTCCTTTAAATTTTCTCCAAATATCTTTTTCGCCGCTTGAAACTTTCCAAATCGATGAATGGAAGTCTAGCAACACCCTGTCAAGCAACGCATTTTCCATTTATGTCAATTTCAAAATCAAAAGGGTAAAATTTATGAATTGGAGATGATGGATCAATCATTAAGTTGCTGTATTCTTCTGGAAAAGCATTTGAGCTTGTAGCGGGTAGAGTTCCTATGAGCTGATCAAAAGGTTTAAATGTCTATCTTAGGAAAAATGTTATTTCCAAATCAACTAAGTCCTTTAATTATGAAGAAAATGAGGGAATAATGGTAAGGAGAGAACCATTGCCAATAACAGACACCCTGGTACTAATACCAGCAAACCCAACATAAACCTTCTACATATTTCAATACATGTGATTGACCTTTCTTTATACAAAGATGTATGAATTTTTGAATCTTCTGAGCATAAATAATGATCATTTTATCGTCTCTACTAAGCTTATTAACTCCCAAAATTTCAATAATATCCTGCAAATTCTTGTAGTTTTAGAGAACTTTCTGGACACCATGAGCTGTGTTTTAGTTCTCTTCAATTCTATATTCATCCTCACTATACTGATTTTGATAATCACTTTCACTGGAAGTTCCATCTTCAAAGTATAGGGTTTCCTCTTTTTTTGCAAGATTTATTTATCTACTACAACAATTTAGTCCTCTAGTAATTGTTTTACCACTACACTGCCGATGAGAACTGAATCACCAGACATCATTCTTAGTTGTTTTTCTTAAATTCGCAGGTTGTAATGAACATAGACAAGTTCATCCAAGTTTTTTCAAGCCACCTGACTGTGTCTTTGGTTGTGGATTATATCATGTATTCTCTGATACCAATTATGATGGAGGCAAACAATAGAAACAGAATTGACGCCTGCAAGAACTCAGAAGAGAAGAAAAATGGTAGATAAAACCCTAACCCTAGATTAGAGAGTAAAAGGGACTCAAAGAAATAATTCCTAAAATTTAATTAATCAAAGTCTCACGACAAAATTGGGTATGGAATGTTTTATATAACAACTACCCAAAACCTTAATCTCAAAATACGGAAATTACATAAATGTATTAAAATAAAATAAAAATAACAATTAGATATTTAAATAACGCGTAAATATAAAAATTAGGTTTTGAAGGCTTTAACAGTCAAATTTGGGTATCAAACTTTGTCATAAGTCATATTTTTTTAAATCTGAACGGAATCATCGAAATATTCGATTTGAGTACCTATTTGACATGATTCCAAGACCTAAGAAAGAAACGAGTATGTCTATATTCTTAGCTACATCATAAATGCTTGGAGTAAATGGTTATTGAAGAATTCCAAGGATCATTACAAACCTATGAAAAGACGAACAAAGAAAAGATCACTAAGCAACTCCTCAAAGTAAAACTCAATGATATACAAGAAAATTAAGGGAATTATTGACACCAACATGACCAATACAGAGGTTGAAGTTATAAACGAGGTGGTAATCATGGTCTTGGACGTGGCTGGAGTTAGAACAATAATTATTACAACAACAACTAAGAGAAATAAAAAATATTAACATAAGGCCTTAAAAGAAGAAATACGAACTTGAGCTATGATAACTTTCAAGTTCAATGCTATAAATTGTAGAGGTTTGGACATTATTCTTCAGAATTGAGAGAGCCCAACCATGAACTTGAGGAGAAGACTAACTATACAAAGGAAAATATCGAACAGAAATGTATGTTATTACTAACATACAAAGCATTTAATGAAGGTCAAGAGAATACATGATATATTGGAGCTCGTACAAGAAACCATATGTATAAGAATATAAGTATGTTTGTAGAGTCAATAAAATAGTGAGCGGAAATGTATTTTTTCGGATGATAGCAAAAGATCAATGAAAAAAAGGTAACATTCTTATTCATGCAAAATATGGTATTCACTAATTAGTAAATCAAATGTCTATTACGTACCTAGCATTAAAAATAATATCTTTAGCTTGGGACAACTCATTAGGAAAAAGGATATGATATTCACATGAAAAATTATTATCATTTTATGAGAAATGACAAATGATATTTAATTGCTTAAGGTCAAATATCAGAGAATATAATGTTTCTTTTGAATGTTCAAAAACGGTGTTGCAAAGTTTCTTAAGGCTTTGTATAAAGATACATCCTGGCTATGACATGTTTGATTTTGGAATCTAAATTTACAAGTTTAGAATTATTGTCCAAGAAGGAAATAATGAAAGGATTAACGTGTATCAGTCACCTTCACTAACTATGTAAATAATGTTTACTTGGGAATAAATTCAGTAAAAGCTTTCCAAATGAGTTTGAATTAAGAGCCAAGAAACATCTTAAGCTTATTCATACGAAACCGAGCTCTCTAGGTAAAATGAACTATTTTATTCTCTTTATTGGTGATTTTTCAAGCAAAACATTTGGGTATATTTTTTGAAACAGAAATCCAAAGTCTTTGGAACATTTAAGAATTTTAAATTTTTTTAGAAAATAATAGTGGATATAAGATTAAAGCCATGAGATATTACCGAGGATGAGAGTTCACATTTAATAAATTCCAAAAGTTTTGTGAAGTGATCAAAATCTGTCACCGCTTGGCACTTCCCATTTTCCTTAACAAAATAGTATGGTATAAACGAAGAACATGATAATCTTCGATATGGCGTGAAGCATGCTGAAAAGCAAGAAACTGTAAAAGGAGGTTTAGGTGGAAGTAGTGGCATGTGTAGTCAAATTGTCCAACCAATCTGCAATGAGGACTATTTGGGGAAAGACACAAGAAGCATGGAGGGGAAGAAAGCATTGAAAACCAAATGATTTTTGGACAAAGTAGTGTTACATTTGACGAATGAGTTTATGGATAAAAGTATAAATGATGTGTTTGAACTAAGATGTGTTACGTTTGATGGATTGCTTGTGTAATATATAAATAATATGTTTGAGATATGTACTTAATCATGATGATTTTTTGAATCTCGTTGTTTATATTTTCTTGTTTGCTCATTTTGTAGAATTGACCAACTATTCATTGTTACATGTTTAATCATACACTTTAAAAATAGAACTTAGATGACCAAGTATTATATAAGAATATATTTTTTATAACGTCATTCAATGATCTCATTGACGTTATTCAATATTGGAATGTCAACATGTCGCATGTGGAGGTATTTATTAAATGATACAACTCAGACACTAATACATTCCATTTATCATTCGGGGAGTTATCACTTACATTAGACGACATGTAAGCCATAACCAAGAAGATAAATATAATTTTTTTAATTTTATTGGACCATCGTTTGTAGATAATGTTAATTTATTGGGGTACATTTAAATTTTATCACATTTTGCTTATTATTACTATTGTAGCTAATTATTTTCTATATTTAGTTGAATATTTTTTTTCACATTCCTCTCAGAATTCATATACTATCATAAATAAAAATAAAAATAAAAATCCATATACTATCATAAATATAAATAAAGCCACTACGGTTTTTGAAAAACATTGCTTGGAATTAATTTAAGCTTTCATATAATAATTTTTTTTAGTAAAATTTCATATTATAATTTTTCATATAAATGATAGAAAAATTTATTAAATGTACATATAAATCATTTGAATAAAGAAAAACACATATAGTTGTATAGATGATCGGTGTCTCTTGCATCCTACTTTAAATTTTGTGTTAGCAAGATGATAAATCATAGATTAGAGAAATGGCACAACAAGAATAGAAAGTAATTTTAGAGAGCCTCGAAAGTTAGGCAAAGTATGGTTAAACTAATCCAAAAGTATGCTAAATATAGTACTTAAGAAAGGCAAGTGCATGAAGAAAGAACGAAAAGAAAGACCACTTTATTCGTATTGTCGATATATTTTACCATGCACCATTCTAGCATGGGACATGAGTGACCAAGCCCTTTCATGTCAGCCTTTTTACTTTACAATTATAATAAGTATACGATGCGAATTTGATTCAGGTGATTAAATATATAATTAAACAATTTAAACATAAGGTACAACTCAAAAGAAAAGACCCCACTTAGTTGACTGACAATGACAAAAACTAACGAAAGTAAGACTACCTATAGCTGCGGTTTTTTTCCTTAAAAGTGCGAATATTTCATTTAAACATGAGACTAATTTTATTTGCAACATTTTATTCATTTTTTATCCCGGATTTATTAATGCTTCGGTCTACCACAGCACGCCATGTGTTAGCTTGAGGCGGTTTGTTTGGAGCAATTCTCTAAAACAACCTCCGCACACCACGTGACATGCTACGATAGGGCAATAATATTTTTATTTTTTTATAAATTAAAAAGAGATTATATCATTATTTTTTATTTTTAAATTTTATAAAGCGGGATATTTGGTTATTTGGGTTTGGATAATAAAAAAAATTAATTCTTTTATCCATAATTTATTACGGTTTCTATCGAACAGTCGAATTATATGTAAATGAGGTTTTGAACATTATGTCGTCTTTGGACTATCACACTTAGTGACATATAGTTTTTTGACTTTCAAATATTCGCTCGTAGTTTTTGGACTATCAACTTTGGATAAAGTTAGTCTACCAAATTTTTTGATTCATGTGGTACTGCCACCTGTCACCATAGTCAGCAGAATTTTGTATCACAATTGGTCTCTAAACTTTAGGTCAAAGCCAAAATCTAGTCTACAACATGTGACCTAAAGTTTAGGAACTAGTGGTGATACAAAATTTTCGTGACTATGGTGACAAGTGGGAGGTTCACATGAATCAAAGGATTTTGTGGACTAACTTTATCCAAAGCTGATAGTCTAAGGACTACCAACAGACTTTTGAAAGTCAAGAGACTATCTATCACCAAATGTGATAGTCTATGGACGATATACTGTTCAAAGCCTGTAAATCAAATCAAATTTAGTTTTATAATTTAATTTTAATCGAATAATATAATATTTATTATTTTAGTAAATTTATTCTCTCTCGTTTTCAGCAAAAAAAGAATATTTGATATTAAGAATTAACTTGAATTTACATAAGGCGCCAAGACATTAATCAAAAGGGCGCTAAAATGCTAATTTTAAATTTTACAATTCTACTTCCTAATTCCTGGATGCTTGAAGAAAGATTCAGAACTTTTTGCTGAAGCTGAAGCTCGAAAATGATAAGAAACATCAACCAACTTGCTAAGAACTTTCGAATTGATTCTTAGAAACAGATCCCCACAAGAAGTAGAGGGCTGATAATTTCTTGCTCAAGCAGGACAAATTGCTTCTTAGAATCCCCACAAGCATTAAAGAGCTTTGATAGGACTTTCGAATTGATTTCATAACTCGGACAACTCGCAGGTGAAGAAGCATATATTTTTGAAGAAGGGGCACATCGTTGTAGCAAATCCTTGAGGTAAAATTCCTTCCTAATTAATATCAACTTGTATCTGAAAAATTATAGTCAGGATCTCTCCTGCTAAAACAACCATATAAACACTTTCCAGAGAATCAGATTCTATTCTCACTAGAGAATCAAGTTCGATACTAGAAGATTTAAATGATGGTAACATAACCAAGGCCAAGACTTTCTAGAATGAGAATAACTTTTAAGTTAGGAGGACTTTGATTGATATTAATTTTAATTTTCATCTTAGTTGAAGATATTGAGATTGAAAATATCTGCATAATATGTCTATATAGACCAAGAAAACTCACAAGAGACAAATAAGTGGTTAGAAGACTCAATATTTATACAGAATTGACACTTGGATACAATGGAAACATGTTTCTTTCGCATAATAGTATCAATAGGTATACAGTTGTGGATAAGTTTCCAATGAATGAAAGGAAACTTCCTAAGTGTAAAAGAATTCCAGATTTTTAAAAAAAGAGTAGACTCATTATGTTTGTATCTGATATTATCCTAAGTTTCCTTGAGAGTGAACCTTCCACTTTTAGAGAGATTCCATATCATAATGTCATCTTTATTATGCTTCACAGAACATGTTTTAATTTTGTCTAAATCATTTGGAGATATTAAATCAGTTAAGCCCTTAAGATTCCAAGAGAGTTATTGTACCAATATTTGCTAACCTTTTCTGCCTTGAACAAAGTGTTGTTAGCTTTATCATCTAGAGTTAGGAGAGGCTGGTGGTTAGATAATTTTTCTAGCCAGAAGTCCATCAAACCGGAGCCCAGTTTCCAGCTAACATGGGGCTCAACATAACTTTTAATCTTGACAAGCCTTTTCCATATGAAATCTGCAAATGATGCAAATCTTTACAGTATATATTGTGCACTAAGTTAGACCATAATGTCTTGTTGTTTCTGAAATTTACCAACGTCTTACAAGAAATAGAGTCTTGAATGTCAGATAATTTTCTGATGTTCAATCCTCATTCCTTAAAAGATTTGCAAACATTCTCCATTGACACAGGTGGATTTTGTGCCGGTAATAGTGGAACCCATAGGAATCTATTAAAGATAGTTTATATATTGTAGAGAACAACTTACGAAGGAGGTTACTAAGCATCTAGAATCCTCATGCTGACAGTAGTGATTAGAGAAAGCCTTCCTGTGAATGAAAGATGCACATAATCCTAGTCTTTAATCATGTTGTTGATTTTGGATATAAGATTGTTGTAGTTGTTGGTTCTATTATTGATATTGATAGTGACTCCCACATAATCAATTGGCAGAGAACTTATTGCGAAGCCAGTCTTATTAGCCATGATGTTGATCTTTCTAGAATAAGCCCAGATGCTGTAATAATTTTTGTTTTCTCCTTGTTAATCACCTGACCTGATAGAGCTTGATAGTTCTGAAAAAAAAGTAGTGAGGCTTTCTAAATTAGAATCTTTACTATTAGTGAATAAGAGTATATCATTAGCAAATGCTAAACAATTTATTGCAATAGTACTTCTGTTTGTATATTACATTGTTTTGTTGGAAATAAACAGAGTGTTAAGACCCCTTAATAAGACTTCCTCAGCAATGATAAACAGGCTAGAAGAGAGTGGATCTCCTTGCCTCAACTTTTTCATAGTTTTAAAATACTCAATGCCCTCACCGTTAATAAGTATGGAAACATAATATGGAAGAAAAAAATGATAGGATATGGTGAATATTTACAAAGTCGCTTGCTGTATGTTATGCGGGTTTTCAAATTTTTATTAGAAATTGTGATGATCGCAAATATAACGCAAATATAGCATTTTTTGAGAAATAATCTGATTGCTTGTTGTAAATGGTTTGTGTTTTGTGAAGCTTATGCGCATTTGTAAGTCTGATAAACATGCATGTAGTTCATTTTGGAAAGTTTTTCGTGTATAATCGTTACGGTGGAAAAGGAAACAACTAATTTGTTTGGGCTCGTTTTTTCTCTGTTCAACCATCATGGTAGTGTTCAAATATTCAAAATAAATTAATGTGTTGTATATAATGAACCGAGTTTTAGTTATATAAAACTAAAAGACAACTAAACGTTATTGTGGTGGAAAGTTTGGTGGAAATGTGACCTTTTTTTTATTAATTTTAAAAAACAATTACCATAATTTTTCATTATTATTTTATTTGTGATTATTTTATTCAAATATAATTTAACTTGTCTATATTAGAAACAGACGGCTATTTGGTCTACTGGATTTAATGGTTAGTAAAAAAATAAGATAGTTATATTATTTAGATGCGACTAGTTCATATATTAAATTCATCAAATTTTATTTATTTATTCATGACAAACGGTAGACTTATTTGATATTTAGTTAATATTTACATGAATGACATTTTCTATCCGTATATATAGTTATCACAATTTTTTTTATAAAAAATAGAAATAAATGTGAGACGTCCATAAATACTCCTATCATTATTAAAATTTAGAAAATTACTAGTGGATACTTGAACTATAATATGAAACAAGAATACTTTATAATCTTATATTTGAACCCGTCTCTCACTCTTAATTTTTGAAATTGACTTTTCACTTTTTAATTTCGGTAGTTCAACCTCTCACATCTTTCTAAACCGAAAAATCAGATAGATAGCTGATGAGTTTGGAAACTTCAGACACAACCCACTGCATAGTCCGGACATGGGTAATTCGGACAATGACACGCCACTAAAAAATCCGGACAGGACAAAAGTAAAACACCTTTTAACTAAACTACTTACTAATCTACTTAAAAGACTAATGGATCCTTAAACTTGACCCAGTTTCATAACTTGACCCGTAAGCCCATGTGTCATTAATTAAAAATATAAATACCCTAACCACTCTCATTAATGAAGGTGATCAACAGTTAATGCAGGCACACTGCTCAATTATCTAACTATTCTTTACACTAAACTCTAAATACTTTAAACTCCACAAAACACTTTACCAAACTATCCTCAGCCCAAAATAAACCAAACCAAATTGGCAACCACAATGGGAGCACAAGGATGCCTGAATTTTACATTCAAAACCATTAAAAAGAATCAGTTCAGATGCATCCAAACGAGCAGGGAACTCCAGCACCTGTGGTGGAAACGGTTGGGGAAAACAAGTAATACACTATTGAAGAGCGAGACAAGTTGAGAGCAGGAATAGAGGCGTTAAGGGCCATAAAACAAGCAGAAAAGGGTATATGAGAGAATTCAGGGCGTCAGCTATTCATCATACTGACAACCCTAAGGAGAATGATTCATCAATAAAGACTCATATGAGTTCGAAAAAGACCCATGTTAGCTCTAAAAAGACTCACCGGTCTAAGCTTGTTGAAAGTTTAGATTCTGAGTCCTCCAGTAGCTCTTCGAACGAGGCTGAGCTTGAGGAGTCTTTGTCATCAAGTAGTGATGAAGGGAGGTCCATGAAAAAAATGAAACTAATTAAAAAAAATTCAAGAAAGACGGATATGAATAGGAGGCTTAAAAGGCATATGGGCAAAGGGCCATCTCACAGCCACATGCATGCTGATCAGTTGCTGATAGATCCTTTTTCTTTTCAGACCAAACCAGGTATTTTTTGCAACACCTAATGAAGACACAGTCTTCAGTCGTAATAAGAATTGGAGACAGTCACCTTTGTCTGCCAAAATACTGTCCGGAAACCTACCCAAAAGGTTTGATAGCTCAAAAATGGAGAAGTATGGTAGAAGTAAGGATCTCGACAACCATCTGGAGAAATTCAAGAACTTCATGATGAATTTTGATGATGATGACAAACTTTTGTGCGGAGTCGTTAAGGAAGTGCTCTTAAATGGTACAATAGCTTACCCCAAGGGTGTATCAGAAACTTTGATACATTCTGGGTTGCCTTCCGAAGGGAATTTGTTGGAAGTAAAGAGGTGAAGGGCAATGGAGATACCATTATCCGTTGTGCCAAAGAACCAAACGAGTCCTTAAAGGACTACAAAATTCGGTTCGTGAACACAGAAAACGGGTTAGCAGATTGCTTCGGACAGGTGGCAATTGCATCTTTGAGACAAGGGTTAAACCCTGGGAATCTGGCTGATTCGGTGACCAGGAAGAAAGCCATGACTTAGGGTGGCTTATTGAATCTGGTGGGAAAAAAATTAATGTGGATGAAACCAAGAAAACCAGGGTGCACCGTCAAGTGAGGTCCACCACAGCAGCTCAGAACCAGTACGGATATAAGGCTAAGGAGACCGGACAAGGGTCCAACCGGGCTAAACAAACTCAGTCCAACCAAAATCAGTCTCAGAGCCAGCAGTCAAGAAATAAAAGAGTCCATTGGGTTCAACCAGAGTGGTTTGTAGAGTTGAAAGAGAATGTGGCCACAATATATGACAAGACGAAGGAAGAAGTCCATTTCCGAAAACCAGTAGCACTACAATCTCTGAGGGAGAGTCGAAATACTAGTTTTCGCCAGTATCATAATGATATAGGCCATAACACTCAAGACCGTATAACATTGAAGCAGGAAGTGCAGAACCATATTGAAAGGGGAAAGCTGAGAGTGTATGTCAAAAAAAGAAGTGGAAACAGGCATGACAATGCTCCTCGGGCGGGCCCTACAAACAATGTGGGAACATCTGCTCAAGAAAAGGAAATGGTGATCCTTGAAAGATTTGATGTTGATTCGGAGTACCTGGATCCTGATCCAACTCGGAATAAAGTAGGGTTCATAACAGAACAAACTAGGACGGTGTCCGGACTCATTAATATCTTTGAGTCACTCACCATTTTTGGAGGGGATACTGTGACATCACATATTCCTTCATCAAGAAAGAGGCATGTACATAGTCTGAATACTTAGTTGGAATGGGTATGTCTTCTCATCAGTGCCAAACCTCTTTTCCATTTATATTTTTTGATGAGGATGATTTGAGAAATATTGCTGGGCATCATGAGGATACTGTGGTGATATGAGCATCTATTGGGGGCAATGATATCCGCCGAATTTTGATAGACTCGGGAGTTCGAAAAATATTCTATTCTTGAGCTCTTACAAGCAGATAAACAATCCGGCCGTTATTCAACGTTCAAACAGAACCATTGTGGGCTTCATAGGAAGCTCTGCGGATGTGATTGGGGAGTTTGAGGAAGAGGTGCAGTTGGGCGAATGACCCTTTAAAAAGTTGGCGAGGGTGTTATTTGTTGTGGTAGATTTCCCAACATGCTACAATGCGATCTTCGGGAGGTCTTGGCTTTTTAGAATGCATGATGTAGCCTCAACAGTCCACTAGTGTTTGAAGTATGCAGTTCAAGGGCAAGTAGGTGTTGTCCGAAGTAGTCAGAAGATAGCAAGGGAGTGCTATGCAACTACACTTGCTCCTAAAACGTTGGGAGTTGTTCGGATTGATAAAGATTAGCAGTTACTGGAGCCTTCTGAGGGTGAGATTGATGACCCCAGAGAGGCTCCTAATGTTATAATACCAGTTGAAGAAATCGAAACCCACTCCCTGGCAGAGGGTAGAAGTATCAAGATCGGTTCCAAAATGGCACCAAAATTCAAAAAGTAATTGTTGTCCTTTTTACTAAACAATCAGCATGTCTTCGCTTAGTGCAATAGTGATGTAACTGGAGTGCATGCAACCATTATCTCACACAAGCTATCAATCCGGAGTGATGTTGCACTTGTTGTGCAGAAAATGAGAACTTTTTCTAATGAAAAAGCTGATGTGATAGTCCAAGAAGTTGATCGACTTACCAAGATGGAACACATAAAGGAATCCCGGTACTCTTTATGGACTTTACACTTGATGAAGATGGAAATTACCTTTTAAACCATATTTATTGGTTTACAAATATAAAATATTCAAACCTTAACTCCCCAACTCTAAAATAACAAATCCGATAATGATAACCGGTATTTCAATAATATTTTTTAAAGTGTGTTTTTAAATTCTTTTGGAAAAAAGTAAAATTCAAGATAGAATAGACTATTAAATTAAGATACGTGTAAAACCTTTCATTTATAAATTGGCATCTAATGAACTGACTTTTAAAAAAAGCTATCAACACCCTTCTTCATGTTAATAATTTGTAAACGGATTATTGGAAGGTCCGCCTTTTTAAGGCTCGAAAGCCCTTTCCTTTGCAACCCACCAAGGGTCAATAGGACTTACATAATTGCAATGGCCGTTTAATATCCAAAATCGGCAGAAGCTTTTGATTAGATGTAAACAATAATAAAACTATTAGCCAATAAGACCCCTAAAATCTTGAGAGGACTTATGTTATGCTCCCATTACTCATTTTAGTATTAGTCTTTTCTTTCTTAAATACTTAAGGTTTTAAATATACTAATTTAGTTTACATATTGTATTTTCTTTTCCAATTTTAACGTTACATTTATTACGGTTTTATATGAGCTATATATTTTTGTTTCTTCGTTATTTATTTAATTTTCACTCACAATGCATATTAAAGTACTAGTCATTTTTAATGTAAGTTCTTAATATTAATTAGTTTGTTAATTAATACCACTAAAACTTTAGACGATACTTATTAAAAACTTATGAAGGAAGGAATATTTGTGTAATATATCTAAAATATGTTAAATTAATTTAAAGTATATATCAATAATTTTATTGATAATTATTTGGTGCGATAAATTTTTATTAGTAGGATTTGAAGGTCACATACATAATTAATTTTGATAAACTAACTTTTATAAAATGAATGTAGGTTAGTATTGTTATGATATATATATTATTTATTTATATTATTTATTTATAGATAAAGTTATCTTAGCGTGGTATTTGATTGTGTAATGTATAAGTTTTCATGATTTGTTATGTTTTTTTAAATATAATTTATTGGATTTTTTCTTTTTTTTATGGGTTAGTAATTATGATGGATATGCTTTTGTTTATAAGTATTCATGTAGTTTTTGTAAAATAGTTGAGTAAGAACAAATCTTTTGTAGAATTTATGGACCGTTTGTTATCCTCGCATAAATAAGGTGACCGAATTTCTTCCGTATTTTATCGCTTAATGTCGTACATTTTTCTTGTTGATCTTTACATCAGCTTACATTCAGTTGGATTCATAAGAATTTTTGGATAGGTTTGTGTTGTTGTTTTTTTACAAAATTTCAACTCACATTAGCCGCAAAACAAAACTCTGAGGCATTCCCAAATTGATTCATGCAGACCTTGTTCCTGATTCATTAAACATCATTCGTCAATGATAACCTCATTTGAGGACAAAAACATTTATGTTTCCAAAGGTAAAAGAGTAGAACTAACATGTAGCATGTTGCTAGGTTAGTTAGAACATGCGACTGAATCTTGAGGTCTTCCATGAGCTTGTATCTGTTTGGGATTGTGCTCAGATATAAGAGTACCCCTCCAATCATTTTTAAGGATGAACAAAATAATAAATCATCTAGTCCATTGCAGTGGATGATTCATTAGTGCATGATGTGTGTTTATCCGAATATAGTTTTCTTCAATTTTAGGATTGACCAAAGCTTTATGAGTTCCAATTGACTGCCAGTCAAGTTTATTACATGCATATATAGATGAAGCTTAATTTAAATAATAGATTTCTATAACTAAAGAGAGTGCTTTAAAAGTAGATCTAACTGCAAATAAAGAAAAGTGTCGTTGGATAATTGTATGTGGGATGACAAATGACGACAAAAAAATAGTTTGAGAGAGAGATATACACGTGCTGGTTGTTCTAATTCTTTCCTTAGAAGCTTACACATGGAAGAAGTGAAGGTTGTATATTGTGAATGAATATCCACGGTTGGATTAATACTAGTTTGAAGGCCATGATGATCCCAAAGTAAATTATGAATAACATCAAACTCTGTCATTCTTTGATCTTCGTTTTCTTCATCTTTTTTATTGTTTTTTCAGTGGTCTATTTTTTCTGAAACTTAAACACACCGAAAGTTTTTCTTCTAGTTAATTAAATAGTCCATCAAAGCGTATCAGCCTCTTACTAAGTCAAGCTTTTAAACAAAATGGTAAAAATAACTAGTTGGAGGTAGAGTGTCGCTATAAGTGGGATGCCTCTGATAGTCAAAACCCTACTACAAGTGCTCATTATTGCCTGCCAAATAAGAGGAAAAATAATCAACATCAGGATGTAAATAAGAAGGCAAAAGACTCAAGTGTTAGATGAGGGTGATCTGTGGGAAGATGCCATAAGAAATGATGTTGTTATTATTTCTATAATTCCCATCATAGATTAAGAGAGTGCACCTCTTGGTTGTTGCAATAATGCCAACAAGATATCTTATTGATATAGTTCATACAAGAGTGAATCAACCAACAAAAGTTCAATATGTGATGAATTCTATTATTATTGTTAAAATTAAGAAGGTATATGCGGACCGTTATAGGTTTATCTGAACTGAATATCAACGTGCTATGTTGGATGAGTGTAGGATTTTAGATATTTTGGAGGTTTAGTTTTTGGAGGCGGTTGATACTCATTTGGATGCATGTGAGCATGAGGTGGCGTTCTTCACCTATATATTTCAAACAAAGGTTCAAATTCCCTTGATCAAGATTTGTTAAAATTCTTGAAGGACAAACAAATTTGTTCTTAGTAGTTCTTAATACCTACAGGATCTTGTTAGCGGCCATTATATTGTCACACGAGGTGTATCAATACTTAAGCGTTATGGGATTCTTAAAAACTGATTTCGGTTTTTGGTTGAATCCTAAGTCTATACTTTTATATTGGTATGCATGATAAAGCGAAGATCCTTACTAACCTTTCAAACTTCAATATGTATTCAGATTGATACTAGAAAACTTTTCTATGTGTGATTAGGCTTTGTTGATTTGATACTTGTTATAAAAGAGTTTTTTTATAAAAAAATTTCTATATGGTGTAAACCGTTATGCTCCAATAGTAAAGGGGAATACCAAGTATTATACTTTTACATGTCCATCATTGTGTTTGAGAACTTTGTGTTTAGTGGCTTATGCTTTGATGTTGTTGTTTATGATAAGTTATGTATGTATGACGAGTCTCTTGTAGTCGAAAGTGAAGAGGAATACACTTCTCTCGTATATTCTTTAAAAGTTATGGTAGCCTCTAAAAGTAAAAAATCATATGGTGCTTTGAGGAAGAAGACTGCAGCCAGACCATCTCTAGGTAGGAAGACTGTTATGAAGCATGTTGTTGTGAAGATTGAGCATGTTAAAGGCGTAAAACTTAGAAATAATAATACAAGAGTTGGTAGAGGCGGCCACAGAGGTATAACTAATAATGAAAAACATGATGTATCCCCTGTTAGGTTTTCTAAAGTTGGGTATGTTGGTCGAAGGGCTTTGAACGCTAAGAGAAATCTTAAGTAACCTTATCTTAAAACCACAGAAAAAGCTGAATCATCTGCTGAAACTAGAAGGGACTGACCCCAGGTTTGGAGGTTTAGGACACTAAATTTATGATGCCAATAATACCATATGAGATAGGAAATTATGTCAAAATTAAAGTAAATGTGCCTAGTACTAAGGTATCTATCCTTCATCTTGCTAATGTATCTCGCCGAATATGTAATGTTGTTGATCTTTCTAATCATGTTAGAAATGTTGGTGACATATTTTCTGTCATTGAGGATGATTTGATTATTATCCAAACAAATTTAGCTAAATTTGATGAGGTGCATAATGGTGTGTTAATTGTAGAAAATGGTTCATATCCGTTAGTAATGATGAACTGGTTGATGAGGGCCCAAAGGCCTTAAAGTATAATTATGCCTTAAGTGAATATCTAAAGGCCTTAGAGCATGTGGTTGAGTTATCAGATCCGGTTGGGTATTAGTTGCAGAAGCTGAGAAGTCTGATAAAGTTGGTGCAGACTTGGGTGACTTTTAGGCAATGGAAGTTGTTGATTCCATAAGGCCGAAGGATAAGAGGTCATGTGATGAGCAAGGTCATTCTCCAAGTTATATAAGAAATTATAAATGTTGGATGCAGAGATGATGAGCCAACTGAGGTAACTTAATATGTAGGTTAAGCTGGAATATTTGAATCATATGCGCTTGCTTTGGAGTTGATTCCTAAAATGGTGAATACCTACGTTATTGCAACCATGAGAAGGAGGTTGCCCAATCACTTGTTACTTCTGGATTTTGCCAACACACAATTAGAAATTGGTGTAGAGGTATCGTTTTTGTTTAGTTTTCTTTATGTGTTGCTGATGTTGCTGAATGCCTTCACCATGATGCATCATGCCTTCCAAACTCATATCAACTTCAACGATGATCTATGGCCTGTCTTGGAGGCTACTGGTGATCCATTAAATGATTGTTTGTAGATAAAGTTATCATTTTCAAAGGAAAAGGAATCTAATGAGAGGCTAAAAGTCAGGATGGAACATAAGCGTTGTGTTGAAATTGTGCTAAAAATAAACTTGAACAGAAGTCATAAACCATTAGTTAGTTTGAGGAAATGATTAGTCATTAGGACGTCTTCATCTTCCAACTGCGTGTTATGCTCAATAATATTATCGAATTTAACTCATTTTTCAATAGATTTTATGGCTTTATGCAAAATATCATTTTACTTCAAGACGAATGGATATCTAATTTGACCAAAATGGTTGTTAAAGCCAATGCAGAACTAGTTCAAGCTCAAGCAAATCCGGAAGCCAATCATATCTTTGTGTGGACGGAGAAGAAGGAATCGAAGCCGCTATGATGCATTGTCCCAAAAAATGTTATAAGATACCTTGGTGGCCCAACAAGCCTAATTGCTAAAGCTATGGTTGGCTTCGAGGACTGTGTGGTTGAAGTTGTTGCATGCACAGAAGAAAGTCGTACTATGGTTCCATGAAGAATTTCTTTAGTGCCAGTTTGATACCCCGTGGAACTAAGTTCCTAAGTCCGGGAGACCCAAGTCATCTATTTGGGCCAACTCTCTTGATAATAATCCTATGATATCCTTTAATAAATATGGTTAATTGATGTATGAGAGGATCAGGGAGACAAGAAGCCATGAATTGGATTAGATGTCCGAAAAAGGGGAAATTATGCTACTGTTAAGACAAGTGTTTAGCCAAATGTGCTACCTCCTAAGCAAGTAATTGTGTTGTTTTCCCAAGTGTTACTGGTGATATTTTTGGCATGAAGGATCCCGTAAATAGAACATATGAAAGTGGATGTTATGTTGGGAAAACTGGTCTATATGTTTAGTGGCTTGTATTATAACTTAGTTATGTACATGTTTTTTTCCTTTGAGGAATTGCTGATGAAAAACTTCTATATGTTTTGGGATAATTTTGTAAATCAAATCCATATAATTGATATATTTTTCTATGATATTTATCAATTATAACATTTTATTAAATTGTACTTTAATTAGTTTTGTTGATTGTTTTGCATATTATGTCTGCAAAAAAGTATTGCGTTGTCATGTCTTTATTTGTTTTGAATGAATAATTAGTTCCAAAAGGCCAAGACCTAACTAAGGACCACGTGAGATCCTTGTTTGGATTATGTTTAACAATATGTAAACTTCATTTCTTTTTAAAGGGGGAATGACTCCCTTGGGGATAATTATCCTGAAATACTCATGTATTTATTTTTTATTTGTTCAGTAATGGGTGGAGTCAAAGCTCCAATTTGCTGAAGGTCACGTTCAGTCTTACCTTTTATGTTATTGCATATTTTTCATTGATAAATGTGAAGAGCGAAGCTCTTCAATGGGCTGAAATATCGTTCAGGTTTATACTTAGTCAATTTAAACTTTGTTTGTGTGAAAGGCCCAAGATCTTCAAAGGGTTGAAATCTTGTTCAGTCATATCATTTTGCTATTGTTTGAAGCTAGGCGGAAGACCTCATAGGTGTTGTATACTATCTTTAGGCATCAAAACGTATCTTTTGCATTTATATATGGTTTCTTGCCTAGTGAATGTATAAAAATAATAAGAAAAAAGTAAATAAGACATATATAAAAGCAACAATAAACATTTATTAAAGATAAGTGTCTTTTTATAGCCTACACGCGCCACCATGGTAGGAGATAGTATACCCAATTTATAATAAATTGTTTACACATATGTATAAATAATAAATCTAAAGCCTTTGAAATGTGGTAAATATTTTACTGCTCAATGATTTAGGGATGCCAAACATGGTTGCATTCTTCATCCAATAACTTGTATGTTCCAGGATTTATATTGGCTTCAATACTCAATGATCCTCCCTAGTTTTGGGCCAGTTTGCCAAATTGTGTTCTTTGGTATGCAGAAATATCCACCATATAACCTTTATTAAGCTTCTAAACTTAAGCTTAGAAATATATCAGTTACACATCTGAGTTTTTCAGTGTTCAGAGCAAAGGTGGGCTCCAACCCTTTTTCCTCTATTACGTCTCGTTTGGCTCGTATTGTTGCTGAATTGCTGATCTCCTCATATGTTGAGATTTGGTAGGAAGGCATAATAATTTTTGTTGGAAACACTGCTTACATGTCGTATTGTACTTAAAAGTAAATTATATTTCTCTTGTGGTTGAACGTGGTGTGGTTCTGTTGGACCAAAATACTTCTTGCAAAGTTCACCCTATTTCTTATTGCACCCTATAAGATATTTTTGATACCATCACAAATGGCTATGTTTGTCACTTCAACAAGTCATTTTATTTAGGATGAAAAAGGATGAGGAGGTTTTCTTGATAATTGTTACGTGCAGAACCTTGTAAGATCGATGTTATGGAACCGAATCTTAATATATGTTCTTATGACTCATGAAATTTCATATATACATCAGATATTGGATCGTATGAAAATATAACTTATTCATCCATTATATTTATTAAGTATGAGCTTCCAACCATTTGGAAAAAGTAATCTACTACTACAAGTAGGTGTTTTCTTTCTCCGAGAGCCTTTGGCACTAGTCTTATGATATCCCAACCTCATATGTCGAAAACAATGACTTCAAATATTATTTCAAGTAAAATAGTTGAGAAACTAAGGTTGATGGATTATGTCAAGATATTTCATGTTGGGTATGCGAGCTAGAGTCCTACCCATAAGCCTTGGTTATTACTTCGACTATATGTTCGCATTTCTTAGGTTGATTTAGCCAATCCATTGTAGGTATGGGTCATTCAAGCTGGAACTCTATTAAGAAATCCTCCAAGTTGCACTTTTATAACCGTTTGTGGTTCCAAATGAATGTCGTAATTGCTAAGCTTCATAGAACACCTATTCAATCTCCAGATACATTTGACTTGTTTCATACGCTCCATAGAGGAAACGATGTTTGAAAGATTAGGATATTAGCTTGGAAATATAGTCTTATCTTTTGGGCTGCCACTACTAATGCAAGGTCTATAATCTTTATCTACAAATATCGTGTTTCCATATTAAGTAAAGATTTACTTACATAGTGGACTGGTATTGATTATTTTCCTTCCTTCTGAATTAGCAACGCGCTCAAGAAGTAGTCAGATACCTAAGGTACATGTATAATAATTCTTTGATTATTATTTGGTCAACACTTCTGATGAAACGATGAATTTCGTGATTTTTTTAGTACTTTTTCATAGGCTGCAGTACTATTGAAGTTGCATTCTCTCCTTTAAACTACGAAAATGATTGGTACTTGTTAGAGGACCTAGAAATAATTTATTCAAGGTTGACAATATTCGGCTATGTTTATACTTAGTTTGGTATTGTGTTGGGGATCCATAGAATCCGGGTTGGATATTTGTATAGGTATGCTTCAATTCCCTTCTCGTTAACAATAAATCATAAAAAATTTGCCTGGCCGAATGCTGAAAGTGTATTTTTCCGGGCTGAGCTTGGGATTGATTCACTTAAGGTTTTTGAAAGTTTTGGTCACATCCTTCATGTGCTTATTTTCTCAGTTTCTTATTACTAGCATGACATAGATGTAAGTTGTAGGTTCTGGCCCATATGTATGGCAAAGACCTTGTTGATAAGATGTTGATATGTGGGTCGTGTATTCATTAGTCTGAATGACATCATATTGTAATAATGTAATCTCATATCAGTTATAAAAAATGTGTTCTCTTGATTATCCTTATGCATCGATATCTGATTGTACCCGGAGTAAGAATTTATAAAAAAACATCGTTTTTCTATTATCTAGACATGATTTAGACATGATTTTCCTAAAATTATCTTTTCATATAACAAGAATACTAGTATCATAAATAAGCATTGCAACGTCTTTTAAAATTTTACCATCGTAAGGGTCACCTATAGTGTGACTTCTCAAAAGATGTTGGCATCCGCACCAGTGAAACCGGTCAGTATTCGTTGAGAATGAATGAGGATGAATGTACCTCTCATTTTATCATATGTGGTTTTACAAAAGGTATTGACTGAGCTTCTTGTTTCGATCGTGACTTTTTTTAATAGTAATCCCACGAAATTTACCATGATAAGGACTGCATCATTATAAGGTGATGCTACTTCTCATAAATCATCGTTGGAGAATCCTAATACTAGGTACAGATTGTAAGTGTTTGAATACATAACATTAGTGTTGAACCTCAAGATCATCCACAGGTCGCTTCCTTGAGATACTGGTTACTCTCGAGAATGGATCACCATCAACAATGAGTTGAATGGTCTGTATGTTAGGATCTATGTCGATATTTTGCTCATTTTTCAGCTCAAATGTCACATTGGTGTCCAAATCCTTTGGTCAACTGGTTACTAGTGCAGCTTCCCTTTCATATATTGGCGGAGAATCTTGTTCGGTAGAATAGTATCGTTAGACTTTTTTTATTTTTGGAAAACTCATAATGCTTGCCCACATTGATCCCTGGTATAATATCCAATATCATTGTGAAACTTATAATAATTTATGGTGTTTTTTTTTGCTTTTTGGGGGCCAATAATTTATCTATCATTTGGTATGTGATCACATCTTTTGTATAGTTTTAAATAACGTCCAAATTTTCGTTTAACTCCATGAAAGGTATTTTAATTGGATGTTATGGCCGACGAGCATTGTTTTCATTTTTAAATTTTTTCTTTGGTTCCATTTGTTGCTCTGGATGTTTCGCGGTCTCACTAGTTGGTCTTTAATGCTCTAATAGGTGTCCAAGTGTGGTTTC
Organism: Limnanthes douglasii subsp. nivea; assembly: GCA_036936605.1. Taxonomy (NCBI): domain Eukaryota; kingdom Viridiplantae; phylum Streptophyta; class Magnoliopsida; order Brassicales; family Limnanthaceae; genus Limnanthes; species Limnanthes douglasii. The sequence continues at coordinate 171,719,525 of JAUPFV010000004.1, read as the reverse complement.
AAGTTCACTTGAGCCATTATTAGCCAACCATTGCTCAGTGCATATGGATGGTGCATGAGGTAAGTATTTGGGAAAATTTTATCTTCGTCAAGTCGTGTTCTGGAGCTCTACTTCACCTTTATGTGATGCTTTACCTACTTAAACAAGAATTCGAGTGTATTTTTTATTTATGATGGCATCATAATGAGGTATTGACAGTATAACTTGACGATAGACTGCAACTGCTACCCGGTCATGACAATCTTGCATGTCACTATTTGTATCCATAAACCTATTATTATATTATCTCAATGGGTTTTTGTCGCTGTTTACAATGGATGGTGTAGATTTAATTTCATTTGATCGCCTTAGATCCTATGAAATGTTTGAGGAAAGTGTTTCTCATCATCTTGAAGCTATTTATGCACCCCACATGAGGGATTTTGAACCACGTCAAAGTGCTACTTCTGGAAGGTCATCGAAAAAGGATTGAAATTTCATATAATTATTCACCATGTACCGCATCATATCGTTTCTTAACTTCTTGATGTGGTGCCGTGGATCTCCCTTACCATTGTACTATTCTATCTTATGGTTGAAGAAATTGGGTTATAGATCTTTGTACAAACCGCGTGGAGCCAAAGGGGTATACTCCGCTTGCATGTCATCATCGTCCTCAAAGGTAGCACCATTTAGCCATTGTATGATTTTTGGAGTAAGTGGTAAGCTTACCCATGTCATGGAGCCTTCCGTTGTTCGATCAAAGCAGTTGCACTACTTCTTTTGGAAAATTTAAGTGCATACTGTCCATATGATAGATTCGGCTGTGTTGCAGGGTTGCCTCCCGAAAGGGTCGATTAAACATAGTAGGCTTGAGCTTGTATGTTCTATTGGTCTTTCTCTACGAAGACTTGGTCATGTATGTATCTTTGGTTGATGTTATAGTATATCATTGCGAAGTTGTGCTGAGGTTTCTGTATGGGCGGTGTATTGTTGAACTAAGCATGTTGTACTTATTACGACAGTGATAAAGCATCATGATAAGCATGATGGATTCCCAATGAATACTGTTGGGGTTTTAGTTACCATCTAGAGTATTTATATCCTTTTTGGTAGCTCACAATAAGTCTAGTGAAGGTATGTTAGTGGTACATTTCAGACGTCTGTTACTGCACATTCGGCTGCATCAATGCCTAATGAAGGTATGGGCCCTATTAGATGATGCTAAAGGTTCGGCTGAAACGATGCATTGTTTTGTTGAAAATTTAATTAAAATGTTTCAAAATATTGTTGGATGTTCAATTGCAACATCAAAGAAGCCGACTGGAAACCTTTTTGAAGTCTCGCTGGTAGTGGTGGAAGTTATTGGTCGTTTGGTTGGAGCTGGATGTTTCATGTCCGTCTAACACACCTTTTACCTAGCCAATGGCTAGAGGGTTGTTTCTATCACACCTACTTTTATCTTCCTTCACCAACGGACTTGAAAACAGTGATTTTTCCCACTCGCTTGCTCATCTACTTGCGTCAGCATCGTACACTTTGGCTGAAGCATCCTCGTCCATAATTATCCTTGTTGTGTTTAGCTTTTTCTCCTGAGGTGGGGTTCTCGCACCTGTTAATTTCTATATCGTGAATATTACTTAGGATTGAGCTTGTAACTCTTCTTGATCCTTCGGAAGTTAGAGTACCAACTCATTCGTGGAGCCTTGATAAAAATAATAGTCTGCAAAAGTTTGAAATTATTGACATTGTCCTCACACGGAATCTGCACCGGCTACTGAAAATCGATTGTATGAGTCATCAAAGTTGTCGAAATTATCAAGGTTGTAGGAACTGGTTTTCTGCAACCTCTAGAATTTATCTTCATCGAAAATAGAACCAATATTTGTATTCAAATTTGCTGTAATTGATTTTAGTTGTTCAAAATAACAATTCATTTCTCACGTCAAATTATAAAATAAATGTACTAGTATTATTATGAATATATACGTTACGTATTATTATTATTATTATATATATATAATGATCATTAAACCTGATGAGTCAATAATTGTTTGGAAGAATATTTTGGATCTTGTGCTTGATATGACTAGAGAGAGAAAGTGTAGAGAGAGAATGGAATAGAATAATATTCAATGTCCCACCTACCAAGAAAGTGGGTCACCTTTTATACTAAAATAAGATTGACCCGCTCAAATCCTTAGTGGGCTGTTTACATATTTAATGAGGCCCCTTAGTATATACCGTGTTTACAAATTGGTCCCCGAGAGATCCTAAATACATTAATAACTATACCAAGTATCTTTTATTCTTAATTAAGGCCTTATTATTTACATCGGCAAATTCTACCCTCATCAGTAGCCCCCCAGTCTTCGGGAGTATTAGGAGTGGAGACTCACTACCGAGCCTACACCTGTCGTCCGTAGTCTCCTGTGCTCCAGGCCAACGGTTTACCTTTGGACGAATTATCCTTTTTCCAAAAGCGTCGGTCGTTCCACGACGTTGTCTGTCCCGATCTGTCCTACTGGCGTTCGATGACACTCCCGCAGCGCTTTTTAATTAACTTTACCTGAAAGCAATACTTAAGCTCTGTTGGATTTTTCTTGCCCGATATTCATAGTTCTGAATAGGTCGGTTCCCGCGTTTTCTTGAGCTTCTTCCCATGGCTCCACTGTGATGGGCCGGCTCTTCGCGGTGGATACGGTTGAGAAAGCCCATCTTATCAGTCGGTTTGAAGGGGGTAGCCTAGGTAAGCCTTCGTCAGAAGGCGGTCAACACGTGTCACTTGTTTACGGGATGCGTCTTTGCCAGACTAGATTTTTAGGGAGACTCTTCGCCTTCCCGCAATGCTTTTGTCGATTGGTATTCCCCGGTCATTCAATGTTGCTTATAAATACTCCATAATTCTTGATTTCTCTCAGAGGCATTCTAGAGAGAGAAAGTGCTGTCAGATCGTTTCTAGAGAGGGAAAGTGCTGTCAGACCATTTCTAGAGAGGGAGTGTTTGTTTTATGAAACCTAGACACCCGAAGCAAACCTCAGCCAAGAAAAAGAAAAAGCCTGTGTGGAGTTTCAAAGAGTGGGCTAGCATCGGAGACCGAGCCGAAGAATACCGACGTGCTGGCTTGATTTAGGGATCTAATTCCAAACCCTTTGCTCCCGTCCCGCATCCTCACGACCCCGTTTTAGCTACCCCGATCCCTGCTGAATCCTTCCTTTTGCCCGACCCTCCCGGCTCTCTGTCTCCCAGGATTAGCCTATCTCCGGAAACCATTGTCCTCTCTTCCAGTAGCAGCTCCTCTCGTTCCCCTGCAGTTCAGTCGGAGAATCCGACCCCCTCATCTGTCAATTCGTACGTTCCGTCGCCTCCGTTCCCGCCCCGACGCGTTCGCAAAACTAAGTTCTTGACCATGGGCGAAAACAGTCCCCCTACATCTCCCGCAGGAGGTAACTATCTTGAAATGGTTCAGCTTACTCCCTCAATTAGAGGGTACCGGACTGGTACTAACACTGCCGTAACGTTTTTAGGTCTGCCTAAGCGTCGGTTGACGCCAGAGGAATTGGATGCGGCTCATCGGGCTCATTCAGGAAATACGGTTGAACCCTCCACCTCTCGGGTATGATCATCGGATCTGAACGCTGCTACAACCCGAAGCTCTGACCAAGCTCCGAACCCCGATTTGGGAGAATCAGAGGTGGATGCTGCACCCGCGGAGGTCAGTATTGCCGCTGTTGGGAATGATGCTAACCCTTCTGATGATCCTCTGCCCGAAGAAGTTGAGGCCGCAATCACTACCACCTATTTCGGCTGGCTTCCTTCGAAGGACGTCGTTTCTCTCTACGAAGGAAAGTACCTCTACTTCCCCGAGTCCGAGCACAAGGATCTGCTGATCCGTTGGGGAATTCCTGAATGCGTCACGGTTCGGTTCCCGGTCCCTGAAGAAACCCATGTTCACGTCCGATCTCAGGAAATTGTGGTGTTTACCGAGTTATTCAATTGGGGTCTGCGCTTCCCCATAGATCCTGAGATCGCGCTTTACTTCCGCACCCTCTAGATCTGCCCATCGCAGCTGACGCTGAATGCCTGGTACACTTTAATGTCCTGCATAATGGCTTCCCGCCTTTTATGTCGGGTTATGCCTATGGACGAATATATCGCTATGTCAGGTCTGTCCAAGGCTCCGAAGTCTCCGTTCTTCTACTCTTCCTTGGGAAACAAGTGGAAGATAGTTAATGACTTCTTGGAGGGAGATAAAGGCTGGAAGCATCGGTTCGTGTTTCTGAGCGGGTGTTGGGAGAACGGTCTTCCCTATACTCCGGAGAATAAAAGACAGCTGCTTCGGACCTGGGTCCATGACGGTACCGCTCTTTTTTTTTTCTTTTTTTTTCTTTTTTTAATACCGACCCTCCTTGCAGTGTCGAAGGAGTTTTTGCAAGGGCTAAAGAAGGACTTCTCGAAGGCTGCTGAAGACACTTTCCAAGTGTTGAAGGATTTTTCGAAGAAGCAGGCGATGCATCAGACCTTCAAGGACACCAACTTGCTCAAGAGTAACCTCTGGCGTTGCTCGTCGGAAAGACTGACCATTGAGAAACTGCGGGAGCCTCCCAGTCTGGAGGACATTATGGCTAAAACCGACGTTCCCGGGTATCAGTTGTACCTCCCGAAGCGCAATAAGGCGCCTAGCAAGCGCCCAAAGTAGGATGACGAGGTCGGGGGGAACACTGCAGCTGGTGGGGAGGGAGCGGGTCGTATAACGGCGAATGATGCTGAGGGTGGCGCGTCTAAACATGCCCAGCCTCCGGTGTCTAAGAGGAAAATCCGAACCGACGCTGAAGGGGCCAAGAAGAAGAAGCAAAAACGGGCCAAAGAGAGCGAGGTCGTGGCTGGGGCAGACAATCCCACTGTACCGGAGCTGTTTGATCAGTTTGGTGGGGTTAAAGGGAAATCGCCAATGGATCCGGTAGTTATGGTTCCGGATGAGGTCGATCCTCCCAACGCATCGGATCCAGCCGCAGCATCCTCCAGCGGTCCTCGGTTCCCGGTGCTAACGATGCTTGGTTCACCGCACACTTTCCCGCTGAAAGGATCGGATGGATTGGCCTTGTCTTTGTACAACCTGCTTGTACCCGCGGCCCTGAAGGAGCGTAGGACGGCCGAGCTGAGCCAGAAGCTAGCTGGCGCGGAGGCTGAAATCGCTCGTTTAAAGGAGGCGGTGCAGAGTGCTAAAAACGCGCAGGAATTAGCAGAGGGGCAAGCTGCAGAGGCTATCCATATCTCGGAGGAGACGAAGAAGGCCGGGGAAGATCGTGCTACCGCTCTAACTCAAGAGATCCAAAAGCTGAAAGCTTCGAACACCGCCTTTGCAGATAAGTGCAAGAAGTGGTCGGATAAAGAGGCGGCCGATGCTAAAGCCGCCTACGTGCTTTCGTTCCACAACCGTTTCCCGACCCTTCATCTTGGGGCAATGTGGCTAGATGTACCCGAGGCGGACCGTCCTGAGGGAGTGAGTTGCGAGGATGAGTCGGACGAGACGGAGTCCGAGGAGGAGAATAGCGAGTGATCGGCCGGCTGTTTCGTTACTTTTTGCTTTTTTTTGTTTTTTGTTTGTAATATCTTTGGGGGCCGGGGGGTCCCCTACCATTATTGCCTGTGAACATTTCGACCTCTGTGTTTGAGTAATCAATCGTTGTTTCTTACCATAATGTGCGGATTCAGCCTCTTGTTAGTATTGATCTATCATTTTTCTAAACACCGTAATTTTACTTGGGTAAACCGAAATGTTTTTGTGAAAAACAAAAATAGGGTCTGATCAGCGTTATTTGTAAAATTTCTGATGGGGTCTGGAAAAGAAAAACATATAATATTGATGCTTATGCGAAGGGTCTGAAAATTAAATTTGTAGATCAGTTGTAAACACTGAAAAACCCATTAAGGTTTTGTAGATCGATGTATCATCGAAATTTTCCCAAATGGTCGGGAAAACTAAACGTGTAGATCGGTTGTAAAAACTGAAAAACCTATTAAGGTTCTGTAGATCAATGCATCATTGAAACGTTTCCCAAAGGTTCGGGAAAATTAAACATGTAGATCAGTTGTAACAACTAAAAAACCTATTAAGGTTCTGTAGATCAATGTATCATTGAAACTTTTCCCAAAGGGTCGGAAAAATTAAATTTGTAGATCCATTAACATTAGCAGGAACAGACGCTGACCAGCTCGTCAGCTGACCAAGGTCGTAACACTTTAACATTTGGAAGGCAAAAGAAAAATTTGATTAATGTAATCAGGTGATCGGGTATTTATGATGCCTCGTTAAAACCTTCTCGCACCACCGAGGTAGGAAAGAGTGCATCCCCGACCAATAAGTTTTACAGACTACGTCGAACGAACTACAAACATTTTGCCACTATTCTAAATACAATTTTAGGTGTTCAATATTCCACGGTAGCCTCAGATGGTGCCCGAGCCTCTTTTGCAGGCGGTATGTCCCGCTCTTGATTTTTTCCACGATTTCGTAGGGCCCGTCCCAATTCGGGGCAAGTTTACCAAGGCTCTTGTCCTTGGTGTGAAGAAAGACGCGCCTCAAAACCTTGTCACCGACCTTAAATTCCCGACGGCGGACTTTAGAAGCGTATCGACTTCTCATCAGGGTCTGATAGTGTAAAGCGTTCAATTGGGCGCGGTTGCGCTTCTCTTCTATAAGATCGAGCTCGAGGCGTCGGCTGTCGTCGTTCGCTTCCTCTGCATAAGTTCTGATCCTGAAAGATGGAAAAATGGATTCCGCAGGGGTTACCGCGTCCATACCATATACTAAAGCATAATGTGATTCCTGAATGGCCGTCCGGGGGGTGGTTTGGTAAGCCCACATTACCTCTTGTAGGTAGTCGGGCCATTTTCCGGCCTTTCCTTCAAGGTTTTTTCTGAGGCCGTCCAAAATGGTTCGGTTGGTTACTTCGACTTGTCCGTTTGCTTGAGGATGAAAATGAGCGGAGAAACATTGCCTGATCTTATGCGTAGTGCAGAAAGTTTTCATTTCCCCGCTATCGAACTGCGGTCCATTATCCATAGTTAACCGTTGTGGTACCCCGAACCGGCAACATACGTTAGACCAGATAAATTTGATGATATCTTTGGTCTTGGTGGCGGATAAAGGTTCGGCTTCAACCCACTTAGAAAAATAGTCCACTGCCACGACGATCGTCTGTCTTCCTCCCGACGCCATTGGTAGCGGCCCGACAAGGTCGATTCCCCATCGGTCAAAGGGTAGTCCTTCGGAGATGGACTCTAGAGGAGCCGCGGGGACGTTTATCGCGTTTCCGAATCGTTGACATGTATCGCAAGTTTTGACTATTAGTCGCGCATCTGCTGCTATCGTCGGCCAATAGAATCCTGCGAGAAGAATCCTTATGATCAAGGCTTTGTAACCGCAATGTGCTGCACCCTCACCATCATGCAGCTCGGATACAATTATTTGCGATTCATGGACCCCTAAGCATCGGAGCAGGGGGCGGCTGAAGGATTTCTTGTATAGCACTTCACCTAAAAGGACGTAACCCCGAGCCTTGTTGCGTACTTTCCGAGCTGAGGCGTTATCACTAGGTAACCGACCTTCAGCTAAGAAGGCGATAATGTCACGCCGCCAATCTGAGATTGTTACCGAAGAGATCTGACAGGCGATTTCAGGTCGGTTGTCTAACTCTTGACGTTTGATAATAGACAGGCTTTCTTGTTCGACCACCCAAGGTAGTTACTGGAGCAGGAGAGTGTTGCCAAAGAATCTGCGGCTATGTTTTCGCTTCTCGGGACATGTTCGTAGGTGACCTTGTCAAACGAGGCGGCTAGAACCCTGAGCGCTGCTAGGTATTGTACCAAATGTTCTTTCCGAGCTTCCGCACTCCCCGAAGCTTGAGTTCTCAAAAGCTGGGAATCGCTTATGAGGCGTACTTGCCTTGCCCCACATACCTGCGCTAACCGTAATCCTGCCAGAGCAGCCTCGTATTCAGCTTCATTGTTCGAAGTAGGGAAACCAAATCGGACGGCTTGGTGCATGCTAATGCCCGATGGGGTCACTAATTATATCCCTGCTCCACAGCCACTGACGTTAGCCCCTCCATCGGTTCGGACGGTCCATTCGCTCAGCGCGGCTTCTTGGGAAGGCGCGTCCTGATCAGGTCGTTCGGAATGGAACTCTACTAAAAAATCGGCTAGGACTTGGCCTTTAACGGCCGTCCGAGGTTCAAAGTCGATGTCAAAATCGCCCAGCTCGACCGACCATTTGGACATTCTCCCGGACATGTCTGGCCGCTGGAGGATGTACTTGAGTGGGAATGATGTCCGGACTATGATAGGGTGGGCTTGAAAGTATGGGCACATTTTTCGCACTGCTGTCACCAGGGCGAGCGCCATTTTTTCCAACTTTAAATACCGGGTTTCCGCATCTAGCAGGCTTTTGCTCACAAAGTAAACCGTCGTAGGGGCCGGGCCTAACTCGCTAATCAAATCCGCACTAACCGCGAAGTCGGTAACCGCAACGTAAAGAAAAAGTGTCTCACCCACGATGGGCTTTGTCAAAAGGTTCGGGGATGACAGATATTGTTTAATTCCCAAGAACACCTCATTACATTCGGGAGTCCACACAAAAATTTTGGCTTGTCTCAAGACCTGAAAAATGGGAGTGTACTTATCAGATGAGCGAGAAATAAATTGATTTAAGGCCGCCAGACGCCCAGTTAGGATCTGAACTTACTTGATGCTTCGGGGCGGAGTCATATCGGTCAGAGCTCGAAGTTGGACAGGATCGGCTTCAATCCCTTTCTCGCTAACAAAGAAACCTAGGAATTTTCCTGATCGGACCCCGAAGGAGCATTTTTCCGGGTTAAGCTTGAGATTTATTCCCCGCAAGTTATCAAAGGTTTCGCTCAGATCGGTAAGGTGTGCTTCATCCGTGCCGCTTTTAACCAACATATCATCGATGTATACCTCCATATTCCTCCCAATTTGACCCTCGAACGTTTTGTTGACTAGCCTTTGGTATGTTGCGTCGGCGTTTTTCAGCCCGAAGGGCATTACTTTGTAGCAGTACAGTCCTCGGCCTGTGATGAATGTGGTACTTTCCTGATCCGCAGCGTGTAATTTGATCTGATTATAACCGGCGTATGCATCCATGAATGACAGCAATTTGTTACCCGACGTCAAATCTACCAACTGATCGATTCTTGGCATCGGGAATGGGTCCTTCGGGCATGCCCGATTAAGGTCGGTGAAATCCACGCACATTCTCCATTTCCCATTTTTCTTCTTGACCAGAACGGGATTTGAAGTCCACAACGGGTAACTTGCTTCCTTAATATGACCGACGCTGATCATTCTCTCGACTTCTCGTAAGATAATGTCTCATTTTTCTGGGGAAAAAGCCCGACGCTTTTGGGAGATCGGTCTGACGTTTCTGTTGACGGTTAGCTTGTGAACAACAAAAGATTCCGGGACCCTGGTGACATCTCTTGAGCACCATGCGAACAAATCTAGGTTTTCCCGTAGGAGAGTCAGCAGCTGTTCCCTGAAGATCGGCAAGAGGCATACCCCAATCCGCAGGACTTTCCCCGTAGCGAATTGGTGTTGCTCGCATTCTTCGTCCGTCGTCAAGAGGCTCGGGGCTTCCCTGGGGTCATCAACGAGCAGTGATTCCGGGGCGAGCCCCTTTAATTGCTATTCTCGAGCTTGAATCATCTCTTGATCCTTTTTAGGTGCCAATGGCGCTCGGTAACATTCCCGTGCTGCTTTCTGGCTGCTTCGGACCACTCCCACGTTGTTTCCGACCACGTATTTTAAACATTGGTGGATTGTAGAAGATATCGCATGCATTCGTGATATCCACGATCGGCCGAAAATGGCATTGTGGGAAGCCATCGCGTCTACTACCACGAATAAAACCGTAACCTCTTTCTTGAATGGGCCGCGGCCTAATTGGACTACGCCCTCAAATTCTCCTATAACATCGACTGCTGACCCTGTGAACCCTACTATGGTACGGTCGGACCGTGCAATCACTGACGGTGTCCTAAACTTGGCGAAAGTGGATGCGAAGATTATGTTGGCCGAAGTTCTAGTATTCACCAAGATGCGCTGAACCTCCTCCCCCGCGATGGCTGCCCCGATTACGATGGCATCCTCATAGGGGCCGGCTATGTCCCTCATGTCGTCGTCGTCGAAGTACAGAATGGGAGATGGGACGCTTCTGGACTGGGAGTGATTTCGGGCCTCCAACTGAGTGGTTAGGTTGACGATGTGCCTTTTCCCGGACGAATGTGTAAGTCCTGTCATAGAATCTCCTCCAAAGATAGTTAGGGATTCAAAAAATTTACAAAGGCCTCGTACGTTACCGACGTTCTCCTCGACCTCCTCCTCGATAATCCCGATGATGTTGCGGTTTGCTTCGGGGTCGAGGTACTCAATGGCAACATCGAACGGATCGGTTACCTCTGAAATTTCCATGGTGGTTTCCGGTTTCGGTATCATCACGACTTCCTTCGAGGTCGCACTTTGCTGTGCCTTCTTCACATACTCCAGGAGGTTTCCGTGTTCTATGAGCATTTGTATTTCTTTCTTCAAGGCAATGCAGTCTTTAGTATCATGCCCAACGTCCTCGTGATAGCGACAATAGCGGTTATTCCTTTGTTCCCGAGGTGTGGGTATCAGGAAGGGTCTTCGGTACATTCCGCTCTTCTTAGTCTTCTCGTAGATCGTCGCTACACACTCCGTAAGGTCCGCGAAATATGCAGGCCGGATCCATTTGTTAGACATGGGTCGCGAAGCCGTCTGACTTGTTTGCTTCGGTTTTGGGTTTGATAGGACTGAAGGCTTGGCTGATACAGGCGGGGTTGGATGTATCGTGCTGACCGGTTGGGCTGTCCTAGCGTAATCCGACCGGGTGCCCTGCCTTATCACTTCCGATGCTTGGGCAGTTTGCTGGATTTGTGCCGCCAACTCAGACGCTTCGGTCTCTTCGATCAATATTTGTTTTTCTATTTGAGCTAGAAGTGCGGAAAACGTGAACGCTTGTTTCTTCGTTACTGCTTGCTTCATTGGTCCCGGGAGCAGACCCAAGCGGAATGCAGTTATGGCCACATTCTCTTCGCAGTGGTCTAGGTCGGTCTTCGTGTCGATGAATCGTCTGGTGTATTCTCTGAGGCTTTCCCCCAAATTCTGCCTGCAATTCATAATGGTGTCTATGTTGGCCCGAAAACTCTTACTTCCCACAAAGTGTTGCCTAAACATCGTCCAAAACATCCCGAAGTTTCGGATGCTGCCCTGCGGTAAGCGGTTGTACCACTTGGATGCTCGGTCCCTGAAGGTCATGGAGAAATCCCTACATAGGAGTTTGTCATCGTTGTCGAAACTCAGCATGGAGTTTTTGAAGGCTTCCAAATGATTATCTGGGTCCTTCTTCCCATCATACTTTTCTAGCTTAGAAATGTCAAATCGCTTCGGGAGCGGTCCTGCCAATATCTTGTCGGATAATGGAGATGCCCTCCAGTTGACTCCGAACCCGCACGCTCCTCCTCCAAGCCCTTCTGTCTGAATTCCGTAGAGCCCCTCATCTCCTGGGCTGATAAACTGGCTGCTGGTTCGGTAACCATGGTTCTGGCTGTTCGTCGGTTGCCACGGTACTGGAGGCATCACCGCCCATTCATCTCGGCTGGCGGCGGGCATTTCTTCTTTCCCAAAAGACAACGGGGTTTGCTTCTCGGTGCTACCCTTCTTGTATTTTGGGGAGTCCGTCTTGGGTCCTCGGAGGCGTCGGGAACGATTCTTCCGTGCGCGCTGGACCCTTTCCCGCCGGCGATACTCCCTGTCCGACGAATCATCCGAGGTGTAGTCAACCGACATACCGCGATGATCCTCTGGGTACCGTAGTGTTCTGGCGTTTTGCCCTTCCTCGGGATGAGGCTCTTGATAATATCTATCAGGGCAGGCTTCGATGCGCGGCCCAGTGGGGTCGGCATCCTCACGGTCCTCCAAGAGAGGTTCCTTGCCTTTCCTTTCCCGGACCCTTTTCTCGTCCAGTGCCCGCTCCCTCTCTGCGTTTAGTCTGGCAATGTCTTCTAGGAGCTGTTTTCGGGTCATTATCAAGGTCGACCGTTTGTCCCGACCCCGATCGTGGTGTTCCCGACCATGTGCTTCCTCGCCCTCTGACAACGAGACGGCTCAGATCATTTCTATACCGACCCTCTCTATTACAGCTTCGCTGTTCATCTTGTAAAGCGTGATTTTCAAAGAAAAAGGATTCCTTCTTGGTATCACTCGTTCCCACAGACGACGCCAATGATGAGTCAATAATTGTTTGGAAGAATATTTCGGATCTTGTGCTTGATATGACTAGAGAGAGAAAGTGTAGAGAGAGAATGGAATAGAATAATATTCAATGTCCCACCAACCAAGAAAGTGGGTCACCTTGATAATGTCTTCGTTAGCTTCCACCCTTAAAGCTCTAATAATCGACTATCCATTACAAAAACTTCAATTATTCATGTTTAACAATAAATTTTATTAACATAAGATTAAATAATGCACCGTAAATCCAAAAAGTTTATATAATAAGTACATTACTTACCGCGACAACCGAACAGTCCAAACCGCCATCATCGACATCATCAAATATAGTTGAATACCCATTCAAATGCATAATTGAACCATCTAATAAAAATAAAATAAAGTATCATTTATAAAAAAATTATATTAGAATATATCAATATAGTTAAAGGAGGAAAATAAATTACCGTCTGCTTTCACTTCTGCTGCCCATAACTAACTTTGTGCACACATCAACGCTTCCAATGTATTTTCATGAAGTCTACTGCGATGCGGACTCACCAAACGACCACTAGTACTAAAATCCGACTCTGATGCTACCGTAGATACGGGAATCGCTAAAATATCTTTTGCAATTTCTTGTAAAGTTGGATACTTTAATCCATTTGAATTCCACCAACCAAGGATATCAAAATCAAGTTTGTTTGGTAAAACATCTTCTTCCAAATAAAGATCTAACTCGGATTTACTTGGTGTCAATTTACTTTTCTTTCTTTGACACACAAAAGCATCATAATTTGATAGCGGATCAAAAGCGGAACCACCAACCTCCCCGATACTCGAATCATAACTGAAATCACAAAAATTATATCAATTCCTACGTTGGTATTCGCTAAGCAAATCATAAAAACAATTCTTGATTTTGTCTATTTTATTTGAAGTATTAGATCCATAAACGGTGGGCAATGAAAATTCTAACAAAGTTAGCTTATATCGAGGATCTAGCACTAGCACTGCCCCAACCCCCAAAATTCTATGAATAATATCCCAATATTCGTCAAAATTTTCCATCATTTTTATGTCATTTCTCTAACTATTATATTGGGAGATTTAGACCAATCAGACAATGTATTCTTCATCCCCTACACTTTACCAAAAAATAAGTTCGTTGTTGGAAATTCAGAACCATAAAATATTTTTGTCACATCATAAAATAATTCAAACTTTGAACACACTTCATGTGCAAATTCCCAATCAATAGAACTTAGCAAAATATTATAGTTTGGTTCACCTCTTTGTTTTGCATGAGAAAACACATCTTTATAGAGAAAAGTAGTTTCTAACATCAAATATGTTGAATTCCACCTAGTTGGACAATCAAGGCCTAATTTTTTAGAGACTGTTATATTTAACTGCTTTTGCAACACTTCTAAAACTCTCTTTCCTCTTAGGTGTAGCCAACCAAAATTGGACACTATCTCAAATCCTTTCTAGTATGCTTCTTATTACATCTAAACCATATTTGACAATCAAATTGAAAATATGCACACAACATCGCATATGCAATACACTTCCACCTAACAAAAGTGAAGAAGAATCTAACTTTCTAGCAACAAAACTATCATGGCATCATTGGTTGAGAAATTCTACGGTAATAGTAGAAATTTTTCGGTCCATATTCAAATCAATCAAAGTGTCATATAGTACGTCACATAGAACAAATCTTGTGTGTCAGCATGGAACATAAACAAACCTAAATTAAAATAAGGTAATATCTAAATCAGATGTTGAGAAAATATTAAACATATAACATCCAACGATATTAAAAAACTTTAATTGTGAAATTTAGTCATACCTCAGTATACGACTTTGTAAGGTTCACGAATCATCAATGAAATGTGTCGTTATCGCCATAAACCCTTTTTTTGGTTGCTTGAAGTCCACATGTCAGTGGTGATGGCAATCCTCCTTGAATTTTCTTCTATGAGCTCCATCGTCTTGATCCTCTCATTATCATATATTTTGATAATATCATTTTTAATCGTATTTCAAGATACCATTTTGAAAGTCGGTTAAAGTCACATTGAGTATCTTCTAAACCCTTTATGTTCAACAATTGATAGAGGATACTCATGTAGTATGATAATCTCCGCTAGTAATTCCCTCCCTCGTTCTTGCGTAAAAGTATAACTTTCTAGTTTTTTTTTCCATCCGCTCTCACAAAACTATTAATTATAGCATTTTGCTTCAATGTCTCTCTTGGTCTTCTTTTAAATTTGTTGTAATGGTTCTTCAAATGAGATGTTCCATTTCTTGTTTCACCACCAAGAACAGCATCACAATATATAAAAATACCCTTCCAAATTCCATTGTGTGACTCTCGCTTATAGTGTTTCCCAGTTTCACTCTTCAAACCTTTTTTGGAAGCATCATGATTTTCTTCTTCAATATCAACCGGAATATTACTACTTGTTCCTATAGTTGCGGTTATGGATAGTGTCGGAGAATTAACATTTAACAAAGGAGAATCGGTAGCACCCTCAGAACCGGTAACGACATTGTTGTTGATGGGTGCATGAGAATCAACTTCATTCACCGAAGACATTTGAACCTTCAATAAAAAAATAAAAATAAATTATATATTAATTATAATCATAACAAATGAATAAAATAATAAAAGTAAAAAAAATATATATATATATATATATATATATATATATATATATATATATATATATATATATATTTATTAGCAGGTTTAAATAAATTATATATTAAGGTTAATTATTCAAAACCAAAACCCGACCCGAACCCGAACGGATAGTAAAAATAAAAACCATAACCCGGCCCGTTTCTTTTTTTTCGGGTAACTCGTCCCATCGATTCGATTCGGTTCGGTTCGGGTACCCACGATTTCGTTTTAAATTTCCATCCGTATTTGTTTGATGTATAAGATAATTATCAAAATTCTAGTAGGAAACTACGGGTACTCATTTGGTTTAACATTAATCTTTTAATCTTGAATATCTAATATTTGAGCTTTCTAAAAATAGAATAGCTTTTAACTGAGGAGGTGATTGACTTTGATTTAGGTCTATTATTTCATGTTCTTAAGAGACCATGTAGTTAACAAATTTGTAACTTGATTTTTTCCCTAAAGATATGTTTAATAGTCATACTAGGAGATTGTGTATGAAGGTGAAAAAAATTAGTGACCTCTAAGAAAGCAGTTCTCATCTTCTTGTATCATCAAAATCTTCATTTTTCTTTGTTAATCTTTCTCTTAAGGACTAGGCATCGCATGTTGCATATCAATTCTACACTCAAGATCTGAATCTATTTTCATTTTTGGATAATGAATACTTCACCAGCTTCTTCAATCTCTTTCCTATCGCTACAAGATGAGTATCCTTCGTCTGTTAATAACCACCTGAAACCCGGTACTGATTTCGATCTTCACCACAACCTTATTTTTTATCAACAGCCTCTGCAATAAAGTATCATATCAGTTTTAAAAGAAAAACTACGTAGAACCTGTCAAACCATCAATAAAAAATATTTCTCATGAAAATGTTGTTATTCAACAACAAGAAGATTACATCTCTATTGACTTCAAGAAACAAGATAAAGTTATTCTTGAATCAAAAGCTAAGATTACCTTAATCGGTAAATTCTCTGCTGGCAGACCATTGATGACTGAAATTCAACATTTTTTTATTCTTTAAAGTTTAAAGGACCTGTTAGCCTAGCCCTTTGGGATTCTAGGCACCTAATGATAGAGCTAGAGTTGAAAAGGGATCTAAAGCGTATCTGGAAAAAAGGTGTTTGAAAAATAGGAAAACATTCTCCGAGAGTCCTTAAATAGACACCTGACTTTCACCCTCGTAGAGACTCTGCTATTACTCTAGTCTAGATTACTATCCACAATTTTCCAACCCTTTCTATAACCCAGATACAATTTTCCATATTGCTAAAGCAACATGTAATCCTATAGATACATGGCTTCCATCCAAGAACCAGGCCATGCTTAATTATTGCAAGGCCTGGGTGGATATGGATTTTGTTAAACCAATCGAAGAGAATATATGAGTAACCTTTGATAACCAAAAAGGACAATGGATCAAATTTTCTTATGGAGAAAGGCCTCATTATTGCTCTCGCTGTCATCACTTAGGGAACATTTTGAAATTTTGCAGAAAATTTATGTCTAAAAGATGTGATGACACTCTTCCAATCAAAACTAAAGAGACCCGGATTCCTAAAAATATCCATACTTCAAGCAACTAGGAGAAACTTCAACAAGAAAACAAGACATCTGGCTACTCTAACCCTCCACAAGGTCATACTGATCCTCACAACAACTCTAACTCTTTACCTAACCCTGAAGCTACTTGTTTTCATCAAGCAAGTCTATCACTAGAACCTCTCAATAGGTTTAATTCTACTTGTCAAGCTAACTCAAATATAATTCCTACCCTTCATGAAGCAGAAATAAAAGAAGCATTACATAACTTGGATACGGGAAGCATATTGTCAGACTTTCTTATACCACAAAAAGATACCTTAACTGATACCTCTCCCAAATTGAACTACACTAGAAGTCTGCCCTCTTCTCCAAAGGAAAACCTTTGCTCTGCTCATCCTGTTTCAGATGAAGATCTAGTCAGTACTCAGAAATAAGATAAACAAGACATTATAGAACAACATTCCTCAGAAATCAGTCAAGAAAATCAAATGTTAAAATTTCCAAAGTATTGAAACCTAGAAGGTCTACCAGACCTATAATTGGCTCCAACAAATGACTATCACAATACTCTATTGGAATGTTCGGGGAGTAGGAAACAAGCAAACTTAGAGAAGATTAAAATCTTCCATCAGATCAGAGAAGATTGGTTTTTAACTATACAAGAACCTATGATAAATCAATCTTCTTTAATCAAAATTACTCATTACTTAGGTTTTCAAAACTCTATTTACAATTGTTCAAACAAAATTTGGGTGTTTTAGAAATAGACACTACTGGATCATGAACAGATACTCCACCTAAGTTTGAAGGATCTATCTTTTGAGAAGGACTTTCTAGTCTCTATCATCTATGCTAAATGTACACGTGATCACAAACTCATCCTCTAGGACAGAATCAGAGAAGTGACTGATTATTCTAAATAGTAGATACTAATGGGAGATTTTAACTCTATCTTAGGAACCTTATGAGCAACTCTCTTGCTCTTCTCATTGTTTACGTAGCTTAGATGACTTCAATAATCTAAATACTGACTGTAATAGATCGAGTATTATTCAATACTCTTTGGTCTAATTTCTTCTCTTCTACTTTAGTCAAACACGTAGCTAGATATACTTCAGATCATTCTCCTCTATGTGTCAAGCTCTCTACCAATTTCTCTAAAGTCAAATCAAGCTTCAAGTTTCAAAATATGTGGCTTGATCATCCAGAGTTTTTCACAATCCTGGAATCTTGTTGGAATCATGATACTACTGGATATCCTATTCAGAGTTTCTGGTTCAAACTTAAAAGGCTTAAAAATACTCTCAAAACATGGAACAAAAAGATTTTGGTAACATCTTTAATCTAATGGCTAACTCTGAAGATTCTGTCATATTTCATGAACATGCTTATCAACTATCTCCTACTAAGGACAACAGGATCAAACTGAATAAACTAATGCACTACACCTACAATATTTGGCCAGAGAAGAAGTGTATTGGTCTCAAAAATGTAACATTCAATGGTGTAGATATGGAGACAGAAACTCAAAAACAATTATTCATATTTGAAAAATAAAAGTGAGAGGAGTAGAATCAACATAATACAACTCAACAATGCTTGGACTGAGGAGCCCCAAGAAATAGAGATATCTACAATTTCATTCTTAAAGATCCCTAAATAGCTAATAAATTTTCTTTTGATTTATCTATTTATTAAAACTGTCATACCAAACATTTTAACTAATGAGGATAACTCTATCTTACTTAGCCTTCCTACTAATCATGACATACTAGATTCCATCAAAGCTTTAAGCAATAATAACATTGCTGGTATTGATGTTTTAATACCATCTTCTACTAGAAATGCTGGTTTATAATATATAATGACATATGCTCTACCATAAGATTTTTTTTTCAATGAAGGGTATGTCCCTAATAGAGTTTATGCTTCAGCTATTTGCCTAATTCCTAAAAAGGAAAACCTTAAAACTTGGAATGACTAACATTTTGTTAGTTTATGTAATATACTCAATATAATAATATCTAGAATCATAAGTGATAGAAAAGCTAATCTACTTCCTAAGCTCATATCAGATGAGCAAAATGGTTTCGTTAAAGGTTGTTGTATCCAAGACATTATTCTCATCACCAAAGAAATAACATTTAATATAAACAAAAAAACAGAGGGGGCAATCTAATTCTTCAACTAGACCTTTCAAAAGCCTTTGATAAAGTCTCATTCTTATTTATTAAGCATATACTAACAGCGTTTGGTTTCAACTGGAGGTTTATTAGACTTATTTTGAACTCTATTAATAATTTTAGATTCTCAATCATTATTAATCAAGAAGTCAAATGATATTTCAAAACATCAAATGGTCTTAGACAAGGGTACCCTCTTTCCCTTGTCTTTTCATTTTGGCTCATGAATTTTAATAAGATGACTAAAACATCTATACTTATCTCATCCTCGTCTGAGATATAATATTCCTAACAAGTATATCATCTCATGTTTACTGGCCAACTTATTAGCAAGGATAAATCCACTTTTATCCTTCCTACCTCATCTCCTCTTAAAAGAGCTACTTACATCAATCAAATATTAGGATTCAAACAAAATTACTTTCCTATGAACTACATGGGTGCTACTATACATACCAGAAACAAAACTATACACTATGAAAGAATAATTACCAACTTAAGAAAGAAAGTTCAGGAATGGAACCATTCGTCTCTTTCTTTTGGAGGGAGACTCAACTTAATCCAGACAGTCTTGCTTGCTCTCCTCAACTAACAGCTTCAGTATTCTCTTCTACCTAGATCAACTATCAAGAGAATTGAAAGCACATATAGTCGATTTCTTTGGGGATCCTGTGGTACACAAAGATTAATCTCCTGGGAAAATTGGACCAAAGTCTACTTTCCCTATAATGAATGAGGACTTGATGTTAGAAGACTATAAGATATTCAACAAACATACTCATTCAAATTATGGAAACAATTTAGAGAATACTCTAGTTTTTTGCCTAAAATAATGCATAATATCTATTGCTGTAATGGTCACCATATGCAGTTTCAGCTAGCATTTAAAAGATCCCATATGTGGAAGAGAATTCTTGAAGTCAGATTTATCGCAAAAACTCTTATTTTATGGTCTATTGGTCAGGGTATCTGTGGTTTCTGGTTAGATAGTTGGACTAACTCTAAAACTTTGATGGACCTCACTAACAATATGGATAACTCTTGGTTTACTTCAACGAGTGTCAAATGCTACTAGTCTAACAACAAATGGGATTTTAACAGGCTAGAAAATACTATCTTACCTACTGATTTAAACTAAATAATATATCTTTCTATAAAGCTTAACCTTCCTGACAAGCTTATATAGATAGCTAGCTCGCAAGTCAATTTTTGTTTAAAGACATTTGGAATGATCTAAGGATCAAAGACAACTACTCCTATCTATACTCAAATATATGGAATCAAGTTGTACCTGTCAAGTACTCCTTCTTAATGTGGAAGATTTTACATAAATGGGTCTCTGTGAACACTATCCTACAGTTTACAAGCATTACTTTAGTGTCTAAATGCCAATTCTGTGGCAACACAAAATCAATTCAACACTAATTTGTGCGATGTAACCTAGCTTGGTCTGTTTGGAAGCATTTCAAGTGCTATATTTGACATTATAATTTGACATAATATGACCCTAAACCACATTGTCAACATTTGGATCAGTTTTCCTCTGTAAAAGTCCATATTAGGTCTACTCTTCCTTATGTTATTTGATGGACTCTCTGGCACACAAGGAACAAGAAAAAGATTGAGAACTTAAACACTTCTGCTGTAATGGTCATCTCACATATAAAATAATGTATCCTTAAATTGGATATGGCTAACCTCATCAACATGG
The DNA here is from genome assembly GCA_036936605.1 of Limnanthes douglasii subsp. nivea. Classification (NCBI taxonomy): domain Eukaryota; kingdom Viridiplantae; phylum Streptophyta; class Magnoliopsida; order Brassicales; family Limnanthaceae; genus Limnanthes; species Limnanthes douglasii. Next base: position 171,699,097 of record JAUPFV010000004.1, on the reverse strand, counting down.
ACTTTTGGAAAAATGACTCAAATCTGGCCGTTGATTTTGACTGTTTTTAACATTTAACTTAGAAAAAAAGAATCAAATCTCTTCATTGGCATCCTCCTACTCGTTCATCCTAAAGTTTAACACAGATGCTACATGCTTGCAATGTGGGGAAGATTCTGGGAGTGCTATAATACGTGATTCTAAATGGAATATTAAGGTTGCTATTGGAATCCCTTATGGAAAACTCAATCTTTTATTTGCTAAAACTCAGGCACTTCTAGATGAACTAATCTCTTCAGTATCTCCATGATTAATCTCTTCAGTACTCCATGATTAATCTCTTCATTTTCATGTGAGAATATATCAAATTTATTACCTAATTCCATTGAAATGTCTTATATTCTGAAATTAATAAAATTGTATTTATCCTTTATTTCCATCATTTCTCTTATTTGAGTTCTTTTTTTAACTTGATCAGTCTTATTTCTGCGACTAATAGCATCGATTCTTTCCAATGCAGTGTTTTATTATCTTTTATTTCTTTGTCATCAATAATAATCAAATTAATCTTTGGTATCCAGGTACCTTAGATCAATTTTGTTTTTTGTTGGATAACTCAGAAGTAATTGACTGATAGTGTATTATTAAGTTCTCATCATTCATTTTACCATACATCAACTTTTTGCATCCTGAATTATTATGGCCTAGATGAAAACCATGAGAGCAATAGGCAGGTATTATTCATATACCATGTCCTGCCAAAAGCCCCCAACTTTCTCAGAAACTAATCCAGAGTTGATCAAAACCTTATAGACATTCATTACCACCCAAGTCTTATAGCAGTTATGTTTAACTTTATTTCTTTCTGGAACCCAAACTATGAGATGATCTCCAAACATTTTGGTTATGGATCTTCTCGTATCCTTATTAAACATAAGTTCAAGTAAATTAGGAAAATCTAACCATACAAGGGCTATAAAAGGTTCAAACTTATGGTTAAATGGAATCCATTTAAGGATTCTCATTGTTTGGTTGCCACGATCCCAAACATTCATCTTCCACATTTTTTTAAAATCATCTATTTGTTCAAATTCTAGAAATATGTGTCTATTATCCCACCATGATATATTGACAAGCCCTATAAACCCGGATTGTTTTAGAAATTTTTGAACTTCAATCAAACTTTAGGACAACCATCAGAAAATTTATAAATAATGGTACGTTCAGGAAAAAAAGTAAAATTTCATGATCCTGAGATTGGAAGTGAATGGATTTGTGATCTCCGTGATCCTTAATTTATACATTGTTGTTTGAAATGCTTTGTTGACTCATTCGCAGCTTGAACATAACTTTTAACTTTGTTGTTGTGAAATAGAGGTTGATCTTAATTGTTTATTGGTGAGATTTTATCATAAATAGGGTTGTTTATGATTTCAACAATTTGGTTATGACTGGTAAATGTAGAATCTTTATTTGATGTTGATTGTGGTGTTGTTTTGGTAACGAAAGAAAGTTTTCCTTGAAGGTATTTTATTTTCCATTCTAATTGTTTTTGCTTTTATGTTTCTGTAAGTAGGCAAAACTAGTGCAAGAATGATTGAATTTATGAACAAATGATATGGTGGAGGTTTGGAGGTATTATTACCTCCATTCATTCAGCTAAAAAAATGACAACCGACCAGCTTCAAATTGATTTCCGATAACGAGCTCTTTTAATTTTTGTGATTTTTAAATAAGTTCGTAAAGGATAAAAAAACACTTTAATATTATCTTTCATGTTTAAATTTTAAAACCATTAATCAATAACCATACAAACCAATTATCTACTTTATTTTATTTATATACATATATAAATAAGTGTAACATTCAAAATTGAAATTTAAAAACTCAAAATTTAGAGTCTACAAATAACATTTAGATTTCAAGAGTTTTTTGGAAATTTTATTTTTATTTAACTTGCAGTGAATAAAATATCGATTCATAACTAAATTAGCTGTCCATGCTTAATATACTTAAATTATTAGTCACATTAATCTTTGAAATACAAGGTGATAGCCTGCAAACCAACGCCAGAAGGTAAACCACACAAGGTGATAGGCTCAGCCGAAAAAGCGTATGTAGAGGGACTCGAACTCATGACCTTTTAGTCATAAGAATGCCATACTCAACCAACTTGGCTACCCCATTGGGGACGAGATGTGATACATTTCTAGTTATTCGAACCTGAGTAATCGAGTTATTAGCTTTATATATTTTATTTCAAACACCATTTTAGAGTCTAAAAGCTGGTCTTCGTGTTTTGTTTTATTATCTCACAAATTTTTTATTCGGGTTCTTCGTCTTCTATATTTAATGTTTTAGCAGTCCCAGATTTTAATGCTATTATTTAAGAGGTAGTATATTACAATTCAATAAAATAAATTTGTGGGGATCTCTCAAATTTATACTAATAATAATTTTTTAATTGCATTATATATTTAGTATCATTTAAGATTCAAAATCAATACTATTATTCATTTAAAATCTACATTTTCATGTTTATTTGAAACAAACTGATTTCACAAATATTTATTATTAAAAATCCGTTAATATCCTAAATACCCATGTTCGATTATATAAAAGCTTTTAAAATTTATATATTACCATTTTTTTCTTTACGTGAATAGAAAGTACCTAATAGTATAAGTGATTCTTCAATTTTGTATTCGATTTCTTGTTTTTCTTTTGTTTTTGTATGATTTTGATAGTGTTTTTATTTGATTTCGAAGTTTGATTTGGGATATCTATTTAGATAAGTCAATATTCGTCGATTTTTAGTCTATTTTTTGTGTTTGTGAAATTTTTGTTCGAGTAAAACGGTTCTCGGTTTAAAACGAAAGAGATGCGAAACGTGTTTGTTCTGTACGTACTGGACAGTTGCGAAACATATTGATTCTTCTGGAATGGTAGAGGCAATAGATGTAAAACGTTAGTATTCTTTTGTATTAATAGATGTGAAACGTTAATATTCTTTTGTACTCATAGGTAACTCAAGATCTATAAAATATAAAAAAATTTAAAAAAATACAAAACATATCATGAGTATTACTAGTTTTGTTCTTCTTAAAAAAACCAATGTATTTTTGGATTTTTTTTCCAAGTTACGATTTAAAAGATACAGACTTATAAAATTTTAGTTTTAAAAGTGTAAACGAAGAAGATGCGAAACCTTCTTTGTTTTGCTAGATGAGAAACCTTATTTGTTTTGCTATGCAAAACCTTATTTGTCTTGATAGATGAGAAACCTTCTTTCTTTTGCTAGATGCGAAACCTTATTTGTTTTCTAGATGTGAAACCTTCTTTCTTTTGCTAGATGTGAAACCTTGTCAAATTTTGTATTGTTAGATGTGAATTCAGGCTCACTATGATAGATGCTAGATGTGAAACTAGCCCATTAGATGCGAAACCATATACTGAGAAACCTGTGTAAAGTATATTTAAAAAAAAATCAAAGCATATCATGAGTGGTACTAGTTATATTTGTCTTAAAAATCTAGAACCAATAACATTTTCGGATTTTTTTTCGAACTACGACTTAAAAGATATGAACCTTTATAATTTTAAATAAAAACAAAAGTTATTTGCTCGATTTTACATAGAAGTATATATTAAGTATAAAGTCTCTTAAAAATTTGGGCTTTTATCTGTAATAGGTTTATTGGATGAATCTTATTAAATTTAAAAAATAAATATTATCAGACCAAATAAAAAAAATGTGTTTTCCGGCTGGTGCGTTACCTTTTTAGGCTATAAGAACAGAGACCTTATTTCTTGATTCTCAACCTACTATTGGTGATCCAGTTCTTTCCCATTTAATCATCACTATGGTTGGTTCAAACATGGAAGAAGATAGTGAATTCCTTTCATCATACTCAACAAAATTCACACCAAATTTGGAATTGAATGCATCCGATGATCCTCGTACTGATGATTTTCCTCCTCTGCCTGCAAGGAAAACATAATAATTTTCCAGATTAATCATCTAAGAAATAGGTAAGTTCAACATGCTTTAATCTCGAACAACCTAAGAATTGTGAGAAACAGCCCTACATTCGAGGAATCAACTCATAAACAGCAGAAGGAAAATGTTACAGAGAATCAAAACTTAAACAAAAAACATTTCATTGATTTATTCAAAACCAATCAAGAGTCTGTTTTACATGAGAATCCAAGAATCACTAGAACTCGTGTCAAATTGGAGTAACATTTGACTATAAAGACAAAGAGAAGCTAGAAAGTAAATCAAAACACATATTGCTTGGGAAATTTACGGCTGGAAAACCATCAACTGCAACAATAAAACACTCTTGATAGTTTTAAGTTTCATGGTGGTTATAATCTCTCACTTGGATTATAGATATATTTTTATTGAATTTAACTTCAAAGAAGATATCAAGAGGATTTGGAAGCGTAATGTATGGTATACGGGTTTAAAAACAATGAGGCTGATAAAATGGACACCTCATTTCAATCCTAATATCGAGTGTCTTATTACCCTAGTTTGGTTTAGTCTTCCTAATTTACCGGAATATATGTTTAGTGAGGAGACTGTGAATATTATAGGAAAATCAACTGGCTCACCCTTATCTATTTGGGTACCTGAGAAAAATCGTGCAATGCATAACTACTATCAAATATGTCTGGAAATGGATATCTCGAAAGTACCTGTAAAACGAATTTGGATAAATTTCAGAGAGTGAAGGTTTCTGGAAAAAAGTTAGGTACTTGGGCTTACCATCATATTGCAAGAAATGTATGCATCCGGTGCATGAAGCTCAAGACTGCAAAAGGATTCTAGAAGAACAAGGGTTGAAAAGTATTGTGAACTCCACAACAAATGAACCAAAAAATCAAGCTGATGATTTTGGTAAAGCAGACATGCCACACAAGATCAAATCTCTAGTGATTAAACCCTCTTGAAATGAAAGTTTGACATCTAAACTTAACCCTACCTTAAGCAACAATTCAAGAAACCCTATAGAAGACTCAAAAACTAAGATAAGTAAAGATGACAGATTTAACAAGCATGCAGAAAATAACATCAACAAAAGTGTATCTCCATCTGAAGGGGCTTCAAGAACAAACTCAATAAATGCTTCTAAAGATGCTTAAATCATTGAGGCACTTCAAACAATTGATTATGAAGTGTTTTTTGGAAAAATTATAGAAACTGGATCTTCATAGAACTTGAAATCTCTCCTGTGAAATTATGTATTTGAAGTTTACCTAATTCCCCAAGGCTAAAGCTGATTGAGACTAGGAAGAATATCAACAAAACTAAATAGAAAAAAATCAAAAGAACTAAGAGTTTGAAAGCTAAAGGAACATTTTCTACAAAGATGATGCAGTTAAAAGAGTTTGCCAAACCTTTTCCTTCTCAATCTAAATGAATATTTCCATTCTAAATTGGAATGTGAGAGATCTTGGAAACAAGAGAACTCTCAGTCGATCGAAATCTATTAAAAAGTCTAAAAAAATATCTTTTATGGCTTTATGAGAGCCATGAATCTCAAATACTAAGGTGACTTTTATCTCAAGCAAGTTGGGGTTTGATGGTTGTATTGGCAACATTAATAAATATATATGGGTGATGTGGAGTTTCGAATTTATAGTTGAAACCATTTTAGATGATGATCAAATATTGCACTTAAATGTTAAGCACAACTAATTTAAAAAAACTTCAGAGTCTCGGTGATTTATAGTAAATGTAGAAAAGACTAGAGAAATCACCTATAGAACAATCTCAAGGCTGTTGATGATGATCTAAAAGAGTGGATAATTCTTGGGGACTTTAATTTCATATTGAATCCTGAAGAGCAGCTCTCATGTTCAACAAACTGTGTTAGAAGCATGAAGGACTTTAATAACTTAATCCTTGATTGTCATTTGATTGATGCATGTTTTTTTGGTTCAAAGTTTACGTGGACAAATAGAAAGAAGTATAAAAGACTCGATGAGGTCTTATACAACACCTCCTGGTCAAATTACTTTGATAACACGTCAATCAAGCACCTTGTAAGAACCTGCAGTGATCACTCTCCGATCATCATCACTCTGTATGAAAACAAAGGTCAAATCAAGCTAATTTTTAGATTCGTGAATATGTGGATTAGACATGAAGGTTTTATGGATATGGTAGCTAAACGTTGGGCTCTAGAAATAAATGGCAATTCTATATATAGATTCTGGGGAATACTAAAAATATTAAAGGTTGATTTAAAGAACTAGAACAAAAATATTTTTGGAAATATATTTAGCTCATTGAAACAGGTTGAAGATGAGTTGTTATACAGAGAAATAAACTACCATAAATCAAATTCCTCTGAAGATTAATATCCTCTTGAAAAATACAAATCTCTCCACATGGAGTTGCTGGCCAGATAAGAGAGTTACTGTAGCCAGATACCTTACTCAAATTGGTTGATAGATAGTGATAAAAACACTACAAGATTTCAGAACTTTGTTAAGAAAATAAGGAAGAGAAACAAGATTCACAGAATATGGGATGGTGATACTTGGATTGATGATCAGAACCTGATTGGTGAATTTGCAGATGAGTATTTTAGAAACATTATGGTTGTTGATATAAATCCTAATGAAGATGAAATGCTTTTAAATTGATCCAAAATCTTGTTACCAATGATAACAACATAGTGTTAATGGATAGTCCTAAAGATACTGAGATTCTAAATGCAATAAACTGTCTAAATCCAAAAGGTGTTGCTTGTCCTGATAAGTTCAATGGGATGTTCTTTAAAACTTGATGGAAAATTATATGCGGTGACCTATGTGAGGAAATAAAGGATATTTTTAGAGGTCATTATATTCCTACTGGGTTCTTTATTACCTCGATTTTCATAATACCAAAGACAGAGTCTCCAAAAATATGAAAAGATTTCAGGCCGATAAGCTTTACCACTATGTTTAGCAGGATTATATCTAAGGTGATAAATCAGAGACTAGCAAATATTCTTCCTTACATTATCTCTGAAGAGTAATGAGCATTTATAAAGAAAAGAAACATCCACGAGAATATTTTAATCACAAAAGAACTCAGTTGTGGTTTAAACTACAAAAGAGGCAACCTGATGGTAATGGTGGATATTTTGAAAGCTTTTGATAAAATATCACATAAGTTTATCCTAAGAATCCTTGCTTCTTTTGGGTTTGATGAATCTTTCTAGGCCTTGAAAAACAAGAATATCATAAATAACTTCTTTTCAATTATCGTAAATAGTGAGCTAAATGGTTTTTTTAGATCTATGAAAGGTTTGAGGCAAGGGGATCTTTTGTCCCCAAGCTTGTTTATAACAGCAGAAGAGTATTTGATAAGAGGTATAAAGCAGCTAACTACTCAACATATTGCTACCAGATACAAGAGCAGAGGGGGTTGATATTTACCTTGCCTTACTTTTGCTGATGACTTTATTGTTTTTTGCAATGGATCCATAGTTTTTAATGGCGTGTGGCGCCTCGTGACGATAAACGGTCTAAGTATCGCGGCGAGGGTCGCGGCGCTTGCCATTCCGTTCATGAAAAATATTACTTATGTATAAAAGTAGAGACTAGTTAAGATAGAGTTATAGACAAGTGAAGATAGAGGTTATAATATAATAGTTAAGCATATAAAAATAAATAAAATTTTGAAAATATAATTACATGCATTCAATAGTTATGGTTAGTTTTTTGAAAATTTATTAGTAGGTAAGATAAAATTCAAAAATTCAAATTTAAGGTTAAAAGATCATGGTATGACACTTGATGAATTGTATTTTTCTTTTGGGACGTGCTCTATTTAAATTAATCAGAGATTCAACTATTATAATTTCGAAATGTTTAAATAATAATAGAATATGTTTTGGCAGTCATTATTTTTAACTTCAAATTATAATAAAAAAGAAAAAACTAGGGAGTTGAAAAGATGAGTTACAGTATTTAAAAATAATTCAAAAGAGAAAGGTATTTGAGGAGTTTGTTAGCTTGTTTGGGTCTGATCGACAAGGCGCTGCCTTAAGAGGGCCTTATGGCGCCTCGCCACAGTGTTGAGGCGTCGCCGCGGCGAGTGACTTATCTATCAGGGGGCCTCGTCTTAACGTGAGGCGCTACAACCTCGTACTTTAGCGCCTCACACCGCGGCGTCGCCTTTTAAAACTATGAATGGATCATCCTCTTCTGTTAGCAAAGTTCATAGGTTCCTGGATCATTACAAAGAAAGATCAGACCAAGAAATGAATAAAGATAAATCTAAAGTATATATATTCCCTCCAGAATGAATAGCACAAGGATTAGCTGCTTAGAACAACTTGTGGGGTTTAAACACAGTAGACTACTAATGAAATACTTGGGAGTTACTATCTGTTCTAACAACAAGTTATTTAACTATAAAGATCTGGTCTGTAAAATTAGGTCAAAGATAATGGAATGGGATAGCATATTTATTTCATTTGGTGGAAGGTTGGTTCTGGTTCACAATGTTCTTAATATTATTCCAATTTATACTATGCAATCTTAACTAATTCCTAAAGCAATCATAAAGAGAATTGAGATCTTCTGCAACAAGTTCTTATGGGGAGCGAAAGAGAGCAGTAATGTGATAACCTGGTCATTATGGCCTAATTTTTGCAAACCATATGAAGAGGGATTCCTAAACATCAGGAGGATGGGTGATACTCAAAAAGAATTTTCTTATAAGTTTTGGATCAACTTTAGGGAGTAAAAGTATCTACGGTCAAGAATGATGAAATCTATTTACTGTTATAACTTTCATCCCTTTACAGCTCCAACTCCTAGTAAAAGTTCTAATGTTTGGAAACGATTAGTGAAAGTTAGAGACAAAGCTGAAATGATGCTTTACTGGAAAGTGGGTGAAGACAAAATGGAGTTTTGGCTTAAGAGATGGTATTCCCCAAATCCTTTTATTATCGTAGACTCAAAAGTAGACAGAAGTTGGTATCAACCTAATAAGGGTAGATCCTACTGGGTTAATGGAGACCGGGACGGGGATGGTTTAAGGTCTTGTTTCTCTGCTGCATCTTTAGAGAAAATCTGTAAAATCACACTGAAAAATGACAGTGATTCAATAAAATGGGCCCTTTGTAAGTCTGGAGATTTCAACATCAAAGATACATGAAACTACATAAGAGTGAAAAAAAACAATTCCAACTTGTTTAAAAAGATATGGAATCATGTCACGACCAAAAAATGTTCCTTTTTGACTTGGAGGATAATTCGTAACTTTCTGCCTATTGATTCCAAGCTACAAAAGAAAGGTTTTCAGCTGGCATCAAAGTGCTAACATTGCGAGAATTCTGAAAATATCTCCCATGTCTTTATTCAGTGTGTTAAGTCTTGGGAAACCTCGATTTATTTTGCTTCTTTCTTCAGAATACACATAAACAGAAACATGTCTTTCACTCATCTACTAAGGACATGGTTTTGGTCTACTGACAAGTACATACACATCAGAATAATACTTTCGGTGGTTATTTCCTCGGTCATTTGGTCTACAAGGAATAAGAAGAAGCATAATGACACAAACTTCCGCTCTAAAGGGATGGTTGAATATGTCATTAAAATTTTAACTGCTCTAAATCAAGGAAGACTGCTAAAAAGGAAGCATTCTAGAAAATCTAAAAATTCTACAATTAACCTGGGTTGTGTTCACCATATGGAAAAGCCTATAATAGCTATATCTCTGAAGTGGAATCTACCAAAACAAAAAAGATATAAACTCAATACTGACGGGGCCTGTAACTACAATAATGAAGCTAGCGAAGGGGGTCTCATTAGAGATCAAAACGGTGATATTGTTGCTGGTTTTGATAGAACTTATAGGCTTTAAACTTCTATAATGGTTGAAATCAGAGCTCTATTCGATGGACTGAGTATGTTTAGCTCTAAAGGCTACAACTTGGTTGAAATTGAAACTGACTCAAACATTGTTACTTAAATAATTCTGAAAGGGAAACCTCCATGGTTTTTGAAACCTGTAGCAAAGTGTTGCCGAAATTTAATTACCTCAAATATGAATTTGGTTCAAATCTTTCAAGAACAAAACTTCACGGCGGACTGGATCGTTAAACACACGCTTAAAACAGGAAAGAATACTGACTACATTCCTGGGTAAATTCTAAATAACTTAAAGAACTATAATTTTGCTCGAGAGCCTAGAAACGGGGTACATTAGAATGGATAGCGACTAAAATTTGAAGTAAGATAGTGTTAACAACTAACCTGGTATATGGCAAGGAGATTTGCTGCAGTTTCTTTTCCGACTCTGATCTCTGTCCTAGTGAAGCATCCGTATCTGCAGGCTGATTCTTCAATAAGCTAAATCAATTCACAGACTTTAATTCGCGACAAATTTGGAAGATTTGTAAGAGTAAAAGCATTTTAGTCAAAGAAATTTTGCTATGGGAGTCAAATTTAGTTGTAAGTTTAGCAAGTAGTGTAGGTAGTTGGTAGAGAGTTTGTACCAAAACAATTGGTGGGCCCGTTTAGGACCTGTAAGTTTTGCTATGATACTTTGATATTTTTTTTGTATGTTTATTTGTGAATTAAATTGTATGTGTGTGAATGATTAAATGACGATGCATGACTAAGGTTTCGTAGCCGGTAGGTGAAATTAAGAAATTAATTTAATCGGCCCTCCGGAAGGTTAAAATTAATTTTCTTAAGGATCATAGGCTTCGAAAGGTTCGAGGATTAATTTAAATTCAAATATTATCGGCCCTCCGGAAGGTTCACGTTTGGGTTTAAATTAATCATGAACAGGAGAAAATAACAGAAAATAGTTGTTGTGTTGATTTTAATTTTAAGTAAATGACATCGGCCCTCCGGAAGGTCTCATTGGTACTTAGAAAATTAAAATAATGATCATGCTATTTTTTTTTCTCAAACTCATAAAATTGCATGTTAGTATGATTTACCCTCCGGTATCTATTATCAATGAATTTTATGTTTTACATGTATTTGTCATATTCATGCATATGTTTTCAGATATATGTATATATGCTAAATGTGTTTTGTGTTGATTGTTCTTATTATAGTATCCATGGGTTACAATTTTTTGGGGAATCGTCCACCGACGTTGGATTGTTCGGACTTCCAATGGTGGAAGGAAGAAATGTTGCTGTTTTTATCTGTACATGATTACGACTATGCACTGATAACTCTCAAACCATCTCCCCTTAGTCCGGAAAGTACACCGGATAAAACTAAGGCTGATGAAAAGTGGGAAAGGTCAAATAAGTTATGCATGGCGCTCTTGTTACAGGGAATACCAGTAGCATTGCGTGGGGCTGTCCCTAAAGGTGTTACCACTGCCTCGGTCTTTCTCACGGAGATTGAGAAAGCCTTTGCCAAAAATGAAAAGGTAGAGATGCAGCGTTTGCTCATCGAGCTAGCTACCAAAAAGTATAATGGCAAAGGTAAAATCCGGGAGCACATTCTGGGAATGTCGATGATTGGCCAAAATTTAAAGGCAATCGGTTTAGACTTACCTGAGGAATGCGTAGTGGGATTCATATTTCATTCGTTGCTAGACCGGTTTAAGTATTTCCAGTCCACCTATAACTGCATGCGAGAAAAGTGGAATATCAATGAGTTGATTTCCCACGCTGCACAGGAGGAGGAAAGACTTAAAGGCACAGCGCCTGAGGCTAATGTGATTACATCACCTAATAAGGCAGGACCTAAGCGGAAAGCAGATGGCAAAGGACCAGGTCAAGGTCCGGTAAAGAAGAAAAAGCCTGAGGAATCGACTGTAGGTCGATGCTTTTTCTGCAAAGAGAAAGGACATCTGAAGAAGGATTGTGAGAAACGCCGGGCTTACATGATAAGCAAAGGTACTCCCACATCTTTGGTTGTTTCAGAAAGTAATATAGTTTCTGTGAAAAGGAATACTTGGTGGGTTGATTCGGCTGCAACAACTCATGTTTGTGTTTCTTTGCAGGGTACGTCAAAGAGCAGGATGCTAAGTGATGATGAAAGATCCATTTTCACAGCAAACGGGAGCTCATGTGATGTTTTAGCTATTTGTGATTTTTCTTTAAAACTTTCCACTGGACATGTATTATTTTTAGAGGATGTAATGTATGTTCCCACTTTTCGAAGGAACTTAATTTCTTTTCCAGTTTTAGACTTGCGAGGTTACTCTTGTCTGATGGGAAACAATTGTTTTACACTCTCTCTAAATAATATGATTGTTGGAAATGGAAATTTGATTAAAGAGGATAATTTGTATTTGTTGAATACTATTAATAATCACAATATTTCTATGAATACACAACGTACACCAAACAATATTACTAAATCTGAAAGATCTTCTAAACTGTGGCACAAGCGGTTAGGTCATATATCCAAAGTTAGGATGGACAAGCTTGTTGCTGAAGGTTTATTAGGCCCCCTTGATTACTCTGACTTCGGTATATGTGTCGAGTGTATCAAAGGGAAACAAACCAAAGTTAAAAGGAAAGGAGCATAAAGAGCGAAAGAAGTCTTAGAGTTGATACATACCGACATCTGTGGACCGTTTCCACAGGAATTGTGGAACGGGCAGCGGTACTTTATATCATTCATCGACGACTACTCTCGTTTTGGTTACCTGTATCTTCTTCATGAAAAGTCTGAGGCCTTGGACAAGTTCATAACTTTTAAGACCGAGGTTGAGAAACAACTTGGTAAAAGCATTAAGACCGTTAGATCTGACCGTGGTGGTGAATACTATGGTAGATATGACGGATCGGGTGAACAACGTCCAGGACCCTTTGCACAGTACCTAGAGAAGTATGAAATAGTCCCTCAATACACTATGCCCGGTTCACCTCGCATGAACGGTGTATCTGAGAGACGGAACCGAACACTAAAAGATATGGTTAGAAGCATGATAAGTCACTCATCTCTACCATTATCTCTATGGGGGGAAGCCATCAAATGTGCCGCTTATATACTCAATCGAGTACCCACAAAGGCTACTGTTAGGACTCCATATGAGCTTTGGAACGGGCGTAAACCTAATTTAAAGCATCTGCATGTGTGGGGTTGTCCAGCTGAGGCGAGGCCTTACAAACCTCAAGAAAAGAAACTGGACCCAAAAACAGTTAGTTGTTTCTTCATAGGTTATTCCGAACATTCTAGAGGGTTTAAGTTTTATGATTCTCTCACTGGTACAATATTTGAGACAGGAACGGCCAAGTTTCTAGAGGATGTTGAGTTTGGGGGGAAGAATAAGGGAACATATGTTGATTTTGAGGAAGAATCCATAAAGATTCATGAAGGTTTTAATAGGGATATTGAGATATCTGAAGATTGGGCGGTAATGCCAATCATTTCGATCCCATTAGAACAAGGTAATCCTCAGATTAACACTGATGCTCCACTTGAGGGTTCTAACCAGGATACAGAGATTCAGGTAGAACAAGAGGAACCTCAAGATAATATTCCACAAGGGAATCAAAATGACATCGTTCATAATGATCAAACTCTACCTCCTCAAGAAGTGCAACAAGAGGAAATAGTGCCATTAAGAAGGTCCACTAGAGAAAGGAAGAGTACTATAGGTCCAGAATTTATAGTATATCTTCAGGAGCATGATGAGTTATGTGCTGGAACTGTAGATGATCCCTCATCCTACAAACAAGCCATGGCAAGCTCTGAATCTCAAAAGTGGATTGACGCTATGAAAGAAGAGTATAAATCAATGCAGGATAATGCGGTATGGGATCTTGTCCCATTACCTGAAGGGAAAAAGGCAATTGGTTGTAAATGGGTTTACAAAACCAAACGCGATTCCCTGGGTAATGTGGAAAGACATAAAGCACGTCTTGTAGCGAAAGGTTATACTCAGCGTGAAGGGATTGATTTTAAAGAAACTTTCGCTCCAGTATCGACGAAGGATTCCTTTAGAACAATCATGGCATTAGTTGCACATTTTGACCTTGAGCTTCATCAGATGGATGTTAAGACCGCTTTTCTCAATGGTAATATTGAGGAAACGATCTACATGATGCAACCAGAATACTTTGTAGAAAGTAACTCAAAAGATCTGGTTTGCAGACTTAAGAAATCCATTTATTGGCTTAAACAAGCTTCTCGTCAATGGTATCACAAATTCCTTGAGGTGATAGTCGGTTATGACTTTGAGATCAACTCGGTTGAGGATTGTATTTATCACAAGTTCAGTGGGAGTAATTTCATATTTCTTATATTATATGTGGATGACATATTGCTTGCCTCGAACAATAAGGAATTGTTACACACTACAAAAAGATTTCTATCAGACAAGTTTGATATGAAGGATCTTGGTGATGCCAGTTTTGTGTTAGGAATCCAGATACATCGAGATCGTTCTCGTGGTATTCTTGGATTATCACAAAAAGCATACATTAAAAGTGTGTTACAACGTTACGGATTGGCAGATTGCAAACCCTTAAGTACCTCTATAGCAAAGGGTGACAGACTTAGTCTGAGTCAATGTCCTAAGACAAAACTTGAGATTGAGGAAATGAAAACGGTCCCTTATGCTTCTGCAGTTGGGAGTTTAATGTATGCTCAAGTTTTTACTAGGCCGGACATTGCCTTTGCTGTAAACATGTTGGGGAGATATGTTAGTAACCCAGGAATGGATCACTGGAAAGCAGTTAAAAGAGTACTCTGATATCTGCAAGGAACAAAGGGGCACATGTTGACATATAGGAAGTCGGATAAACTGGAGATCATCGGGTATTCCGACTCGGATTTTGGTGGATGCGCAGACACATTAAAAAGCGCGTCAGGCAACATATTCTTATTGGTTGGAGGTGCAATATCCTGGAAAAGTGTAAAGCAAACACTTATTGCATCGTCCACCATGGCAGCAGAATTCGTTGCATGCTTTGAGGCATCAAACCAGGCACTATGGCTGCGGAATTTTGTTACTGGATTACGCATTGTACAAGGGATAGAAGGCCCTATGAGGTTATATTGCGATAACAATTCCGCAGTACAGTACTCTAACAGCAACAGGAGCGCGTCTAAATCCAAACACATAGACATAAAGTTTCTGTCTGTTAAAGAAAGAGTACAGATGGGTCAGATAAGTATAGAGCACATTGGTACAAACTCCATGATAGCAGATCCCCTAACAAATGCGGTTTTGCCTAAGGTTTTCCAGGGACACACCATCAGTATGGGTGTAGTTGATTTAGAGGATTTTTAGTTTCAGTGGGAGAGTTTGTAATAGGATCTGATGTTATATTTTGCAGTATTGTGCACATTAAAGTTTATTGCAATATATATGCTTGGAAATATTTATTGATATATGTACTGTATTGGATCTCCAAAAGTAGGAACCATTTAAGAGTAGATATGTACGATTACAAGCCATATTACTCTTAGACCACCCTCCATAATTGGCCCAAGTAATTGATTGATTATGGTAATGTGATTACTGTTGCATCCTATTGTTCACATTACGAGAAAGAGGTCTTTAGTCCTTTATTGTTATCAATCATGTACGGGGTTGTACCGTTTGCCCATTGACAATGAATATAGGGATCCCATTAAAGTTGAATATGTATTCTTGAGTAGCATATGACGGTCCAAGTGGGAGATTGTTGGAATATATTTATTTAATATATTTATAGACTAACAATAATTTGGACCGATATGCTAAATAAACATATTCGATTATTGTCTTAAGGAAGTCCAAATTAAAAGTAGTCGAGTTAATTATTTAATTAACTAAATTGGACCTATGTGTAAAAAAGGCGTTATGGGCTCAAGTGTGGTAACCGGGTTGAATTTGGGCACTGTGATGAAGAGGGCCCAAATCTCAACACTTAAGCCTGAATTAATAAATCAGGGATATAAATTGAATTATCAATTTATTGGGTTATGGTCCCGGACACAAGGAAGTAACATAGGATGGGCTTTACAATGTTGGGCTTCACATTGTAAAATCTATAAATAAGGGGCTAGGTTTAGGTATTTCATCACTCTAAACCCTAATCAGAAATACGGCAGCTTCCTTAGTGTCTGGAAACTTTTCCCTCTTATCTAATCTGATTCTGCAGGTCTCTTAGTTTCATAAACGGAATCGCCGGAGAACGTGGAATCGCTAAAGAACGCTAGAGAATACTAGATGGATAGCAGTAGGCAAATCCGTAAGTATTCTTAATTTTCTGTTTCTTCTATTGATGAATCTAGCGAAGGGTTTTATTATTTTTCCGTGATTTGTTATATATTATTTGATGCGATTTCGGATAATATATAACATTAAACTTCTATAATGGTTGAAATCAGAGCTCTATTCGATGGACTGAGTATGTGTAGCTCTAAAGGCTACAACTCTGGTTGAAATTGAAACTGACTTAAGCATCGTTACTTAAATAATTCTGAAAGGGAAACCTCCATGGTTTTTGGAACCTATAGCAAAGTGTTGCAGAAATTTAATTACCTCAAATATGAATTTGGTTCAAATCTTTCGAGAACAAAACTTCACGGCGGACTGGATCGTTAAGCACACGCTTAAAACAGGAAAGAATACTGACTACATTTATGGGTAAATTCTAAATAACTTAAGAACTATAATTTTGCTCGAGAGCCTAGAAACGGGGTACATCAGGGTGGATAGCGACTAAAATCTGAAGTAAGATAGCGTTAACAACTATCCTGGTATATGGCACGGAGATTGCTACAGTTTCTTTTCCGACTCTGATCTCTGTCCTAGTGAAGCATCCGTATCTGCAGGCTGATTCTTCAATAAGCTAAATCAATTGACAGACTTGAATTCGCGACAAATTTGGAAGATTTGTAAGAGTAAAAGCATTTTAGTCAAAGAAATTTTGCTATGGGAGTCGAATTTAGCTAGTTGGTAGAGAGTTTGTACCAAATTTTGGGTCTTTTGGGCCCTCTTTGTCAAGTAGAATAAAATGAAGCAAGAAATTAAATAAAAAAATATCAAATAAAAAACGTGGCGGTTTTAAAACGATTATACGATACAAACGACTAAAAATACGAAATTTTAAAACGTAAAATACAAGTGTAAAAACAAATTAGTTTAAGACAGTTACGGAACTAGTAATGATATTAAGACTCTAAGCACTTTCTTCCAGCTTCCACTCTTTGACTCCAAACTAAACTCTAAACACTTTTGGGCCTCCGCTCAAAGTAGAACTCGGCTGTCCTAACACTTTCGGACCTAGTAGTACATCTCAAACTTGAACTCGGATCAAGCAGCTTAATTGGTAAAGCTCAAACTCGAACCCTGCCGAGTAGCTTGATTGTTAGCCACCAACCGTAATAGATCACAAGAATAACAGGGAGAAAGAAGGGCAGCTTTTATTCTTACTAAAGCAATTACAGATATATAGAATTATCACCTACAAATGTTACACAAACTAGTTCACAGGTTAACCTCAAAAACACAAACTTAAAGATTATTTGAAGTGGACTCTCCATTTTTCTGTGAATAATTACACGAACCAGAAACAAGCAGAGAAAACGAACTTTCAGAATCATCGAATGCCAATGCTGTTCGAGGAAACTCATGAAACCCGCCAAAATTGCACGTATCAAAATTAAAGGGCGAGAAACAGTTTCCTGGATCGACAATGCCTTCCTTCATCGCCATCAAATCACTCGAGCCCCCACCAAAGTTGTAATAATCTATAATTCCATTTCCAGCCTTAGTGGCTGCTTGATTGCTATTTGATGCCGTAGTACGGGACAATGCTTTCGTTTCTTCTAGAGGGATCGCGGGTGTGTGACCTTGAAACAAAGCCATATGACCAAAAAGTTTATCTTTCCTCGAAAACGTTGTTCCACACGAACAAAGCCATTTATCTTTGCCGCAATGTTTCTCATGTGTTTTAAGATCAGCAATGACTGAAAATTTCTTTGTGTTGCATCTGCTGCAAGTAAAGCTTTTATCGCAATGTGTACGCTTATAGTGATTTTTAACACATAAGATGGTTTTCAAAGGTTGAAACTTTTTATGGAATTTGTTCCGTTTACATCCCGGAAACGGACAAGAATATCTTTTAGTGAGAACCGGATCGGCCCCTGGTTCTCTATTCGGTTTGGCTAGTGCAGCCGGAGTTTTGTACTCGTCTCCGTGACCTCTCATGTGCATTCGTAGATTCGCATCTCTTTTAAATCCTTTCCCACATATAGCACAAAAATGAGTGTGGGGAGCTAAGATTTCCTCTTTTTCCAACTGCAATATCTCGTACGAGCCTGGAGGGAGGTTCTCTCCATCATCGGCGTCCTCTTCGTCTTTGAGCTCGTGTTCTTCGCTGATAACATGACTCATTTCGTCAACCATACAACTATTAGAAATATGGTTAAAATTTGTAAAGTTTGACACTTTACTGTCTTCAGGCGGATTAGTATAGACAACGTTTCCAAGCTGGCCGTTGTTATAAAGACTTGCTGCGGAAATATTAGTGTTTGCTGATGGCAGAAGCGTACCAGCGGTGGAAATCAACTGCACGATAATCGATGTCAAATCAGCGGTGATGAGCTGTTGTTGTTGTTGCGCTATGACTTCTGCCTGATCATGTTGCCCTTTTCGGCCCACGATTAGGTGGACTAAACCTTGTAGCTGATGGATTTTCTGTTCAAGGAAGGATAGATTGTTAAGTGTTGCTCTGGGATCCCAATCTTGTGCTTTTACAGAAGCGGGTAGAGTAAACGGGTTTTGCGCAGATGGGTCAAATTCTGTGAAAGGTGGTTCGGTTCTCATTTCTTGATCTAAAATCGAAGGGTTTTCTAGCTTTTGCTTGTTTTGATCCGAAATGAAGTTGGTAAACGGTCCGTTAACTCTTCCCCAATTGTCTTGTGTTTGACACAGCCTTTGCTTAGTGTCCATGCTGAATTTCTTGAGAAAATTGCGAAATCTGAAACCGAAAGCAGTATTCAGACAACATGTAGCTTGTTAGAAATCACTATCTGGGTTAGATTATGACAAGCAAAGGAAAAATAGATTCATTTATAAGAATCCTAACCGTTGCTCTTTATAAGGATCCATTTGTAATTTTGATTGCAAAACTCAGATTTCGCATAGCTCGTGATCCTAAATTCTTCACTAATACTTGTCAACCATTCATTACTACAATCTGCTAACAAAGACCATGATCCTAATTCTTCATCAAACCTACTTAACCCTAAATTAATAACCTATTTAGTAATTTCATTACAAAATTTCACACACTCCTTAAAACACCCATTTGATTCAACAACACAACAAAATCCGTGTCTAGATCTAGAATCAACAATACCACTTCATTCAATTACAAAAGACAAAGCACAAAACTTTTGGTGTCATTGAAAGTCAACAGTTTATCTTGAGACAAAATCTAAAACATGTGAAGGTACAACCAATAGATACTTCATAAAATTCACATACTTTTATCTCCTTCTTGCTGAAACAGAGAAAAACTCAATCTTTCTTATCATTAAAACATTATTACAAATCTCAAAACATCGAAGTACCCACATAACCACAAACTAAAGCTAAAACACTGAAAAAGGATTGAACTTTTTTCTTCAATATAAATTAGAGTTTAATATATTAAGAATCCCATATGAAAAAGAGAAAACATAACTTGAATATATATTAGAGATTGAAACTTACCAGGTTCAAGACTCCTTCCTCATGCTTTGATGAAACGATTAAAGGAAAAGAAAAGAAGAAAGAGAAGGCGAAGCAAGTGAATTTATCAGAAAACGATGAGATTACTTTTTTTACTAGATTGGACCATTTCAAGTCAACTCTTTAAATCACTACCGTTCATTTTATTTATCTTATTTTCATACTAAAATAAAAATAAAAATAAATTAAAGTATTTTGGAATGTATTAAAATATAGATGCCCTTTGATTATTCGGTTGTTTTCAATTACTATTTATTTTTTACAAGTATATTTCTTCAATTTTTATTCTAATCAATATCAAACTACTAACATCTTAGGAAAAGTTTTGGGAATGAGTACAACTGATTTAGGCTTTAGAAATTATCACTAATTTTTTATATTTTGCTTATTTTAAATCAGTTTTTTTCTTTTCTTTTTATTTTTTATTAGTTTTTTGTGTTTTAAAATTTTGTGTATGTTAATTTTCTCACGTATGATTGTTTGGGAACTGTTACAGACAGTTTTAACCGTAGATTATTTGTTTTATATTTGATGTCTCAAGTATTATCAATAAATTTATCTTTTAAATTTAAATTTAATATTACTACAAAAAATATTGATGATGTATTTTATACAAGAGATTGAAAAACTAAATATAAAATAAAAATATAATGATTAGGATGTGACATATCCGCTAAATAAGGTGCTCAGTTTAAATATATAACATTTCAAAAGTATGAAAAATAATTTAAAAAAAAACAAAATTAAATTAAATAATCTAGTTTGATGCCAGCGCAAAACCTGAATCGTTAATAATTCCAACCCATTCATTTATAATTTCTAGGTTTTAAGAGAGTATTGAAAAGATATGTAAATTGAAGATAAAATTGATTGAATAATAATTGTGGAAGGTGGTCGTTATGCAATTTGTATTTAATAAATATAAATTAAGAGTTGAAAAACCCAAATTCGATGAGACGATCAGAGCCGTTGAAAAAAACCGGCAGAAGACAAAACGTTGTTCGTGATTAGACAAAGTGATTAGTGGGTCCCACTACACAACTAAGATGATTCGCTTTTCTCTGGCCCCGTGCGCTGCATATGCGTAATTTGACTTGCTCTTTAATGCTTCCATTTTATAGTAATATCTTACTACTACAAAATATATGAAATTCTAGTAATATCTTTTTAAAACAAATCGATTTATTTTGGGTCTGATTGGTTAAAGTTGTGGGAATTGAGAGTCCACATTTGAATTTGGTAAGGAAATTGATAACTACACAACAATTGAATTAGTCGTTTTGGATCCAAAAGTTGATGTCATCGAAACAAAAGCTACCAAAATAGAATACATCACAAGATTAGGGATCAAAGTTGAAAACTGATCACAAATGGTTTACTTTCATTTTTTGAGAGAGAGAAATGATGGTGGTGCCTGTCTCCTCGGGGCTACCAGGAAACTACATGCCTACAACACCGCCATAATCTAGGAAAAGCAAGAAATGAAAAATATTTTGATAAAGTATAGTACTAATTAATCCACTCCCACTTAACTGAAAATATTACGGCTATTTAAAAATGGTTAATTTTTTTATATAAAAAAAGATTAAATTAAAATATAAAGGATGTTTAATAAAATAAATAAATAGTTCTATTTTTTTTTTCTAAATCTCAAAACTGTTTTTATTATTAACAAAGAAGTAATACTTTTAGAATATTCAGTGTATTAAGTTTCTTTGTATAGGCTTCTAAGTTCTTTATATATTTAGAACCTTATTTGAGTTTGCATTATAAAAAACAGTTCAATACAAAAAGGAACATTTTCTAAAACACAAAACCCTAGCCGCCTCATGCGGCTACTTCTCTCTCGGTTATTTAACATGGTATCAGAGCACGTGTGATTCTCGGAATTCTGAACATCCTCAACAAAGATGGCTGGCAATGAAGTCGTGGTCAGTCAAATCCCTAATGAATTAACAATGCAGATTACTGCCATTCTGAGAAATGGTCTCGGAACACAACAACAAACAACTAACCCCGAGAATTTATCCCAAGGGATTAAACTCGGTGGTGACAACTATGCCCTATGGGCAAACCTAATGAAGAAAGCAATTGGGGGAAGGGGGAGAGGTTCTCACATTACAGGTGAGGTGTCACCTCCAACCAAAACTGACAACACATATACAAGGTGGGAACAAGATGATCAATGTGTTTTCACATGGATTATCCAGAATCTTGAATCCATCTTGGTGAATAATGTCTCGTAATATCCCACTGCAAAATCCCTCTGGGATGGGTTAGCCACCACATACAGTTCTTGTACAGATTCGTTACAGGTGTTTGACCGTCATAAAAAGGCTAATTCATTAAGGCAAGGGTCTGATACACTAGAAGACTTGTGGAACAAACTGCAGAACATTTGGATGTCTATAGATAGGCGAGATCCGAACCCTATGAAAGACCCAGAAGACATTCAGATCTACAATAAGAATACTCAAGAAAAACGACTCTATCAATTGCTAATGGAGATTAATGACAAGCTGGAACCAGTCAAGAGAGATATCCTGAAAAAGGATCCTCTTCCTTCTGTGGAAACAGTATATGCTACAATACGAATGGAAGTGGCCAGGCTTAATATACTAAAATCAAGTTCTTCTGACACCGACTCTATTGAAATTGGAATGGGTTTGGCTGCTAAAGATTCTGCACAGAGGTTTAAATTCTGATCCAAAGAGAAAGAAGATAAATCCAAGTTGTATTGCACTCATTGTGGGATGAAGAAACACACTAAAGAGACATGTTTCAGCTGGTTGGCTATCCAGAATGGTGGGAGGACGATCATAAGGAGAAATATAACTAGTGTTTCAGATCTAGTGTCAAACGGGCTTTGTCTACAAGTGGCGGTGAAGATCTGACTAAAAATAAGCAAGGAAGTGGCACTGGTTTTGGAGGAACGACGAACTCCTATGAAAAACTTGGAGGTAAAGGGTTTGAGAAATCAATGAATTGGATCTTTGATTGCGGGGCTATAGACACCATGTCTTATGATCCCAAAGACTTTGGTGACATGTCATCTCCTAAAAAGTCCCATATTGAGACTGCTAGTGGAGAAATTTGTGAAGTCAAAGGGAAAGGTTCAATTATTTTTTCGGAAAAAATGGAAATTAAAATCTGCCTCTACATTCCTTCATTATCCTTAAAGTTATTATATGTTAGTCAAGTGACAAAACAACTCAACTGTGTGGTTCTTATGTATCCATTTTTTTTGCATTTTACACGACATTCGTACGAAGGAGATCATTGGGCGTGGTACTGAACAAGGAGGTCTCTATTATGTTGATGAGGTAGTTCATAAGGGACATGCCATGCTTGCTCATAGAACAACCGAAAGGCAACTTTGGTTATGGAACCGGCAACTTGGTCATCCTTCTTTTAGCTATCTTAAAAGTTTGTTTCCTAGTCTTTTTTTGAATAATTCCATTCATGAGAAATGTGAAACCTGCATTCTTGCAAAAAACTCATAGGGTCTCATTTAATCAAAGTAATATTAGAGTTGATTATGCTTTTTCGCTAATTCATTCTGATGTTTGGGGTCTAGTACCAAATTCTACTAACAATCAAATCAGATACTTTGTTTTATTTGTGGATGATTTCTCAAGAATGACTTGGATATACTTCATGAAACAAAAATCGGAAGTACCAGAAATGTTTGTTTGTTTTTACAAAATGATTTTGACTCAATTTGTAAAAAAATACAGATTCTCCGTTCTGATAATGGAACAGAGTTTGTCAACCAAACAATGCATAATTTTTTCAAAACAAATGGTCTTATCCATCAAACTACTTGTCCAAACACACCTCAACAAAACGGTACTTCAAAACGAAAAAATCGTACTTTACTTGAAAAAGCTTGTGCTATTATGATTGAATGTAGAGTTCCTCATTCTTTTTCGCCAGAAGCTCTTGCTACAGCCACGTATCCTGCAAATCGTCCACCAACCTGATGTCTAGGAAATAAAAGTCCGTTAGAAGTGTTCGCCACCCAAGTTACAATTCCTTCTGTTATGACCTTACCACCTCGTGTCTTTGGTTGTTCGGTGTTTGTTCATATTCCTAAAACTAGTCGAAACAAACTTAATCCGTGTGCTGAAAATGTGGATTCGTTAGGTATGGTGTCCATCAAATGGGTTATCGGTGTTACAATCCGGTTACTGGTCGAATCCATGTCACCATGGACTGTGACTTCTTAGAATCCGATTATTTTTTTGACCACAAATCCCGTGCTCAGGGGGAGAAAGTAAGTGAATCACTCGACTGGTTGCTATATGAAAGTTACTTTGAGGATGTGCCGACAGAATCGGTAGATGGCGCCACCGAACACGCCTCTTCCAACATAAAGGAGACTGACGAGGCAGTTTTTACCACCAATGATTCTCCCGAATACAATGTCCAACAAGAAATAAATTCCATGGATACTACCAGTTAATCAGCCGAAGAAAATGTCCATCAAGAGGCAAACAATTTACAATGTCATAATTCACAAAATGCTACTGACCATGACATTTCAGGAATTTATTTGTTGAAACTCAAACTCTGGTTCTTCCCCCAAGAAAAAATAGAGGGGTTCCTCCTGACCGATATTCACCGGAACACGTTCCTCGTGCTTCTACATATCCGGTAAAAATGGACAGGAAAGGAATGACGAAGATTGCAAAAGCGTTTTCAGCTACTATTCTCTCTGAACAAATCCCTAAAACAGCTCAAGAAGCTAAGAAGATGACTGAATGGCATGAGGCAATGAATACTGAAATGGAAGCTCTAAAAAGGAATGGTACATGAGAGAATTGTGTGTTACCACAAGGGAAGAAAGCAGTCGGGTATAGATGGATGTTTAATATAAAATATAAATCCAATGGAACCATTGAGCGACACAAGGCAAGATTGGTTGCCAAATGATATACACAAACGTATGGTATAGACTACTCTGAAATGTTCTCTCCGGTTGCAAAGATTGACACTATCAGAGTTTTACTTTCAATAGCCGCGAATAAAGATTGACCTCTTCATCAATTTGATGTAAAGAATGCTTTCTTACATGGAGACTCGGAAGAAGAGGTATATATGGAACCCCCACCAGGGTTCTCTGATGATTTTCAAGAAAATGAGGTATGCAAGCTGAAAAAGGCATTATATGGGCTCAAACAGTCTCCTCGTGCTTGGTTTGGGAGATTTACAATGGCAATAAAGCAGTATAGCTACAAACAGAGTAATGGGGATCATACCTTGTTTTATAAAAAGAGAGGAAAATTAGTCACTTGTCTTATAATATATGTCGACGATATGATTATAACGGGGAATGACGAAGAATAAATTAGCTCTCTTAGGAAAAACCTCTTCAAGGAGTTTGAGATGAAAGACTTTGAGGGATTGAAATATTTCCTAGGAATCGAGGTTCTGAGGTCAAGAGGAGGGATTTATATCTCCCAACATAAATATATATTAGATTTATTAGATGAAGTTGGCATGGTAGATTGCAAACCAAATGACACTCCTATGGTTGTGAATCACAAACTAAAGATAATTGAAGGGGCCAGACCAACGAGTAAAGAAAGGTACCAAAGGTCGGTGGGAAAATTGATTTACCTGGCTCACACTCGACCCGACATTGCATATGCGGTGGGAGTAGTTAGCCAGTTCATGCATCATCCTCAGGAACACCATATGGAGGCAGTAATGAGGATTATTCGATATCTCAACGACACACCAGGAAGAGGCATAAATTTTAAGAAAAATGGACACCTTGATGTTGAAGTATTCACAGATGCTGATTGGGGAGGGAATCCTAACGACAAGCGATCAACTGCTGGCTACTTTACTCTTCTTGGAGGTAACTTGGTGACTTGGAGGAGTAAGAAACAAAAAGTAGTATCACTGTCAAGTGCTGAATCAAAATTTAGAGGAATCGTTAAAGGGGATTACCGAGATACTTTGGTTAAAAAAGATAATGAAAGAAATCGGATCCCCTTGAAGTGTCCAACTCAGTTAATGTGCGATAATAAAGTTGCGATTAAGATTTCAAGGAACCCGGTACAACACGATAGAACAAAGCACGTTGAAATAGATAGACACTTCATAAAAGAAAAGATTGAAAATGGGACAGTCGAACTTCCGTTTGTTAGATCCGAAGACCAACTGGCAGACATCCTGACAAAAGCAGTTGCTGCAAGAACATTTGAATCTGTTTTATCTAAGTTGGGTATTGGTGATCCCACTACACAACTTGAGAGGGAGTGTTAGAATATTCAGCGTATTAAGTTTCCTTGTATAGGCCTCTAAGTTCTCTATATATTGAGAGCCTTACTTGGGTTTGCATTATAAAAAAACAATTCAATACAAAAGGAACATTTCTAAAACATAAAACCCTAGCCGCCTCCTGCGGCTACTTCTCTCTCTGTTATTTAAAAATACAAGCAGAGTTTGATACACTTAGTTTAGTGAGACTGAGTATTACAGTTTGGGACTTAAATTGTTGAGATACAAGTACAGCAACAAAAATTGCTTTGATTTTATTAGGCTTCAGTGCTCCTAATCTTTTGCATGTCATTGTTCCTACTACTTGATTCCTTGATCGAGACTGATTCTTGCCATCTTGGTATCCACTTGCCTCCTTATCTTGATTCACCTTGTCTTGATTAGTTGCAGAAGAAACAAGATATGTTGGTCAGGTTGAGAACCTGCCATAAAGTTGTTAGCATGTTAATCTAAGTGTCTGAAATAGCCCAAGTTCAAGATTTCTAGTAATAGAATAGCATTGAGAGGGCTAGGAGAGTTCATTCCTTGAAAGAATAGTCTTACTTTTGTTCCAAAGCATACTTATCAATTCAATCAGCATCACAATTTTATTTTCTAAAAATCTGTTTAAAAATCATTTTTGAGTTTAGCAAGTTTCTGCAGCATGTTAAAACTTCATATAAAAACCACAGATACTTACTATATGCTATTATGTTGAATAATTGCAATGAGTCAATCTCAATATCTATCTCTGTCAAGTTGTTCATTTGACATAATCTTAGTCCATATAACAGAGCTAAGGATTCAGCTATTAAGGGTGACCATTTGCCAATCAATATTCATTGTCCTACAATTAACTCACTATTAGAGTTTCTGATAATGAAGCCACCACTAAACTTCCCATTATGAAGTGAGGAGCCACCACAGTTAAGCTTAAGCCTATTTGTAGAAGGAGGGTTCCACTTAATATATAGATAGTTCTTTTTGTTTGGGAGAAGATTGACACAGTTTAGGTCCTTAACTATATGAAGATATTTTCTCCAATGTTTGGTTTTGATTAAAGAAGACCTATCTAAAGTAGATAAAAGATATTTGACTTGCTTAATTATCGATTTATCAGTACTAATCAGACCATCATGTTTTATTTTGTTTCTAGCTATCCAAATTGACCACACTATCAATGATGGTATTATTGTTCTAATACGAGTCTTATACAATGTAGAAGAAAACCATTTATTAATAATATGATTTATTGTCATATGCTTTCCTACTGCTATGTTAAAGATATTAGAAAACTGTAACCAGATATTCCATGCAATTAGACAGGAGACAAACAAATGACTTAATGTTTCACATTCTGGACAGAACTGCATTTTGAAACTAAACTAATTCCCCTATGTTGAATGTTAGTGTCTACTGATATTAAGTTGTTTTTAGCTCTTCACAAGGTAATAGAACACTTTTTGGTGTAATATTGTTCCAGGTTTGACTTTTGAAAAAAGATTAAACATTTTTTATTCTTATGTTATTCATAGTGAGTTTAAGATTAAACTTACCATCAGGAGATAGTTTCCAGATGATTAAGTCATCATTGTTATGATTAATTTGAATCTTAACTATCTTGTTAATTTCAGAATCAAAGATCACGTCATTCTTAATTTCTGTCATGTTCCATAATAAATTAGTCCAGTATTCATTCACCCTAGTTGTTGTATACCAAGAGCTTGATCTATTAGGATTGAATGAATTAGGGCTCTAGAATCATGCCATTTATCTAAGAAAAAGTCTACATTTCTTTTCCCAATTACCCAAAATATGTTTTCTTCTACTTTAGTTGTAACTTTTAACATTCTTTTCCATGTTCTAGAGTCTGATTGCTTAGGTAAAACTTGTAAGGGAAGTAATTTAGAGCAGTATATATTATTTAATAAGTTAGCTTATAGAGTATTGTTAGCCCTAAAGTTAAACCACAGTTTGTGTGACAAAGCTTCTTCAACTGTTGAAAGGTCTCTAAGGTTTAGGCCATTCTCACTAAAAGGTTTGCATAATTTAGACCAGTCAGTCCATATTATATTCTTATTATTCTCAGTGTAACCCCATATGAACTTATTGAGAAGTTTGTTAATTCTGTTAATTATTGTCTTTGGTATTGTGATACACTGCATATAATAAAGGGAATAAGCCAGCAAAACTGATTTGATCAAAATCAGTTTGCCACCAAACGATAATAACTTAGAGTTCCAATGTTCTATACTAGTTCTGATCTTATTAATGATTTCATCATAATAGGTGGTTTTATTCTTTAGAAATATTGGTATACCTAGGTGTTTGAAAGGTAATGATCTATGATTAAAGCCAAGTAAGTGTTCAAGAGTCCTAATACGTTGTCTAGTTAAATTAGATGGAGCTATAAAAGTAGTTTTCCTGTAAGTTGATTTGTTGACCAGATAAACTTTGATAGGTATTCATAAAGTTACTTATCTTTTTTAGATTCCTAACTGAGGCATTTAGAAATAATAAGACATCGTCTGCAAAAGCTAAGCAATTTATAATTAAGAATCCTCTAGTTTTGTAAGTTAAGTTGGGATCTAATGATATGCTTTTATTAATTCCTCTGATTAAAAATTCTTCAGCTAATATGAAAAGAGAGGGGGATAAAGGATCCCCCTGTCTGATTCCATTTGAAGATTTGAAAAACCCATATGCTATTCCATTTACAATCACAGAGTATTGGATATGTTGGATGCTCTTTTTAACTAAATTGAACACTTTACTATTAAAGCCAAATGATGGAATTACTTGATATATGAAGTTAAAGTTTAATTTGTCAAAAGATTTTTTCATATCCAAATTGATTATAATATTACTACCCCTCTGTTTTTTGTTTAAATCATGAACTAACTCTTGTGTAATCAAAATGTTCTCCAGTATATTTCTATTAGGGACATATGCCCCTTGTTCTTTTGAAATTAGTTTGGGCAGTAGTATTAGTAATCTATTATTTATAAGTTTAGATATTATTCTGTTGAAAACAGAGCATAAACTAATTGGTCTAAAGTCAGACCAGGTCTTAGCAGGGTTTTTCTTTGATATTAAACATATAGAGGTTGCAAACATTCCTTTTGGGAAGCTAGGTTTGTTAAAGTAATCAGAGATTGCATTATCTAGATTTACTTTAATTATAGGCCAGCATTCAATATAGAATCTAGAGCCATCAACTCCAGATACACTACATCTATTAAGACCCTTAATAACTATATATGTCTCTTCTATTGTAGGCTCAGCTAACAATGATCTATTGTCTTGGTTATAAATAATTCTGGTATAATGTCAGATGGAAAATCAGGGACAGGATCATCAGTTTTATTATTTAATAGTTCTTGAAAATAATTAATAGTTGATTCACCTATTAATTTTTTACCATCTAATATGTTATTATTATCAATGATCTCATTTATCCTGTTTCTCTATCTTTTCTTTTTAACAAAGTTGTGAAATGTTCTAGTGTTATTATCTCCATCTTTTAACCATTTGGAGGCACTCTTTTGTTGCCAATATGTCTCTTCCCTAGGAAGTAGAACTAAGTGTTTGGCCTTTAACTCAGAAAGTTTTCTATTATTTTCCATAGAGTAAGATAACTCTAAAATTCTTTCAAGTATTTCAATTTCCTCTTCAATTTTTTCAATACAATAAAAAATGTTACCAAATACTTCTTTATTCCAAGTTTTTAAATGGTTTTTTAATCTTCTAAGCTTAAACCAGAATAAATGAATGTAAGAGTTGGTAAAAGGTGATGTATCTATTGGGGTATTCCAATTATTTTCAACTGTTGGGATGAAATTTTGATGACTTAACCACATATTTTGAAATCTAAAAGGTGACTTTTGTTTAGTTGACACAGATGAGACTGAAATTATTAAGGGTGAGTGGTCTGACCCGGTTCTGGTCAGATGTCTCACCCTAGTTATATCAAAATACTCTATCCAGTTATCATTATGTAAGACTCGATCTAGTCGTTTCCACTTATGGTTGTTTGTCCATGTAAAATTTGAACCTGAGAATCATGGATCCTCAAGTTTACAGTCTAAGATCATATTATTAAAATCCTTCATTGAATTCATACACAGTGTAGCACAATTAAGTTGTTCACTTGCATTGGAGATGGTGTTAAAATCTCCAACAACAAGCCAGGGATCATTGTTGTTGTAATTGGACAGGTTTCTCAGTTGGTCCCAAAGGTTCATTATTTGTATTCTATTACATTTTTCATATACTATGGTAACCATAAACTATTTCAAAGAGTCATAATAGTGTATCATAGTATGAACAAGTTGGAAAGCTTCTAAAACTATATCAATTTTGTATGAGTTTCTCCAAAACAACCATATTTTATTATTTGTATTACCAAAGAAATGATCAAAACCAAGTTTCTTAGAAGTTTTTAAATTTTATCAATAGATATCATAGGTTCTTGAAGCATTATGAGATCTATTGAGAACTTTTTAACTATATATTTTATTCTTCTAATAGTGTTTAGGTTTCCAACACCTCTGGCATTCCAGTTTAAAAAAAGAGACTGCCATTTTTTAATATTTTTTGAGGATCTTACAGATCCTTTAGAGGTTATTGGCTTGTTAATGAGATTAATCTTCAGACTTTTGATCTTTATATTATTAGCTTTCCTATGACCTTTCTGTTCAATCTTATCTGTTTGTTTAGCTACTGGAGAATTTGGTAAACTTAAGTTTTGTCTATCACTAGATATTTCACAGAAGTCTTTATCAGAAAAAGTATCCTCATTCAAAATGTTAAAAGTGTTACTTAAGTTTATGGATCGTATAGCCTCAATTACATCACTATCATTAATATCACGGGGATTATTATTTTGATTAAAGACCATGCAATTTTCTTTTGTGTTTATTCTTTTAGGTAAAGTTAATTTTATGTTATTATAATCATTCTCAATTTGGTCTTTTAGATTATTCTCTGCAGGTTGATTCAGTTCACTAGGCATATTCAGATCATGTTCACTAGACACCACTACAGATTTTAACTTGGGAATCCATTTCTCCTTATGTGTTTTCACCTTTTTAGTTATTAACTGGTAATCTTTTGATTTTAACTCATCTATTTTACAAGAACTTTCTCTGTGGCCTAGATGTCTACAATTTTTGCAATAGGAAGGTTTATCATTATAAAATGACATCTTGCCAGAATCCGTCTCGATCACCAAAGCTTATCCAAAGTCTTTGGGGAAGGAGACTTGAGGTATCTACTACTGTCCAAGCTTTACAAAGATTAAAGCTTGCATGATTTTTATTGGGTATCCATATTGACAAAGAAATCCAATTGTCTTTGCAATATGTTCAATTGTGTTTGTGTTGTACATCATTTCAGGAATCTTAGGGAAAAAGATCCAAACTGGAGTCAAAGGGGACTCCCGTTTGGGGTTAAAATCAGTGGTCCATCTAAGAATTCTAAAGGAGAATTGGCCTATAATTCTAACTGTTCGTTTCCAGAATGTTTTAACATCATCTATGTTATCAAATTCCACGAAAATGTGTCTATATTCCCATTTATATATACTGTATTTACCTATGAACCTAAAGGTATCCAAGAAAGCCCTAAAATCTATGGCAGTAGGCGATCCATAGGAAAATTTTGTAATTAAAATAATTTTTGCTAAAGAAGAAAGAGTAGACTTATCTGATTCGTCAAATTTGACAAATTTATAGTCCTCTTCGACTCTGCGTGTGACATTTGCATGAACAAATCCTGTAGTGTTTCTCCTAGCAGCTTCTGGATCTATCTTCCCAGTGTTCTTCTTCCATATCAGCATATGATGGCCTTGAAGTTTTCGTCTGATTCCCTGCTCCATCTTCATTATTCTGACTCATATGTTCATCTTCAAAAACTGGATTTACGAACACCTGGTCTTGAGCAACAAGCTGTTACATGTCTTGAAGGGGTTGATTTCCTTCTTGATTGAACTTAGGGAAGCTATTTTGTCTAGAAAGCAGGCTTACGAACTTAGGTTTTTTTGCTATTCGAGAAGAAGAGCAGTGCAATTCGACTGCATCTTTAACGAAATGAGGCTAGGGTTATGGATAAGAATGGGTGTAGAGGTAGAAGGCCAACCCGATCCCGTGATACGACCTTTAAACCAAGAAACCCATTTCTTGTTTCTTTGGGCCCACTCGCCTTTTCCTCTCGCTCTACCAAATCAAGTGATGTAGCCTAGAAAGTCCAAACAAAAGCTTTTTTAATTTTATTTTATTCAAATATCTTATGTATTTAAATCAAATATAATTATATTAAGATTTGATTTGATTTTATTTTAAAATATTTATTTTATTTCCCTGTATTATAATTTAGGGTTTTGAGAAGCTCTTATATAAATCCTCATATGCCTTAAGTTATTTTAAGGTTTTGGTATAATATATTTTTATGTCTGAAAATTTCAATTTTTGTTACCCTTAGATTATGGTTTCAACATGTTACCCTTGAATTAGGGTTTCATCTATCGTTGTTTCTTCTTCTATTTCTGTCGCGTCATCAGTTTGGTATTAGAGCCCAACAATTCATGTTACGCAGATACAAGAATCATGTTCCGGGTACCTCTTGATTTGAAGGCTAGAATAGAGAACGACATCTTCTAGTCTACCTGCACAATTGGAGGAAGAATTTGCAAATTTGTAATTGATTCGGATATCTATGAGAATCTGATTTCAGAGGAGGCTGTTCAGAAACTGACATTGAAGTTCTTCCATACCCGTACATACTGTCAAGATTGATAGAGTACACTGATCTACAAAAAAATATGATGATGAAATCGAAGAAAAAAACCTTAATATTGAGGAATTGAAACCGTAAAAAAAAATTAGAAAGAATTTTTTTCATCAAAAGAAAAAACAAAAATTTCAAAATCAATACTTTCATCGGCAATTAAATTTGTCCCTAAAGATCCTATAATTCATAAGATCCAGTATAATTTAAAATCACGGACGCAAGCTAATGTTAAACATAGCTCTGGTGAACATAGTGATACATTTGGAGATCCTTCGTCACTATCTTTGCCGCCACCCAAACCTCCTGAAGCTCTATAGACCCAAAGTGTTACTACAGATCGTAAACAACAACAAACTACAGAACCACCTGTAAAAAGGAAAATGAAAAACAAGAGAGAGTTGAACACGGATGTCAACGAGAGAAAGAAGAAGACAATAACAATGAAAAGAGGCACGGTACAGATCAATTGGCATGGTATGAAAACCGGTATTGTCCCTTGATTTCCATCCCATTTTTGGTTTACTCGCCACCAGCGGCGCCGATTTTGACATCAAGCTTTGGTTCGTCAATTCGGGGAAACCAGAAAATAAAATTCCAGGTGCAACCTTGTTAGGAATTTAATGTTTTATTTGAGGGATCCAATAGTGCATCTACTAGAAAAGGACACAGTGGAGATGCATCTACCAGCAGAGGTATCTAATAAGTGTTAGGACTTTAATGCTTTATTTGGTCAAGATAGGAGTTACACTCCACTTCAAGTTTGTGTCATTTAATTGTGTTTCCGTTTTTTATTGTCCTTTCAGTTTCTCTTCTTAGGTGTCAGTTTTATTTTGTGTACTGACTATTTAATAGTCATTTATATTACCTAATAAAATTATCAAAGCTTTTCATAGCTTTTGTCTGAGATTTATTCATCTGAAATCAACAAATTTGGTATCAGAGCCATTAAATTAAAAGAGAAAGAGAGCAAACACATAGAAAAGATGGGAGAATCGAGTAATTTTGGGCAACCTTGTATACCAAAATTCGATGGAGATTATGACCATTGGAGTCTCCTTATGGAAAATCTTCTTCGGTCAAAGGAGTATTTTGATGTTGTGGAAGATGGAATTGATGAACCAATTAACAAAGAAGGATTGACCGAAGCAGAGAAGAAAACCCTTGCCAATGCAAGGTTAAAGTATTTGAAGGAAAATAATTATTTGTTCAATGCGATTGAAAAATCAATTCTTAAGACGATAACTTTGAAAGAGACGTCAAAGCAGTTGTGGGATTCTATGAAGACCAAATATCACGGAAATGCAAGAGTGAAGCGTGCGCAGTTACAAACTTTGAGGAGAACGTTTGAATTGCTGGAGATGAAAAATGGAGAATCCATCTCCAATTACTTCACAAGGGTGATGGTGGTAGCAAACGACATGAGAAACTGTGGGGATGATATACAAGATGTCAAAATTGTGGAAAAGATCTTGCGAACTCTGACTGAAAACTTCAACTACATTGTGTGTTCAATTGAAGAATCGAAAGATATTGACAGTTTATCAGTCGATACCTTACAAAGCTCATTACTTGTTCATGAGCAGAAAATGAGAAAGCCAAGAATAATAGAAGAAGAACAGGTACTCAAAGTTTCATACGAGTATCGAAATGGAAGAGGCAGAGGAAGACAATTTGGCCGAGGAAGAGGAAGAGGTAGATTTAACAAGGAAACGGTGGAATGCTATCGTTGTCACAAACTTGGACATTTTTCATACGAATGTCCTATGGAAGAGAAGACGAAATATGCAGAGATTGGAGAAGAGGAAGGTGATGTTTTGTTAATGGCGTACACACCAGTTCTAGAAGAAAGAAAATTTGTGTGGTATCTTGATTCAGGCTGTTCCAACCACATGACAGGAGACAAATCATGGTTTTCAAAGCTTGATGAAGAGTTTCAATCCTCCGTAAAACTCGGTAACAATTCTATTCTTTCGGTAATTGGAAAAGGTGATGTAACTTTACGTGTCAATGGAAGGACTCATGTCATTTCAGATGTATATCTACTACCAGAATTAACGAGTAACTTGATAAGCTTGGGACAACTTGTACAAAAAGGCTGCAAGATTTTGATACATCATGAAGTATGCAAGCTTTATCACCCGGAGTTAGGGCTGGTTATGCAAGCAAAAATGACGGAAAATAAATTGTTCAAGATTTTGACCTCAAAAGGTAACTTGTTTACGGCTGAGAAATGTTTGAAAATAACAGCAATGGATGAGCTTAAACTTTGGCATCGAAGGTATGGGCACTTAAGTTACAAAGGTTTAAGAACTCTCAAATATCAGAATATGGTCAAAGGGATACCACATCTGAGCACCAAGGAAGCTGAGAAATGTGTTAGCTGTTTTGTTGGTAAACAACATCATGAGAGTATCCCTAAAAAAAGTTTGTGGCATTCGTCAAAGAGGTTGCAGCTGGTACATTCTGATATATGTGGGCCAATTTCTCCAGCATCGAACTTCGACAAGAGATATATTCTTACTTTCATCGATGACTTTAGCAGAAAGGTATGGATATATTTTTTGTCATTAAAGTCGGAAGCTTTTATATTCTTCACTCGATTCAAGATCCAGGTAGAGAAAGAGAGTGGAGAAACGCTAGCATTTCTACGAACGGACAGAGGCGGTGAATTCACTTCAAATGAGTTCACTGATTTTTGTGAGGAAGCCGGAATTAGCAGACAACTCACTATAGCTTTCACTCTGCAACAAAATGGAATTGCTGAGCGCAAGAACCGGACAATAATGAATATGGTGCGGTGTATTTTGAATGATAAAGGAGTTCCTAAACATTTTTGGGCGGAAGCATCAAAATGGGCTATACATGTCTTGAATCGAAGTCCAACTTCCGTGACACAATGAAAAACACCTGAAGAAATGTGAAGTGGAATAAAGCCTAGAGTTGATTACTTTAGAATTTTTGGTTGTATCGCTCATGTCCATGTTCCAGATCAGAAAAGAAAAAAACTTGATGATAAAAGCAACATATGTGTGCTTTTTGGAGTAAGCAGTAAATCCAAGGGTTATCGCCTATACAACCCAAAAACAAAAAAGGTCATTACAAGTAGGGATGTGATTTTTGAAGAAGAGAAAAGCTGGGATTGGGGACATAAAACAAAAGAATTAGAGGCTGAGCAATTAATCTGGGAGGATAGAGAAACCGAAGCTGAGGAGAATGTTGAAGAAGTGACTCATGAGCCTGAAACATAGTAAATAAATGAAGAAGAAGAAGTTTTGAATCCAGCAGAATCTCTTAGGCCTCAGAGAATCAGAAGAAGACCAGCTTATTTGCAGGATTACGAGACCGGATGGGAGGAAGAATAAGAAGTTTCGGGTCTTGTAATGTTTATGTCAAGCGATGATCCTGTAACATTCAATGAAGCTATTAAGGAAGAAAAATGGTTTAATGCTATGAAGACAGAGTTGGATTCAATAGAAAAGAACGGAACTTGGTTTCTCACAAATCTTCCAAGTGGAGCAAAGAGAATTGGTGTTAAATGGCTTTATAAAACCAAGCTCAACGAGAAGGGAGAGGTTGAAAAATACAAAGCTCGATTGGTGGTCAAAGGCTATGCGCAAGAAGAAGGAGTAGATTACAGTGAAGCCTTTGCTCCTGCGGCGCGTTGGGATACTATTCGTACGATGCTAGCTGTAGCAGCTCAAAAGAATTGGTGTGTTTATCAGTTTGACGTAAAGAGTGCGTTTCTTTATGGCGAACTAATAGAAGATGTGTTTGTAGATCAACCGCAAGGATACATAAAGGAAGGAGAAGAACACAAGGTTTACACGTTGGTGAAGGCTTTATATGGTTTAAAACAAGCCCCAAGAGCTTGGTACAGTAAAATTGAGGCATACTTTGTTGGAGAAGGATTTCAAAGGTGTGAGCATGAGTACACACTATTCGTGAAAACTGATGGAAGTAACAAGATTATTATTGTTAGTCTTTATGTAGATGATTTAATCTTCACAGGAAATGATGAAAATATGCTTGAGGAGTTTAAATTATCGATGAAAAAGGATTTTGAGATGACTGATTTAGGGAAAATGAAGTATTTTTTGGGTGTTGAGGTGACACAGGATGGTGATGGAATCTTCATCCATCAAAAGAAATATGCTGGAGAGATTCTTGAAAGGTTTAATCTGCATAACAGAAATGCTGTCAAGAATCCTATTGTGCCCGAAGTGAAGTTATCAAAAGATAGTGATGATAAGAGAGTTGATTGCACAATATATAAACAACTCATTGGAAGTTTAATGTATATCACGACGACAAGGCCTGATTTGATGTTTGTGGTTTGTCTATTGAGCAGATACATGTCCGATCCTAGAGAGGAACATATGCAAGCAGCAAAGCGTGTGCTAAGGTACATAAAAGGAACGACTGGATTCGGTGTGTTTTATAAAAATGGAATGCTGGAGGAGTTGAGTGTCTATACTGATAGTGATTATGCTGGAGACATTGATAATAGACGAAGCACAAATGGATATGCTTTCTTATTGAGTGGAGGAGCAGTTTCTTGGGCTTCAAAAAAACAACCGGTAGTCACTCTATCCACCACTGAAGCTGAGTTCATAGCTGCATCATTTTGTGCTTGTCAATGTATTTGGATGAGAAGGATTTTAGAAGAAATTGGTATGATGTAGTCAGGTTGCACTACGATTATGTGTGATAACAACTCAACAATTAAACTATCAAAGAACCCTGTTCTTCATGGTCGTAGCAAGCATATTGATGTTAGGTTCCATTTTTTGAGGGATCTTGTCAAAGATGAAATTGTGAAATTGGTTCATTGTGGTACCAATGATCAGGTTGCAGACATATTGACTAAACCATTGAAGTTGGAAGCTTTTGTTCGATTAAGAGAGAAACTTGGAGTTTGCGAGAATATAAACTGAAGCTATTGCTTTCAGTTTAGGGGAAGCAATGTTAGGAATTTAATGTTTTATTTGAGGGATCCAATAGTGCATCTACTAGAAAAGGACACAGCGGAGATGCATCTACCAGCAGAGGTATCTAATAAGTGTTAGGACTTTAATCCTTTATTTGGTCAAGATAGGAGTTACACTCCACTTCAAGTTTGTGTCATTTAATTGTGTTTCCGTTTTTTTATTGTCCTTTCAGTTTCTCTTCTTAGGTGTCAGTTTCATTTTGTGTACTGACTATTTAATAGTCATTTATATTACCTAATAAAATTATCGAAGCTTTTCATAGCTTTTGTCTGAGATTTATTCATCTGAAATCAACAAACCTATCGAACTAGCCTTACTTACCATGGCTCTGTTATAAATATTATTCGATTCTCTCCATCCGGTGAATAATTGGCCTCTGGTGCTGATGGAGGTGAAATGTTCTTATGGAAGTTGTACACTGAACATTACTCATAGAAAGTTTTCCAAACATCATCGGTCCACCGGAAATATGTTCTAGATTTGAAATGGTCAACCACTAATGCTTTTCTTATATGTGGATCAGTGGATAATTCTTGCATCATATGGGATGTTAACAAAGGTTATATCCTTCAAATATTGGATGGCCATTCCCATTATGTTCAAGGAATCGTCTTAGACCCTTTGGCTAGGTATGTTGCTTCTATTAGTTCAGATAAAACTTGCAGGATTTACACTAATAAGCCTCAAGAAAAAGGGAACGGTGGTGACAAAATGAATTATGTTTGCCAGCATGTAATTGCAAAAGCGGAACAACAAACAGGAGAGGAATCTAAACTGTCAAGGACCATATTTTTCATGACGAAACGTTGCCATCTTTCTTCCCAAGATTAGCATGGTCGCCTGATGGTCTATTTTTACTTCTACCACTAGGTTCTTCCAAAATCTCACCTGCATCAGAATCGATAAATGCTGCTTATATATTTTTGAGAGAGAACCTTTCAAGGCCTGCTTTGCAGCTCCCTAGTGCCAGCAAACCCGTGGTTGCTGTCTGTTTCTTGTCCAGCTTATTTCTTGAAGGAGATATTTCCTTTGATGTGCAGATTGAAAGTCTTAATTTCTTTAGCTACCTATGCTCGCTGCAAGATAATAAATGGTGCGCTGATCTTCTAGCTGAGTTTCCTTCTATTCTTGTTCCATTGTCTAGTGATAACCAAGATGTTAGATTTGCTGCTATGGGTTGTGTTAAAGGGTTGCAAACTCTACGTGTTGACTTCTGTCATACAAAAAATGGACATACTGCTGTTTGGAGTAATTTTTTGTATGATCTTCTGGTCATCATTGTTCAAACTAGCCACCTTGTGTTGTCAAATGACAAGTATCTTTCTTTTTCCAAGACATCTCTGCTCCATCTCATCTTGGAAACTGCTTTTCTAGCAAAAGCAGAAAAGGAGATTTCGAAAGAGTTACAAGGAAAATCCGACCTTATCATCGGAAGTTATAGAGAAGGAAATCATTACTATGATTTCCTTGAGTATGAAGCTTTTGTTCCCAAGGGCTACAA
The DNA here is from genome assembly GCA_036936605.1 of Limnanthes douglasii subsp. nivea. Taxonomy (NCBI): domain Eukaryota; kingdom Viridiplantae; phylum Streptophyta; class Magnoliopsida; order Brassicales; family Limnanthaceae; genus Limnanthes; species Limnanthes douglasii. The sequence continues at coordinate 171,659,898 of JAUPFV010000004.1, read as the reverse complement.
TATTAGAGGTTGCATAAGTATAAACGACAATGAACCAAAGGCTACAGCCAACGTAGGCGAAAGGCTTAACAAAATTATGTCGGCTATACTTGAGTCCTACTCATCCGACGACAAGCGTCATGTGGACGATCTTGCCATCACTCAAAGCGAGGAATTCCGACGATATTTGAACTTGACTCAAGATCTTCAAAGAGGGAACTTTCTTGACCTGTCATTCGACGAGAAGCTGTCTTTTTGCTTGAACTTGTACAATGTTATGGTCATCCATGCAGTGCTTAGAATAGGGCGTCCAGATGGGGAAATTGATAGTCGGTCATTCTTTTCCACCTTTCAGTACATTGTTGGAGGCTGTTCCTACTCACCTAGCTCTATAAAAAATAGGGTACTTAGAAATAACAGAAGACCGACTTATGCATTAGTCAAGCCTTTCGGCACCAACGATAAGCAAATGCAGCTTTTACAAGGAGTTGAAGCCGAACTAATGATCGATACGCGAGCGAGAACTCTGTCTATCAAGGCGATTCCTATGTCCTTCATCCTTGAGGATGGAAATTCAAAATCATATCTGTTTAAAATCATGGATGCGTCGGGTCATGTTATTTTTTTATGAAATAACTGCTGCTTTAAGGCTTGCTGATGGTGCTGTTTTGAACGTGGATGCTATGGAAGGTGTAATGGTGAACACAGAAGGAACTATACACCATGAAATCTAGGATCGCATTCCTCTTGTGGTCACAGTTGGCAAGTTGATTACCGAACTTAAACTACCTCCAAATGATGCTTATCATACGCTAAGGCATACTCTCGAAGTCATTAATACCTACATAGCTGATGCGTCTACTACGACTGGAAATGCACTAATTATCGATCTAGTTTCTAGATATGTTTGTTCGGACAGTGCTACCGCTAGGTGGTCCTTCGTTTTTCAGTCATTTGCTCAATTATATATCAAGGTTCACGATATTCCTTTCGATGCTGACTTGGAAGCTATAACTCGGGATTTCCATAACCAGGGATTCGAGTCAGTAATTTTTGAATATACGTAGTGCAGGTCGTTCAATGTTTTAACGTTTGGAATTCGAGGTCGAATTCTTCCCAACCGAGGAAGGATGATGTAGCGTAGATTGCGGACAAAGTGATTTCTTGCTCATGTATCGGAATCAGGTGAAACAGATACTCAAATCGAAGATTTTGAAGAGACCGTCAGATTTTAAAAATGTGACTTATCACAAACTTTAATACCCAAATTCGACCCCTAAAGCATTCAAAAATCAGTTTTTACATTTATTCGCTATTTTTATTTATTTGTTTTATTTTTTAGACATTTTTGTAATTTCTTTTATTTGACATTAGGGTTTTGGTTAGGTGTTATATAAAGCATCCTATATCTTATTTTGTCGTAAGACTTTGATGAATAAAAATTGAGATTTTTTTCTTAGTCTCTCATACTCTAACTTAGGGTTAGGGTTTATATATCATTGTCTCGTCTTCTTCTCTTGTGTTTGTCGTCGTCTATTCTATCTAGTAGCTTGGCGCTACCACCAAATCTCTAATTTGTACTCTATTATGGAATCAATAAATAGTCCAAATATACATACCAAAACCTACTCAATTTTGAGTTTGTCCATGTTGTATGTAAATATGTTTTTTTACCAAAATATTATTTTGAAATATTTAGGATATTTTGTTTTATTAAGTCATGGATATTCTATTATTGCCGACACTTATCCATAACTTTCACGTCTCTCTAATTTTATCTATTTTTTTCTATTTAAACACTAATCCAATAAGTGTTTGGTGTTGTTCCTCATAGGTGTCAAGAGCACAACACTAAGCACCTATGGTGCAACTCGTTATATATCATTAATGATGTGCACTAAACATGTATGGTGCATAATGACATGTACTATATGTGTTCATTGCTGTGCACTTAGAACATATTGTGCTAGTTTCTTTTTAAACTATTATTTTTTATAATAATTATTTCCAAAAAGAAACTAATTTTTTTATTATTTGTCGAAATATTAACCTAGTCTATTTAGTTAGTAGTATCATTATGTATTAATCATTTATGTGTTGAAGTTTTAAAAAATTGTTGTTTTTTTTTTAAAAAAACCTTATTTTTTACGTGTTAATTATTTATCTGTTAATTTAATAAGTTCTTTATTAAAAATCTATTCTTGAAAATGTTTGAATGTTCAGCAAGATATTCAAGAACTTCAATTTTTTTCAGCAATATGAGGTTTGATCTACTAAATCAAAGTGTGTTTTATGGCTGAAGTTAGTAAATTTGATTGTTTTGGATTTTGGATTTTGGGTGAACTTAGGATGCACTTACTCTTTTTACTTCATTAATGGTAATTAATGGTAGTTTTGCAATTAAATGGAACTTGAGGGTTAATTTGGAACCAAAAAAGTTAAACATGGGTCAAATGCATTTTTTGAATAAAATTACATTGGTTTTGAGTATGTGTAGTCTGACCCATAAATAAATAGTATTCTAACGAGTGTTTTTTTAACCCCGATGATTCGAAAGACATTAAGAAAGTTGTTTAGGTCTTAATTTCTTTTCAAGAATCATAAAAAATCGAAGGCGATATAAAAATCATGATTAAGATTTTGATAAAATGTAATACTATTGTGGTTCAGATTTTTATTAATAATATTATCAAAGTTATTTGGTCAGATTAACTCACAAGAAAAAAACATTATTAGAGTAATTTGGTCGGGTTGATTTCTTTTTCAATTACAAATAACTTTTATTTTATATAGTTACGATAATAGTTGGATGACAAAAGTTTCGACTGTACTGATCACTTTTATTACCGATTTTTGAAGTTTTATTTTGCACGTTACTATTATATAATATATATATATATATATATATATATATATATATATATATAATTGAACATTTTTATTTATAACATGTAAACATTTTTCAATGTTAATTTTATTTATTCGGTTAGATTTTTAAAGTTGGATGTCTTTATATCTATATGATACCATAGCATCATAGTTTTGTAGGATTTGATTAATGTAGCACTATATTGAGGGATCTTCCATCTTAATCCAAATCAGTCTAATTGATATCTAAATTATAATATTCATGAGATTTTTATAATTATTTTTTGGTCCAATTAAAATTAATATTAAAATTAATTAATTTATAAAATCAGACTTATAATTACAATAAATTGGATATTTTAAATCTATTTGGATGAGACTTTTCGATTTATAATATCCTTATGATGAAATATTTTATAGCATATCCATAAAGAAACCGTAAAATAAAAATACAATGACGTAAGCATGGTGATGATAACTTTATATGTTATAAAAAATTATGAATATTTTATTACAGGACGAGGCATCTCAAAATTGAGTGACAATGTCGAGCTTATATGGAAGTTAACGGTAATTTCACAACTTTTCTCTATTCATAAATCAGCTTAAATTCAGTTTAAAAAAACATCTAGTGGGTTGATAGGACTAGGACTACCCATATTTGTATCTCTTCACAAAATAATATAAAAAGCAAATCCTCAATTATGTTGAAAGACACGTTTATCAAGTAAAAGATATTTCCTACTTAGATTAAATCATTTGTTTTTTTCACTTGTTTCCTATTTAATAAACGTTTATTGTTTTTAAAAGATACCAGTGGAAATTTGATCATTTTCGTGTAAAAGGGACATTTTGGTATTCATATCTTTTTTAGAATAATCAAATGTTATTTCTTTAAATGATAATTATAAGTACTATATGTTTAAAAATCAATGATAAGTAATATTTATTAAATAGTATTAAGTCTCACAAATAAACAATGAATACACACACTATCCGAAAACCTTAACCGTAAAGTTGAAAATTTAGAAAATCTTTGACCTAAGCACTTAGGTCATATCTCTAAACCTATAATGCATAAATTTGTTGTTACAATGTTTATTAAGTTGAATTAATGATTTAGACTTTGTTGCTTGCATCGAATATATCAAGCAAAAACAAACCATGCTCAGAAGGTTAGGTGCATACAGATTGAAAGAAGTCTTAGAGTTAATACATATCGATACCTGTAGACAGTGGCGTAGCCAGGATCAGAACATTGTGGTGTCGTGAACTTTTTTATTCTTATTAAATGAGAATATAAATATATAAAAAATCGAATTGTCGGTATCATGACATAATATACGTTAAACAAATAACTAAAATCTGATTAGAAAAAAAAACTAAAATAAAAACATAAATCTAAGTTAATTTTACTTGTACTTTCCTCTTACTCATAACTTGAAAATGTTGAAGGATAGTTTTGTTACTAATCGTGGTAAATACCTCTTTTCCATAAATGTTACCAAATAATCATTAAGCCATGGATCGTTCATTCTATTTCTCAACTCATTCTTCACATAATTCATTCTTGAGAAAACTCGCTCAATACTTGCCGTTGTTACGGATAAAAGCAAAGCCAACTTCAAAAGCTCATAAACCCAATTGAAGAAAACATGTTTTTTTTGTATTCACAATAATCCTAGAAAGTTATGCAAGTCCTTTCAAATTGAAAAATCTAGCATCTTTCCTGACACTCCTAAATAACACTCAAATTGGTTTGTTAAGACTTCATCATCAACATCAGAAGACTCCATTGGGTACATTTTTGTCATTCTCTATAATAATTTATTATCAAAAGCTTCAAATGAAAAGCAAGGACTCAAGCATGCAATGTATTTCAACAAATCTGTATTTTCCATATTAAACCTCTAATTCAACTCTTTGAATTGCACATCTAAAATATTCATGAAGCAATCAAACTTGTAGTGATGCAAGTTAGAAACAATATGAGCTAAACACCTAAATTTTATACCTTTCACATATTGTGCCTACATGTAAGGAATGTCAACACTCAAGTTGTTGCAAGATGACACAACTTTATCCAAAAAAAATTACCAACCGTCATTTCTCATCTCCTGTAATCAATATTTACTTATCGAAACAAGGTCCAAAGTGTTCAAAATATCTTGATCAGCCCTTTGCAACGTAAAAGACAATTTATTTGTCACCCCTAATACATCATTCATCAAATACAACATGAAAATAAAATCAAATGTTTGCATCACAGTTAACAAGGTCTTTGCTTCTCCATTTTTATCACTTAATCCATCAACTTCCAACTCTTCAAGAACTTCAATTACTGGAGAAAATAATTTCATGAAACTAATAAGTGTCCTATAGTGAGAACACAACCTTGTGTCACCAGCTCTTACAAGAGACATCTTTTGATTCAATCCGCGACCAGTTTCGATAAAACCCCCTTCTATCAAATTTGTAACTTGATTTTCTTAAGCTTGATTCAACCCCCTTCTATACTGACAAACATAAAAAACTCAATCAACAATAAAATTTAAACTTAATCTGTGTAACTAGTGAATAATAACATAAGACATGTAGCAAAGCTTCAATTTTAAGAATTAATAACATAAAACATAATAAATACCTTAGTGTTTGAAGCTGAAAATTAGAAGAAAGCAAGAAAAGAATTTGCAGGTTGTAGTTGGAGTTTTTAAAATGATAGTAGAAAGAAATGATTTTATTTTCTAGTTAGGGTTTAATATATATATATATAATATAATATAATATAAATTGATATTATATATATATATTTAAAAATATCTTATAATCTAATTTATATTAGATTAATATATAGGATATATTATAGCTTATATATAAAAGATATATTATATCCTAATAGTTATATATCGGTAACTAATTCTAATTATATAGTCTAAAATCTAGTAATGTAGTTGCTACTGATTCTAATTATATAGCCTAAAATCTAGTAATGTAGTTGCTATTGATATAATTTTTTTATAATATATAGGATGCCACGCCATTAAGTACTGATTTTTATATCGACTAATATATAAGATGCCTTTAAGTATCGAAAATATATAAGATAAGAGGTTGCTTTTATATTGCGTAATACATAAGTATAAGATAAAATATATAAGATAAGAGGTTGCTACTGATTCTAATTATATAGCCTAAAATCTAGTAATGTAGTTGCTACTGATATAACGTTTTATGATATATAGGATGCCATGCCATTAAGTACTGATTTTTATATCGACTAATATATTGCTATTAAGTATCGAACTAATAACACGTGGATTTTTTGGGTTGATGTTTACCACAGAGATGTGTTTATTTGCTTTTATAATGGTACTAAGTATCTTAGTTTAAGAATTGCGTGGGTTCCTGCCCCCACCCGCCCACCTCTGCATATGCCTATAGAGCATTCTGAAATACATCATAGAATCAGAAACGGTATTTTATATTATTTATAGATTACTCATCTCTGCATAAAAAATGTATCTAGAAGGTAAAATTGTTATGTTTAAGGATATCGTGAGAAATATTTGTCATTCAATTTTATTGATATCAAATTGGGGAGAGGTCATCCAATATATTTTATAAATTGATCACTTCAGATATAATCGAGAGTGAAAAGTTGGTATATGTTTAAAAATTATTTCTATAAGGATTAAACGAATTACTAGAAAGAGAAAGTGTCAAGAATATCTTAGAGAAAGAAAATGACAAATATTAAAGTAAAAAAGTAATGATTGCTCCATTTTCTAAGAAAAAGTACACATATTTATAGGATTGATAATTTCCACGTATCATATCATACACTTATCATATCAGATACTTAATCCCATTATAGTACTTAGGCTTCTATCTTGCTTAAAATATTCCTTATACATTATTTACTGATCTTTATACCCTTCAAACTAATTATTTTGGCTCGGATTAATTTCATCCTTATGAGTAGCCCCATAGTCCTTGCGAAGAAATCTGAGGTAGGATTAAACCCAATATATATTTGAACGAAACCACTTCGCAATTATGTAGGTGTAAGAACTTAACCCAGCATATCTTCAAATAACCCACCTCGGAATTATGTAGGAGTGATACCCTTAATTTTGTGAATTATGTGGAGGGTAATAAGTAGTCTCATCAAGTAGCCGTAGAATTTAAAAGATTAACATGTCTGGGTAAATAAGTAGACTATTCAACTTCTTTCTGAAAAGACAATTAAACCTCTCAACCATTTGTTATGATTTTACTTTTTGAGTCGTAAATTCCTACTTACCAAAATCTAGAGACAGGAAGAGAAAGTAACTTCCTACTATTATCACTGTTAAACCCAGGTTTCTACCACCATTAATCAGAAACCACCACAATAGCTTCATTCTCCCTTCGTACTTATCCGAATTCGCTTTACTTTGAGTTGGTGATTCTCCTTTGTTTATGTTTAGGATAAATAATGTGTGGGACTAGGTTACCATTGCTAAAAAAGCTGCCGAAAGAGAAGCTGTAGGAATAGTGCGTGATAAGCCTTTACAAATTTCACAGACTTTCACCTACGATCCTTGGCCTCCTTCAAAAACATTATCCCAAACCATTGACCTCAGATCTTTTGCCAAAAATCCTCATTCTTTAAGCCCCAAAGCTTACTCTGAAAAACCAGTTCAAATATCCTAGTATCACGCTAAAGGTGATTCCGAAGATCAAAATATTTCACAGAAAAATAATCACACATCAAGACCCAAAAAACACATATTTAAAGAGTCACAACAAAAAAGGTGAAGATTAATCCTCCCCTGAAGCGAGAATTATGATAAGTAAAAAATCACAAATGGTGCATTAGAATAAAGGAAATAAAAGTGCACTGCATGCCTCTCACCAACTGCAAGATGAACCTTCCGAGGAGGTTAACAGTCATGAGTTAGCAACGATTGTTATCGAAAATAGTTATCGTTCTTGAAAAACTGATGGAACCCTCTGGTGCCTCGTATGCTGTAAAAAAGTTGGCCGCCTCTGATGCTCGGATTATTCCTCTTGCTAGAAATAGGGATCTTAGCCGTAAAATGAACAAGAAATCTAAGATAGACTAATCCAAAGTCAATAAAAAGAAATTGAAACCTAGCTTGATGAAGAAAAATAAAGTAAAAGTTGATGAGTTAATCACTTTTAACACCAAAACTACTACTCTTAAATCTTCTAAGAGAAAGAAGACAACGACTTCAAAGAATAAGAAAACTAGCACTACGAAAAACCACAAAGGGTTTGTGCATGATCAAGTTGTGAACATATCCTCCCCTGACTCCACACCAGAATTCGTTAGAGATGATGGAGAAAATAAAGGTGATCAATTTTTGACATTGAGCCTCAATTTTATCAATATGAGACCCCTATTGAAAATATTAATAAAAAAATACCTTATCTAATAAAATAAGTCACTAATTCTTTCAATGAGTAATCCTGAACCATCTGAATATGAATAACCATATTTTCAACTGTATTTTTCCAACGAACTATCACTTACGCTTCATTACATGGTTTAACCTGTGACAAGTCTTGAAAGAAACACCAAACAATTTGAAATTAATTACAAAAAATTAGTTGATGAGGTCATAACTGTTTGGGAACAATACGAAACGGTACCTAAGGAGGTTATTCATCTTTGAAAATAAGCCACTACTAACAAGAAATTGACTGAAAATGCTCAAATAAATCTAGTCGACTATTTTAATCCTTTCAAGAAGAAAAATCTAAATTTCACAACATCATAATACGGATAAGACGGAAAATATCTGCAAAAAACAAAGTAGAGATGCAAGACAAAATTCAAACTAAGAGGCGCTCAAAATTTTATATCAATAAAGTGAAGAAGGAAAAAATAAGGTCTTTAGAGATTTGGAAGTATTCAAAATCCTAGCTGAGAAAGATTAAGCCTCTGTTATTACCGTTGTTGTTAACATTTACGCCAATGCTTGTCTTTAGACATTGAAAAATTATGAAAACAGGAAAAAATATATTTAATTCTGGTTGCACAAAAGAACTTTGAAGCTCAACTTAAAATATCATTGATACATGTTACCTAAAGACCAACACTGCAAAAGTATGAACAACACTTCCTTGACCGAATCTGTTGACTCTGAATTAAGATAATTTGAAAGTGATAGTACGAATTCATCAAAAAATATGGATTTAGAGGATGCAAACTCTTCAAACAACAAGTCAAACAGTTGTTTGAATGATAATGAAGACAACTGAAGACATAATAATAAATTCACATTGTCACTGAAGGGTTTTTGAATTTATTAGTAACATTATACTTAGAGTTTGGGTTGTCAAGTACATTTCGAAATTCACTTTGTTTCTTAGACTTCTACTCGCTTCAGTGGCGTTGACTTCAATATGTCCGTCTTTTCGAATAATGTTTATCATGAAAATATTTTTTCTTATTGTAACTATCAACTTGTTCACGTGTTTGAGAATGCCCATCGAATCCGAAATAGAGGATGATGAGTGGAAACCTCAATCAAACACCAAATAAACTTTTCGAAAAGAGAACAAGTGTAAAAATATAAGAAATAATGGAGAGTAAAGTATGTTTCATAAATCGTTAAGTGTGGAAAAAAGAAAGAAAATGGAAAATAATATAAGATATTCATGTCTATAAAGAATGGTTTGATTACAATTAGGGATTTCACCTTTACTCATACTAGTTAAAATTGATCTCCACATTTATCTTTGTCTGTTACATGTTTGACACAATAAATACAAAATAATATTTTATTAGTAACATACAACATATTACGTGTAATTAAATATAAATATAATTTTTATGCTATATTATTATCCGGATATTAAGTATGAAATATTTCCTTATCATGAGTCTCCATAGTCTTTGAGTTGGAGCATAGTGAACTTAAGGACTATATAATGGTCGAATATAATATCCGGATAGTGTAATCTTCTTGTTCTTCTTTGAATTTGAGAGAGGTTGTCTTGTTTTTATTTTATCTATTGTGGTATCTCTTTTATCATTTATCTTTTCTAGCTGAGGTGTCGTTGATCATGTCGAAGAAACTATGCCAGCCATGTCGGCTAGACTTCGAAAACTCTTAGGGCTTGGTTACACTGATTTTCCTAGCCAAACTATTATCAGAAACGTCTTTAAATTGGTTTGTACTTAATTGTTCATGTCTTGTTAAAAACCTTTACCGGCCAAAACCTCCATTGAGGATAAAAAAAATATATTTTGTCAAAGGAAAATAGTGCAGCTAACAATTAGTAGGCTGTTATGATGTTACCTGTTTTTTCGGCATGCTTTGATTTTTTTGTTGGATATGGATGAATATCCCTCATAGTCTTTGGTGAAGGATGAAGTGAAGACTATTGTAGATGTACATGCTTTATGTGAGTATGTTACGTTGTAGATTTTGTGGACCTTGTGCTGGAGAATTTATTAAATTTCGTAGGTAACTTTGTATAGATTGTAAGCATGTAGGTAACATAATGGTGTTTGTATGAGAATGGGCTTGGTACTGATTGACGCAATGAATGTTTATAATTCATATAAGTGAATATTTATGTATTTGTTCAACTTTTGTGGTGTCCTAGTGTATCTTTACAAGATCGGGCACAATATGGCCCATCGCGTAGCTTGAGTGGGACATGCCCCTCAACTAATTTGCGGGAACGATCATTTTGACCAATTGTGTGGCCCTAAAGGGCTTGATATATTATCAGTTCTCTTATTAATACTTGTACAAGGTATTTGGCTTAATGCAACCCTTACGTGGCCTCAATAGGGCGTGACCAATTAGCTCGTTCGTATTAATTGACTCAAATGATCCAGGCTCAGTATGGCCCCTTACGTAGCTTGTAAGCATGACCATTGACCCATTCACGAAGTTGTAATGATTGAGAGAAGTATGCAATAAATACATCTAAAGGTGAAAACATGAGATGAAGATGAAGATCACTTGGTGTGTATCATGGAGATAACTTCGATTAAATCCTTTGTGGTATGGATATGGAGACTATTTGCCTTATATCCCTTCTCTAGCATTAAGATAGAACATACTCGGTTGTTAGCTCTTTCTATTGTGGAGATTGAGGTCATTTGGCTTATAGCCTATTTTTATCACGAAGATGAATTGTTTTGGCCTACAATTTTTTTTTATTATGGAGATGAAGGTTATTTGGCATATAACCTTATATATCATGGAGATGGATATTATTTGGAGATCATATGGTTAATGACTTAACAACTCTATTGTATGTTGAATTTTTGAAGTTCGAGTTATAAAGCAAAGCCATTGACGAGGGCTAAAAGTTCATTTGGAATATCCATTGACGAAGTCATGTTTGAAAATTTTCACTTTAATGAAAAATAATTGCTACTATTTTATTGTGGAGGTCTCTCGTTTGAAACTATTGCACTTAAGATGATATGTTGAATGGGAGATGATTCGATCCGAAACTTTTCGGAGGCCTTACCATCAATACTTATGATTTTTCACAAAATGTAAATTATAGTTGAAAAATATACTTTCAATTAACAATGGAATAATTGCGTCATTTATTCATAGTTTGAATAAGAAAATTTATTCATTCAAGCCATCTAAATATAAATGTTTATATTTAATATACAATTGAAAACTATATATCTTTTTGAACAGGTTAGTATTTAAATATTATTTTAGGATTTAAATATTATTTGAGGATTTAAATATTATTTGATGCATACTTTGAAATCGTAGGTAAAATATCAATATATTTATGCATATATATATATATATATATATATATATATATATATATAATCAAATATATTACATTGACTAGATAAACATTGATTCATGCAATTTAATTTTTTTTATGCAATTACATTTAAATCTAAACTTTAGTATTTAGTGTATATTTTGAAAGTTTTGTAAGCTTTTGTATCTATTTACTATAATTATCTTTTTATTTATTTATAGAAACATACATTTAAAAGTCAAAATAAATAGATTTGTCCCTTTAGTTAATTTTAATGTATAAATATGTATAAAATTTATAATTATTAATTTTAATATATAAATATGTAATATATAATTCAAGTTATATTGTTTAAATTAGTATATAATTATTCAATTAATGTCTTTTTTTCCCCAAGAATTGAAATTTCATTGAATATAATATGAAACTTTACAAATTGTTAATACAGCTTATGCAATAGCAAAACATTTCTTATAATAAGTAAACTACATTGTGTAGTTAACTTATACAACATATGCTAATATTTTCTTCTTTCCTTTCCTAGCAAGCCTCTCTCCCCTTGCTGCATTCCTTCTCTTCCTTAAACATTCCTTTCATGCTCAATCTTCTTAGCCTCCATCCACTTGCTGTCCTTTACTTTATCAACTCTATCATCCTTGCACCTGATCTACAAAATCAAACAAAATCAAACACATTCATGGTCAAGTCCTTCAACTTGCCAGCAAGTTAGTCGAAAAATCTAAAATGACCTAAGTTTAAAGATTCCAGCAGAGTTAACACTGTCATCTAAAACTTTTATAAGAGGATCTTAAAGACCTTTTGAAGTTCCTTGATCTAGTTAACATTCTATTTCTAGCAGATCTTCTCAAGCTAACATTAGATGATTCTTTTAATAGCTTTCTTTGTTTAGGAGAATTAGGCTCACTTAGACTAGGCCTATCTATAATTATATGATCTTCTACAACATCTTCTACCTCTTCTAATTCATTATTAGACAAAGGATTAAAAGGATTATTCAGCTTTATATTCTCAATTTCATTAAGTATATCTTCATTAGTTATTACTACAGAGTCTTCTAAGTGATTAGCAAATGTTAAAGTTTTACTTTGATGCTCTAAAGAAACACTTCATATATTCTTAATAGACGATTCTTTTACTTTCTTTAAATGATTATCAGAAATACAAACATTCAATGGCAGAGTGTTATGAAACCCTGAACAGCGCTAGCAGATGGTTGTTTCGCCTCCTTTCCCGTCCTTAGAACTTCTGCGTAAGTTCTTGACTCCTTTTCTCCTCTGGAAGGATCTTTGTTTGGAGACTCATTCCTTTCGAAAATCGGATTTTCGAAGAAATGAGCCTCTGAGATGAGGTTTGATGACTGAATCTTTGATGGTGGTCTCTGAGATGAGACTGGATGGCTTCCTAAAGGTGGATCTACTTGATTTTGTTCTTCAAGATGAAGAACAGAAATCGAATTTTGCATGCTCGATTTAGATCTGGAGAGAGAGGTTAGAGGTTGTGGCTGTGAAGAGAGAGCAACAAACTAGGGTTAATCGAAGAGTTAAGGCTTCACAGAAGCTTTACAAAGGCTTCACGAGCAAGGCCCACGGCCTTGAATTCAAGAACTGGATTTAGGTTCTTGGAGCCCTAAATCCATTCTCTCCTCAATTATTCAATTAATGTCGTTATATATAAAAACAAAAATAAAGACTAAAATCGGACTTATATTTTAAAAATATATTTTATGGAAACAAATATTATTATATTAATATGTTAATTTTTAATACATATATAAATATATTTTTAAATTAATATTTGTATTACAGATATAAACTTAAAAACATATATGCATTTATAGCATAAAGTTTTCGTCAAACTTAAAATATAAGTGAAAAGTATAGTGCAAATCAATTAAGCAATTGACTCTGAGTTGACTCCACAAGTTTAGGGTTTGGGGAACTTTTTCTCTCCTCTTTGATTATTCAAATTTTCCATGTCTACAAGTTTAGGAATTTTAGAACTTTGTCTTTCCTCTTTGATTATTCAAATTGTGATCTTTGGTGTTTTTTTCCTTTGGTTGGAGACGAGTTTTTTTAGAGTGAAGAGTCATATTATTTATATTGACAAAACTCGTGATCCAACCATAATTTGTCATTGGCGCACTTTTATCAAGAAAGAAGATCAGGAACAGTTGCAATGCCCTTGGCTCTCGAAGAAAATTGGTTTTTAGAAAAATGAGAAACTTTCATTTTCCACATATTGCTGATGAGGGAAAACCTCAATCAAACCCCGAATGAGCTTTCTAAGAGAGAACAAGGGTAAAATATAAAAAATAATGGAGAGTGGAGTATATTGCATAAAACGTTTAGAGAGGAAAAAAGAAAGAAAAAAGGAAAATAATATAGGATATTCTTAGGTAGAAAGAATGGTCCTATTACAATTAGAGATTTCACCCTTACTTATACTAGTTACAAATGATCTCCACATTTATCTTCGTTTGTTACATGTTTAACGTAATAAATGAGGATAATATTTTGTTAGTAAGTTACATGCGTGTAATTAAATATAAATATATTTTATGTGCTTTATTATTATCCAGATATTATGTATGAAATATTTCCTTATCAGATGACTCACTAGATTTTGAAGAAACATACGTGTGCTTGACTTTCCCTTCTCTTGTTGGAAGAATGATAACCCTTAATACATTTGAAATTAACTTCCCAATGATTATCTCTTTCTCAAAGAATCTCTCCATGAGTCTCGTCAAAATGAATAACTAAATTTCTGCCTTCGTTTTCTCTTTTGAACCTTAGATTGGACATTTCCTCATTTAATAAAAATAGATTGTTCCCTCTGAACCAATTGTTTATTTAACTCAGCTATTTTATCAAATAATTGATTTATCCTATCTTCTAAATCTAACTAACTGCGTTGATCCTCAAATTGTGGATCAATTTGAGCTTCCCTTCTACCTTTATTATTTATTCTTTTATGAACACTATTATATCTACTTCCACTTCGGGATCCATATATCTCATCGAGTCAAATGTAAATTTGTAATAACTTATAGTTTCAGATATGATATCTAAGTGCCAAGTGTACCTCCAACTGTGTTCGCGAATGATCGTTTCAGATACAATCGGGAGTGAAAAGTTGGTATTTAGTCTAAACGTATTTCTATAGGGATTAAAAGAAGTAATATGGAGAGAATGTGTCAAGAATACCTTAGAGAGAGAGTGTGTGAGACAAGTATTAAAGTCAAAAAGTAATAATTGATTATTTTTCCAAGAAATAGTACACCTATTTATAGGTGTAACAAGTTCCATATAACACAAGTACGCAAATCTTATTGGATACCCTATCCTATTATTGCACTAAGTAAAAACATATATATATATATATATATATTATATTTTTAGTCCTTTATGCTTCTATCTTGTTTAAAATCTTTCTTATACATTATTTTCTTATCTTTTTATCCTTCAAAACTAATTATTTTGCCTCGGGTTAATTGTATCTTATCATAAATTACCAATATGGATCCTAAAAAATCAACCATTATAAGACCATAACATAACTTTCTACTGGGTGCAAGCCTAACTCAAAACATATGCATGATTTAGGATGTTCATCTAATGTAACTACTTATAGGTTGATTTAAAATAACTTGGACGATAAGAGGGTTAATCGTTATATCTATATACAAAACTTCTACCTCGAGCACATGCAATGGAGCCGTAGAATATGAGTTTGAAGAAAGGGAAGTAGAAAAGGTCCTCGATCCGCAACAAATAGCGAGAATTTTTTATAAAAAACATAAGGAAACATCGAGAAAATAGTGTAGGATTGATTAATTAATATTTCAAAATTTAATATTGGTTCAATGGCTCTCCAAAGAAAAAATCTTCTCAAAATATCAAAAGGGGCTCCAATTGGTAGAAAAAACTGGATCTAACAAATCATACCCGCAGAAGATCATTAGATATTAAGAACATTCAAAGAGAATCTAAGTTACTATACGTAAGTAAAATACGGCTACATTAAGGTTCTTTAAGGGTGTTCATTTTTTGGGAAAGAGTTTATGAATAAATATTCATTTTGAGAAATAACCCATAAAAATCAAAAAATAAGTAGACCATACATACATCATATCACCATAGTTATTTTTTTCGGAGGAAACCCGCAGCCGCTACTCAGAGTGCAATGAGTGCGCACACGGTAAACCCTCAGTCTGACGCAATAGCCTGCAAACCATAGTGATCCATGTTATTAGATTAATACTAAGATGTCACATTATTATTTAATACAATCATTTTAGTCTAGCTAGAACATGAAGATGATTGAAAAAATATTTGTCTCCATATAAGAAACAAAACAAAAGTGTCCAAGAAAATCAGGCTTTGAACAGTAAATCGTCCATGAACAACTCAATTTAATGACAAATAATCCATGGACTTTCACTAGTTTGGTACTAGTCCCTCTACTATCGATTTTCTCGACTTATAGTCATAGACTTTAAAAAGTCCTGTGGTAGCCCCTGGACTATTCATCTTGGATAAAGTTAGTCCCCTATACATGTTTACTAAGGGGACTAAGTTTATCAAAAATAGAAAGTAAAATGACTAACTTTATAAAAAATGAATAGTTGAAGGACTATCTGTCATAAAAATTGATAGTCAACACACGCAGGGGGACTAACTTTATCCAAACTGGATAGTCCATAGACTACCGACGGACTTTTGAAAGTCCAAAGACTATCTATCATTAAATTTGATAGTCCATGGACGAGTTACTGTTCAAAATCTCCTTAAGAAATGCAGACTAAAGAAATAAGGCCTTTAAGAAAATCCAATAGAGATAGGAAAAAATATTATATAAAATGTATATTGAAAATCATGTGTTAATTCTGATTTGAGAATCATGCATTAAATTCGAAATGAGAATTATTTGTTAAGCCCTAATTATAAATTATTTATTTAATCCAAATTAAAAATTAAGGGTTAAATATAAATCACAAATCATGGGTTAAACGTGAATGACAAATCATTTGTTATATCTAAACTGATAATCATAAGTTAAATGCGGATCACAAGTCATGTGTTAAATGTGCATAAAAAATCATTGATTAAATACGAACTAAGAATTATATGCTAAATATGCATTAATAATCATTGATTAAATACGAACTCAGAATCATGGGTTAAACATAAATCATGAATTATTTTTTAAACCTGAACTGAGAATATTAGATTAAACGTGAATAATGAATCACCTGTTTTATGCAAAATGATAATAAAAAATTAAATTTGAACTACCAATCATGTGTTAAAGTGAACTGAGAATTTATCATGTGTTAAAGTGAACTGAGAATTTGGGTTTAAAAACAAATCATGAAAACTTAGAATCATGTATTATGTGTTATATGAAAACTTAGAATCATGTATTAAATTTGAATTGAGAATCATATGTTAAAACTAATTGAGAATCAAATGCTAAAAGTGAATCAGGAATAACGGTTAAATCATATATTTTCAAAGTTTTTTATATTATTTATTTGAAAATATTTAATAAAAATATTAATATTATTTAATAAATAACTTTTTTCTTACTTTTTGTCACGACCGGGTTTTTCTATAAAAAAGACTTTTTTCATACTAAAATATCTTATTAAATACTACAAATATAATTAAAATATTATGTTGAAAAGATTTTTTGCCAAATACATATACTAAAGTATTTTCTAAAGATATTTGAAATAATAAATCCAAATATTTTCTTTTACATATATCCAATAATATGTTTTAAAAATGTATAGAATATTTAATTCTAAAAAAATATTTGTTTAAAAAAAATATCTACAAACAAATCTATTTAAATTTTAAAACATTTTTAATATCTATATTAAAAAATATAAAATATTGAATAAATTTTATATTTGACATTAAACTTTTGAATATTAAAAATTATAAGACTAAAGAGATAATAATAAGAGATATAAAATAAATATTTAAGGTTAACGTCATGAGTAAGGCATGCTTATGACGAAAGGTCATGAGTTCCAATCTCTCTACATACGCTTTATTGGCTGAGTCTATCACCTTGCGTGGTTTACCTTCTAGCGTTGGTTTGCACACTATTGGATTAGACCGAGAGTTTACCATGTGCGCACTCATTGCACTAATTTAGTAGCGGCGGGTTCCTTAAAAAAATATAAATTAAATATTATAGATGATAAATAATATATAAATTAAATATTATAGATGATAAATATGACAAATGATTTTCTCTCCAATATATATATATATATGCTATAAATATATATATTTATTAACATTATTAAAAATATATTTATAATATTTAATTCGAAATTATGTTATATATTACCAAAATAGCTAGGAAAATATATATTTGAAATACACGAAAAATATTTAACCTCAAATTCCATATCCAAACTGTGTATAATATAAGGTTAAATTGGTAAAGTAGTGATTCAGTGTTCTATTACTTTACTTTAGTTTTTATAGTCTAGTAATATATATTAAAAGTCTTTGAGTAAAAGTTTGAGTAAAAGAGTTATTTAAAATTTTTAAGATGCACCTTAAACGTTTTGTGTAGTCAAATTTGTGCCTCTTCCACTTGTGCAATCTTCACATAGAACGATTCGGATGTTATCCCAAGTATATCAAAAAATCACGAGGAATCAAAGATGAATATTTCGAAGAGACGTGAGGATATCAGAAAATTGACTGTTAGCGACTTGAAAGATTGGATAATGATTTTTTTTTCGATTTTTTAGTTTTTTTTCATGTTATTGGAAAATGAAATCTTTTATTGACTTTTTTTTCAATTATATTTTATTTTTTTCTGATATCCTCACTTCTTTTCAAAATATTCATCTTTGATTCATCGTGATTTCTTGACACACTTTGGGATAACATCTGTGAAGATTACGTGGATGAGGCACAAATTTGGCTACACAAAACGTTTAGAGACCATCTTAAAATTTGTGAATAAGTGTTTTACCTAACACTCAAAGATACAATGATAATTTCTTTCTATAATGACAATTTCTTTCTATGCTTTTAATAGATATTATTTTACTATAAAAACTAAAGTACTTTACCAATTTAACCCTATATTATAGATAGTTTTGTTTTCGATGGAATTTATGGGTGGGCCTATTAAATTATTGTTTATTTGGGCTTTTATTGGTTAGGTTTTCCCTCGGTTCGTTCTGTTTAAAAAAAGTTAAATTAAATTATAATTTAATTTTAAAAAAATTTACTTAAATAAATAAACTAAAATAAAAATTTAGAAATTATTGTTTGATTTTTATTAAAAGTTGGTAATTAACTACTAATTTAATTTTGGTAATATAATATATAAAAAATAAAAAATAATAGTAAAATTGTTCGTTATAATGGTTTTATTGGTTCCATTCCGTATCGATTCTATCGGTTTACCGATCTTATCGGTTCGATTCTTTATCGGTGCTGTCGGTCTACCGGTTTATCGGTTCGGTTCCTGATTCTTTATCGGTGCTGTCGGTCTACCGGTTTATCGGTTCGGTTCCTAATCGGTTCTACCTGTTTATCGGTTTTATCGGTTCGGTTCCTTACCAGTTTTTATGTTTCGGTTTCCTTATGGGTTTCGGTTAACCAGACCGTTAAGTTGCAGTCCGGTTCTTATCGGTTTGGTTCCAGTCCGGTTCTCGGTTCTTGAGAACCGTTGACAGCCCTAAACACAACAACTAACGTTCACTACCATCATAATCAGGTAAAAAAAAGTTATATTTTAGTCACATAATTATACTTTTTTTTTCAAAACTATTACTATATATACAAGTCTACGTTGATGATGAATAACTAACGTTCAAAAAAAAGTTATATTTTAGTCACATAATTATACTTTTTTTTCAAAACTATTACTATATATACAAGTATACAAGTCTACGTTGATGAATACTAACCTTGAAGCCTTACTATGAGATCCCTGCACGTATAGAGACTAGTCTGATCTTTTGTAAAAGAAGTAGTCAAATACAACTATACGTTGATGAATACTAACCTTGAAGCCTTACTATGAGATCCATGCACGTATACTAACCTTGAAGCCTTACTATGAGATCCACGTATAGAGACTCGTCTGATCTTTTGTAAAAGAAGTAGTCAAACAAAATAACAAACACACCTCTTCAATAGAATATTTTTTTCATCTTCAATAGAATATTTTTATTTCCAGTTTCTTTTTAGAAAAATATAATTATAAATTTTCTAAAAACCATTATTTGTATGAATAAAAAAAGAAAAAAAGAATCAGTAAAAGATATTGTATCGATATTGTTTGCAATAAAAAAATAATTATGATAAAAAATGATAATTTGAAACGAAAATTTGAAACAAAACATTTGAATTGTTTTTGTAAAAAATGATAATTTGAAACGACAATAAAAATTCGTTGCAAGATAATAATAAAAAATAAAAATATTAGCAGCAAGACTTTAAAATATTAGTAGCAGATAATAATAAAAAATAAAAATATTAGCAGCAACTACTAAAAATATTAGTAGCAACTACTCTAATTATTTATTGTAACAAATTTGTTAATAACAAAACACTAATAATTATATTTATTGCAAATAAAATCAATGTTGTTGAAGGACAACATTGTTAGTACTCTAATAAAAGACTAAGTTACCATGAAATTTGGAAGGATCTAGAAGGCTAACCTGGACAATTCTCTGCACATTTGTCTCGATGTTCCGAGGAGAACAGTGAGCCGGAATTGATGGAGAGTTTTTTAAGTACTGAAATTGATAACCCAACTGGAAGAATTTAGAACGATAATTTGGACAATTCTCTACACATTTGTCTCCGTGTTCTTGACGAGAATGAGTGAGTCGGAATTGATCAAGAGTTTCTTAAACACTGAAATTGAGAGCTAGGTTGGACTTCCAAACCCGCGTTTTGTTCAATCGGAGGATTTCCGCCGACAACTTCAAACCGCAGCTTCGCGACGAGTCGCCGTCGACGAATAGGTTACCGAATTATGGGGCCCATCACCTCTGTTGGTAAGGTTGGAAGAGAAATCAAAGAATCGATGACAAGTTTGGTGGAAGAAAGAACTAGAGGCTTCCTTCTCTCCACCATTATTGATAAATATTGAAAAACAAAATATGAATGTGACGATGGAGGCCTATCACTATATATATTATCTATTTGAATATTTAGTAAAATATTTAATTTAAGATATTTTTCCTCCCATTGATGTGCTAAAATATATTTTCAATTTTTTTTATATTATTTGTTTGAAAATATTTAATAAAAATATTAATATTATTTAATAAATAACTTTTTTCCTACTTTTTGTCACCCAATGGGCCGGGTTTTTCTATAAAAAAACTTTTTTCATACTAAAATATCTTATTAAATACTACAAATATAATTAAAATATTCGGTTGAAAAGATTTTTTGTCAAATACATATACTAGAGTATTTTCTAAAGATATTTGAAATAATAAATCCAAATATTTTCTTTTACATATATCCAATAACATATTTTAAAAATATATAGAATCTTTAAGTCTAAAAAATATTTGTTTAAAAAAGATATATCTACAAACAAATCTATTTAAATTTTAAAATATTTTTAATATCTATATTAAAAAATATAAAATAGTGAATAAATTTTATATTTCACATTAAACTTTTTAAAATTAAAAATTATAAGACTGAATAGATAATAATAAGAGATATAAAATAAATATTTAAGGTTAAACGTCATGAGTAAGGTGTGCTTGTGACCAACGGTCATGAGTTTCAGTCTCTCTACATATACTTTCTTGGCTGAGTCTGTCATCTTGTATGGTTTACCTTCTAGCGTTGGTTTGCAGACTATTGGGTTAGAATGAGAGTTTACCATGTGCGCACTCATTGTACTAATTGAGTAGGGGCTACCGGTTCCTTTGGAAAAAAAATATAAATTAAATATTATATATGATAGATAATATATAAATTAAATATCATAGATGATAAATATGACAAATGATTTTTTCTCCAATATAAATATATATGCTATAAATATATATATTTATTAACATTATTAAAAAAATATTTATAATATTTAATTCGAAATTATGTTATATATATTACCAAAATAGCTAGGAAAATATATATTTGAAATACACGAAAAATATTTAACCTCAGATTTATGTGCTAAAATATAAAATGTATTTGAAACATCCGGTTGAGAAGATTTCTGATCAAATGTATATACTAACATGTCTTCTTAATTTGAAAGATAGCCTCTATATATAAAACACAATAAACATTTATACAAATTTTGTTTTAGTTTAAAATTTTAAAAGTTCATATATTTTAACCGTAATTCGGAAAACAAATCTAAAAATACCATTAGTTTTATTTTTTCAAGGCAAATAAAACTAGTACCTTTTGAATTTTTTTTAAAAAGTTATATTTTATACTCATTTGTTTTTATATAGTTTCGCATCTATCATATGCACGTTTCGCATCTATCATAGTTGGTCTGGTTTCGCATCTATTATAGTTTGTCTGATTTAACATCTATCATAATTGTCTGATTTCGCATCTACCAGTACAAATTTAAAAATGTTTCGCATCTAGAAAAAAAATCGCACATTCATCGTAAGAGTTTTCCTTTTCGTTTACACTCTAAAATTAAAAATTAAAAAATTCATATCTTTCAAACTGTAACTCAGAAAAAAAAAAATCAAAAAATGCCATTGATTTTGTTTTTTTAAGACGAAGAAAACTAGTGCCACTCATGATATGTTTTGAATTTTTTTTAAAAAACATTTTACACTAGTTTCTCATTTTATGGTTTTGCATCTATCATATGCATTGTTTCGCATTTATTATAGTTGGCCTGGTTTAGCATCTATCATAATTGGTCTTGTTCCACATCTATCATAATTGTATGGTTTCGCATATACCAATACAAACTTAGAAAGGTTTTACATCTGGCAAAAAGAAGGTTTTGCATCTTCTTCGTAACAGTCGTCTTTTTCGTTTACACTCTAAAATTTAAAATTTAAAAGTTCGAATCTTTTCAACTGCAACTCAGAACAAAAAAATATGAATATACCATTTTTTTTTTGTTTTTAAGACAAACTAAACAAGTTACATTCATGATATGTTTTAAATTGTAAAATATATATATTTAACACCAACTTTTCGCTTCTAACAATAAACAAGTTCTGCATATACCAGTACAAAATAATAAACACGTTTTGCAACTATCAGTACGTAAAGTAAAACCGGTTCGCATCTTTTTACTTCATTTTCTTCGTTTAAACCTGAAACCCTTACTTGAACGAAAATTCCCCAAAACACACAAACACACTAAAATCGACCAAAACCTTTCTACAATACAGAAATTCTACTACAAAATCAAAGTAATACTAGAAGAATACCAAAAATAAAGAAAATAGATCTCAAGTTACCTTTTTCCAAAAAAACAATCGAGTTACCTAAACACACAAATCGACTTATTTAAACGGATATCCAAAATCAAACTTTCAAAATAAAGTAAAAACACAATCAAAATCATATGGAAAAAAACAAGAAATCGAGTATAAAATTGAATATTCACCTATAATATTATGTTACTATTCTATTCCCGTAATAGAAAAGAAAGACAAACAAATAGGGAAAAACGGTGAAGTAAGAAACATAAAAGTTTTTATATAATTAAGTAAGGGTATTTAGATTATTATTGGGTCTTAGAAGGTAAATATTTGAGAGAAATGAGTATTCCTCATAAATACATGAAAATATGGGTCTTAAATGATACTAAACTCTTGTATATATATAGTATATATTTTGGAACGTTTATATTATAAAATAAATTACTAATATATTAATACTAAAATAAAAATAATATTAAATTTATATACCGTATTGTTTTTGTTAAATGCAAACTAAAAATCGTCGAAAACAATTAGTTGAATGTGAATCGCGAACATTTGGATAAATGGGAATCACAAGTTAAATTAGAACTAAGAATCATATAGTAAACGAGTATCACGAATCGTGTGTTAAATCAGAACCAAGAATCAAAGGTTGAATGCGAATTGAGAATCGTATGTTAATTATGTATTGAGAATCATGGGTTAAATCTGAACGGAGAGTTAATGATCAAATGTGAAATGTGGACCATGTGTTAAATCTAAGGTGCAAATTATGGGTTCAATCGGAACCATAGTTATCAGTGGCGTGCGGCGGTCTGTGGCGAAGAAGGCTAAAAAAGCCACAGCGGCGAGGCGAGCGATGAGGGGATGGCCACATGACATGCGGTGATTCCTTACATGAATAATATTTTTATAGCACATAACTGTAAATTAAATAGTACTATTTAGACGTTTCGACTAACAATAAAAACTTAAACATCCAATCACATAATTCTTAGAACATCCGAGTCAAATGACAAACAAATAGACTAAAATATCCAATTACAAAACATCCAATCAAATAATTATTTAAAAATTGAGTCAAATGATAAATATTGACTAAAATACATCATCGTCCGAGATAACATCTTCAAACCTCTCATCATCATCATATTCTCCATTTATATCCCATAATAGAGTATCTTCTTCTTCACAGCCTTCATCAACAAGCCACTCATCTCTTATATGAGCCGCTGAAGACGATGGATTCTTAAATCGAAGATTGTAGTCCACTTCATCAACCTCAACAGCACTAACACCAAATCCTTCTCAAACATCTTTATATTTCCAAAACTTAGTTTTAGGTTTTTATTTTTTAGTTAAAAAAATACCATGCGTAGCACCTCGCCACGGCAAGTGCCACAGCCGCCACGGTCACCACGGCCAGTGCCACAGCCACCACATTGCTAAAAAAGCTGCCGAAAGAGAAGCTGTAGGAATAGGGCGTGATAAGCCTTTACAAATTTCACAAACTTTCACCTACGATCCTTGGCCTCCTTCAAAAACATAATCCCAAACCATTGACCTCAGATCTTCTGCCAAAAATCCTCATTCTTTAAGCCCCAAATCTTACTAAAAAAAACCAGTTCAAATATCCTAGTATCACGCTAAATGTGATTCCGAAGATCAAAATATTTCACAGAAAAATAATCACACATCAAGCCCCAAAAAACACATATTTAAAGAGTCACAACCAAAAAGGTGAAGATTAATCCTCCCCTGAAGCGAGAATTATGATAAGTAAAAAATCACAAATGGTGCATTAGAATAAAGGAAATAAAAGTGCACTGCATGCCTCTCACCAACTGCAAGATGAACCTTCCGAGGAGGTTAACAGTCATGAGTTAGCAACGATTGTTAATTCGGATATACAGATCATCAAAGACACCCCTATACACACCTCTTAAGGTAAAGTTTCGAAGTAGAAAATGAAGACAAAGAAAAAGAAAGTGAAAGAAGTTGTTACCTTCTCAATTGAATTGGCTGCTAATCTCAATGAAAATTTTAAAGAAGTACTCCCATAGTATATTATTGAACTTAGCAAAGTGCAATATGAGTATTTTGCAACAATTCAAAACAATACGGAATCCATGACTCCATCTCAATTCACCCACCCACCATTAGAGAAAATCCTTTAACATGTGGTACAAATGAACTAAGTGTCTATCCAGAGATTTTAAGTTGGGGTCTTCGATTTCTACCGGACCCATCATTGTTCAATATTGCAAACTTATCTAGTTATGTCCAATCCAGGTGAGCCTCAACATGTGGTTCACTGCTTTCCTGTATCATGGCCTTGATATTTTCAAGAAATAAGCTTTTGATGTAGAAGTTCATAGCAAAAACAGTTGTGTCAAAACATGGAAAAGCTCCTTCTATTTTATTATTTTAGAAAATGCTTCAAAAATAGTCAAAGACCTGCTCGAAGCAGACAAGACATGGAAACATAAAATCTTTTTTATAAGTGGGTGTTGGGAAAACAAAAAGTATATCTCAACTACTAATCAAGAAAATCTCTTCTTAAATTGGAATATCACGAGTAAGTTTTACTTACTTTCAAAATTATACTATTAATAGTTTTTATTTAAGCCAATTTACTTTTTGTAGAAATTACAAAGCAAATCCAAGAACACCTTGATGATACCGAGGATACTTTTTCGAAGTTAAGTGAGTAGGCAAAAAATGAATGGTCAAATGAATTTCACCAATTCTTTGACCCACTAAACATTTTTAGAGAAATGTATGGAAAATTTGTTCGAAAATAGTTATCGTTCTTGAAAAACTGATGGAACCCTCTGGTGCCTCGTATGCTGTAAAAAAGTTGGCCGCCTCTGATGCTCGGATTATTCCTCTTGCTAGAAATAGGGATCTTAGCCGTAGAATGAACAAGAAATCTAAGATAGACTAATCCAAAGTCAATAAAAAGAAATTGAAACCTAGCTTGATGAAGAAAAATAAAGTAAAAGTTGATGAGTTAATCACTTTTAACACCAAAACTACTACTCTTAAATCTTCTAAGAGAAAGAAGACAACGACTTCAAAGAATAAGAAAACTAGCACTACGAAAAACCACAAAGGGTTTGTGCATGATCAAGTTGTGAACATATCCTCCCCTGACTCCACACCAGAATTCGTTAGAGATGATGGAGAAAATAAAGGTGATCAATTTTTGACATTGAGCCTCAATTTTATCAATATGAGACCCCTATTGAAAATATTAATAAAAAAATACCTTATCTAATAAAATAAGTCACTAATTCTTTCAATGAGTAATCCTGAACCATCTGAATATGAATAACCATATTTTCAACTGTATTTTTCCAACGAACTATCACTTACGCTTCATTACATGGTTTAACCTGTGACAAGTCTTGAAAGAAACACCAAACAATTTGAAATTAATTACAAAAAATTAGTTGATGAGGTCATAACTGTTTGGGAACAATACGAAACGGTACCTAAGGAGGTTATTCATCTTTGAAAATAAGCCACTACTAACAAGAAATTGACTGAAAATGCTCAAATAAATCTAGTCGACTATTTTAATCCTTTCAAGAAGAAAAATCTAAATTTCACAACATCATAATACGGATAAGACGGAAAATATCTGCAAAAAACAAAGTAGAGATGCAAGACAAAATTCAAACTAAGAGGCGCTCAAAATTTTATATCAATAAAGTGAAGAAGGAAAAAATAAGGTCTTTAGAGATTTGGAAGTATTCAAAATCCTAGCTGAGAAAGATTAAGCCTCTGTTATTACCGTTGTTGTTAACATTTACGCCAATGCTTGTCTTTAGACATTGAAAAATTATGAAAACAGGAAAAAATATATTTAATTCTGGTTGCACAAAAGAACTTTGAAGCTCAACTTAAAATATCATTGATACATGTTACCTAAAGACCAACACTGCAAAAGTATGAACAACACTTCCTTGACCGAATCTGTTGACTCTGAATTAAGATAATTTGAAAGTGATAGTACGAATTCATCAAAAAATATGGATTTAGAGGATGCAAACTCTTCAAACAACAAGTCAAACAGTTGTTTGAATGATAATGAAGACAACTGAAGACATAATAATAAATTCACATTGTCACTGAAGGGTTTTTGAATTTATTAGTAACATTATACTTAGAGTTTGGGTTGTCAAGTATATTTCGAAATTCACTTTGTTTCTTAGACTTCTACTCGCTTCAGTGGCGTTGACTTCAATATGTCCGTCTTTTCGAATAATGTTTATCATGAAAATATTTTTTCTTATTGTAACTATCAACTTGTTCACGTGTTTGAGAATGCCCGTCGAATCCGAAATAGAGGATGATGAGTGGAAACCTCAATCAAACACCAAATAAACTTTTCGAAAAGAGAACAAGTGTAAAAATATAAGAAATAATGGAGAGTAAAGTATGTTTCATAAATCGTTAAGTGTGGAAAAAAGAAAGAAAATGGAAAATAATATAAGATATTCATGTCTATAAATAATGGTTTGATTACAATTAGGGATTTCACCTTTACTCATACTAGTTAAAATTGATCTCCACATTTATCTTTGTCTGTTACATGTTTGACATAATAAATACAAAATAATATTTTATTAGTAACATACAACATATTACGTGTAATTAAATATAAATATAATTTTTATGCTATATTATTATCCGGATATTAAGTATGAAATATTTCCTTATCATGAGTCTCCATAGTCTTTGAGTTGGAGCATAGTGAACTTAAGGACTATATAATGGTCGAATATAATATCTGGATAGTGTAATCTTCTTGTTCTTCTTTGCATTTGAGAGAGGTTGTCTTGTTTTTATTTTATCTATTGTGGTATCTCTTTTATCATTTATCTTTTCTAGCTGAGGTGTCGTTGATCATGTCGAAGAAACTATGCCAGCCATGTCGGCTAGACTTCGAAAACTCTTAGGGCTTGGTTACACTGATTTTCCTAGCCAAACTATTATCAGAAACGTCTTCAAATTGGTTTGTACTTAATTGTTCATGTCTTGTTAAAAACCTTTACCGGCCAAAACCTCCATTGAGGATAAAAAAACTATATTTTGTCAAAGGAAAATAGTGCAGCTAATAATTAGTAGGCTGTTATGATGTTACCTGTTTTTTCGGCATGCTTTGATTTTTTTGTTGGATAAGGATGAATATCCCTCATAGTATTTGGTGAAGGATGAAGTGAAGACTATTGTAGATGTACATGCTTTATGTGAGTATGTTACGTTGTAGATTTTGTGGACCTTGTGCTGGAGAATTTATTAAATTTCGTAGGTAACTTTGTATAGATTGTAAGCATGTAGGTAACATAATGGTGTTTGTATGAGAATGGGCTTGGTACTGATTGACGCAATGAATGTTTATAATTCATATAAGTGAAGATTTATGTATTTGTTCAACTTTTGTGGTGTCCTAGTGTATCTTTACAAGATCGGGCACAATATGGCCCATCGCGTAGCTTGAGTGGGACATGCCCCTCAACTAATTTGCGGGAACGATCATTTTGACCAATTGTGTGGCCCTAAAGGGCTTGATATATTATCAGTTCGCTTATTAATACCTGTACAAGGTATTTGGCTTAATGCAACCCTTACGTGGCCTCAATAGGGCGTGACCAATTAGCTCGTTCGTATTAATTGACTCAAATGATCCAGGCTCAGTATGGCCCCTTACGTAGCTTGTAAGCATGACCATTGACCCATTCACGAAGTTGTAATGATTGAGAGAAGTATGCAACAAATACATCTAAAGGTGAAAACATGAGATGAAGATGAAGATCACTTGGTGTATATCATGGAGATAACTTCGATTAAATCCTTTGTGGTATGGATATGGAGACTATTTGCCTTATATCCCTTCTCTAGCATGAAGATAGAGATTACTCGGTTGTTAGCTCTTTCTATTGTGGAGATTGAGGTCATTTGGCTTATAGCCTATTTTTATCACGAAGATGAATTGTTTTGGCCTACAATTTTTTTTTATTATGGAGATGAAGGTTATTTGGCATATAACCTTATATATAATGGAGATGGATATTATTTGGAGATCATATGGTTAATGACTTAACAACTCTATTGTATGTTGAATTTTTGAAGTTCGAGTTATAAAGCAAAGCCATTGACGAGGGCTAAAAGTTCATTTGGAATATCCATTGACGAAGTCATGTTTGAAATTTTTTACTTTAATGAAAAATAATTGCTACTATTTTATTGTGGAGGTCTCTCGTTTGAAACTATTGCACTTAAGATGATATGTTGAATGGGAGATGATTCGATCCGAAACTTTTCGGAGGCCTTACCATCAATACTTATGATTTTTCACAAAATGTAAATTATAGTTGAAAAATATACTTTCAATTAACAATGGAATAATTGCGTCATTTATTCATAGTTTGAATAAGAAAATTTATTCATTCAAGCTATCTAAATATAAATGTTTATATTTAATATACAATTGAAAAATATATATCTTTTTGAACATGTTAGTATTTAAATATTATTTTAGGACTTAAATATTATTTGAGGATTTAAATATTATTTGATGCATACTTTGAAACCGTAGGTAAAATATCAATATATTTATGTATATATATATATATATATAATCAAATATATTACATTGACTAGATAAACATTGATTCATGCAATTTAATTTCTTTTATGCAATTACATTTAAATCTAAACTTTAGTATTTAGTGTATATTTTGAAAGTTTTGTAAGCTTTTGTATCTATTTACTATAATTATCTTTTTATTTATTTATAGAAACATACATTTAAAAGTCAAAATAAATAGATTTGTCCCTTTAGTTAATTTTAATGTATAAATATGTATAAAATTTATAATTATTAATTTTAATATATAAATATGTAATATATAATTCAAGTTATATTGTTTAAATTATTATATAATTATTCAATTAATGTCGTTATATATAAAAACAAAAATAAAGACTAAAATCGGACTTATATTTTAAAAATATATTTTATAGAAACAAATATTATTATATTAATATGTTAATTTTTAATACATATATAAATATATTTTTAAATTAATATTTGTATTACGGATATAAACTTAAAAACATATATGCATTTATAGCATAAAGTTGTCGTCAAACTTAAAATATAAGTTAAAAGTATAGTGCAAATCAATTAAGCAATTGACTCTGAGTTGACTCCACAAGTTTAGGGTTTGGGGAACTTTTTCTCTCCGCAATTGACTCTGAGTTGACTCCACAAGTTTAGGGTTTGGGGAACTTTTTCTCTCCTCTTTGATTATTCAAATTTTCCATGTCTACAAGTTTAGGAATTTTAGAACTTTGTCTTTCCTCTTTGATTAATCAAATTGTGATCTTTGGTGTTTTTTTTTCCTATGGTTGGAGACGAGTTTTTTTAGAGTGAAGAGTCATATTATTTATATTGACAAAACTCGTGATCCAACCATAGTTTGTCATTGGCGCACTTTTATCAAGAAAGAAGATCAGGAAAAGTTGCAATGCCCTTGGCTCTCGAAGAAAATTGGTTTTTAGAAAAATGAGAAACTTTCATTTTCCACATATTGCTGATGAGGGGAAACCTCAATCAAACCCCGAATGAGCTTTCTAAGAGAGAACAAGGGTAAAATATAAAAAATAATGGAGAGTGGAGTATATTGCATAAGACGTTTAGAGAGGAAAAAAGAAAGAAAAAAGGAAAATAATATAGGATATTCTTAGGTAGAAAGAATGGTCCTATTACAATTAGAGATTTCACCCTTCCTTATACTAGTTACAAATGATCTCCACATTTATCTTCGTTTATTACATGTTTGACGTAATAAATGAGGATAATGTTTTGTTAGTAAGTTACATGCGTGTAATTAAATATAAATATATTTTATGTGCTTTATTATTATCCAGATATTATGTATGAAATATTTTCTTATCAGATGACTCACTAGATTTTGAAGAAACATACGTGTGCTTGACTATCCCTTCTCTTGTTAGAAGAATGATAACCCTTAATACATTTGAAATTAACTTCCCAATGATTATCTCTTTCTCAAAGAATCTCTCCACGACTCTCGTCAAAATGAATAACTAAATTTCTGCCTTCGTTTCCTCTTTTGAACCTTAGATTGGACATTTCCTCATTTAATAAAAATAGATTGTTCTCTCTGAACCAATTGTTTATTTAACTCAGCTATTTTTCTCAAATGATTGATTTATCCTATCTTCTAAAGCTAACTAACTGCGTTGATCCTCAAGGATCAATTTGAGCTTCCCTTCTACCTTTATTATTTATTCTTTTATGAACACTATTATATCTACTTCCACTTCGGGATCCATATATCTCATCGAGTCAAATGTAAATTTGTAATAGTTTATAGTTTCAGATATGATATCTAAGTGCCAAGTGTACCTCCCACTGTGTTCGCGAATGATCATTTCAGATACAATCGGGAGTGAAAAGTTGGTATTTAGTCTAAAAGTATTTCTATAGGGATTAAAAGAAGTAATATGGAGAGAATGTGTCAAGAATACCTTAGAGAGAGTGTGTGTGAGACAAGTGTTAAAGTCAAAAAGTAATAATTGATTATTTTTCCAAGAAATAGTACACCTATTTATAGGTGTAACAAGTTCCATATAACACAAGTACGCAAATCTTATTGGATACCCTATCCTATTATTACACTAAGTAAAAACATATTTATTATATATATATATATATATATATATATATTATATTTTTAGTCTTTTATGCTTCTATCTTGTTTAAAATCTTTCTTATACATTATTTCCTTATCTTTTTATCCTTCGAAACTAATTATTTTGGCTCGGGTTAATTGTATCTTATCATAAATTACCAATATGGATCCTAAAAAATCAACCATTATAAGACCATAACATAACTTTGTACTGGGTGCAAGACTAACTCAAAACATATGCATGATTTAGGATGTTCATCTAATGTAACTACTTATAGGTTGATTTAAAATAACTTGGACGATAAGAGGGTTAATCGTTATATCTATATACAAAACTTCTACCTCGAGCACATGCAATGGAGCCGTGGAATATGAGTTTGAAGAAAGGGAAGTAGAAAAGGTCCTCGATCCGCAACAAATAGCGAGAAGTTTTTATAAAAAATATAAGGAAACATCGAGAAAATAGTGTAGGATTGATTAATTAATATTTCAAAATTTAATATTGGTTCAATGGCTCTCCAAAGAAAAAATCTTCTCAAAATATCAAAAGGGGCTCCAATTGGTAGAAAAAACTGGATCTAACAAATCATACCCGCAGAAGATCATTGGATATTAAGAACATTCAAAGAGAATCTAAGTTACTATACGTAAGTAAAATACGGCTACATTAAGGTTCTTTAAGGGTGTTCATTTTTTGGGAAAGAGTTTATGAATAAATATTCATTTTGAGAAATAACCCATAAAAATCAAAAAATAAGTAGACCATACATACATCATATCACCATAGTTATTTTTTTCGGAGGAAACCCGCAACCGCTACTCAGAGTGCAATGAGTGCGCACACGGTAAACCCTCAGTCCGACGCAATAGCCTGCAAATCATAGTGATCCATGTTATTAGATTAATACTAAGATGTCACATTATTATTTAATACAATCATTTTAGTCTAGCTAGAACATGAAGATGATTGAAAAAATATTTGTCTCCATATAAGAAACAAAACAAAAGTGTCCAAGAAAATCAGGCTTTGAACAGTAAATCGTCCATGAACAACTGAATTTAGTGACAAATAATCCATGGACTTTCACTAGTTTGGTACTAGTCCCTCTACTATCGATTTTTTCGACTTATAGTCATAGACTTTAAAAAGTCCGGTGGTAGCCCCTGGACTATTCATCTTAGATAAAGTTAGTCCCCTATACATGTTTACTAAGGGGACTAGGTTTATCAAAAATAGAAAGTAAAATGACTAACTTTATAAAAAATGAATAGTTGAAGGACTATCTGTCATAAAAATTGATAGTCAACACACGCAGGGGGACTAACTTTATCCAAACTGGATAGTCCATGGACTACCGACGGACTTTTGAAAGTCCAAAGACTATCTATCATTAAATTTGATAGTCTATGCACGAGTTACTGTTCAAAATCTCCTTAAGAAATGCAGACTAAAGAAATAGGGCCTTTAAGAAAATCCACTAGAGATAGGAAAAAATATTATATATTTGGATTATATAATGTATCTTCAAGAACATAAAGATTCTGTTATGTAACAATAAAAAAATTGCTATGTTTTGGTGAAATTATGAAGATTTTTATTCACAATTATATATTAAACATATAAAGGAAAAATATTAGTCAACGCAAGATTACACGGTTTAGAAGCTTGTCCTATTATCTAAGAATAAGGTAATTGTTCATAAGTGAATTTCAATAACCAAATAGGATAATAATGGTAATATGAAAATACATAAAATGCGACTTGTGAGAATAAGTTAACCCAAAATGAAGAGATTGAATTTAAAGAGACATTATTTACAATTTTATGAAAGATTCTTGTAAGACAGTAGTGGCACTTGCATACTCTGAACACCAATTGGATATTTAGACCACTTTTCTTAATGGTGACATTGAGGAAACGATCTATATGGTGCAACCTAAAAACCTTATAACTCATGATTTAGATTCAGTAGCGTGCAAACTTAATAAATCCATGTATAAAGCACAAACAAGCTTTTTGGAAGTGATACCATAAGTTATTGGAGGTGATAGACTCCTTTTATTTTGATATGAACTTGATTCAAGATTGTGTGTATTAAAGGTTTGGTGAGAGTAGGTTCAGCTAAAAATCATGGTTAGTCAAGGGAGTTGGTCACTTATCTCAAAAAAGTAACCAATGTTACATTTATATCAAAACAATCACTTTTAATGTTTTTTTTGCATCCATGGTCACTAGATATGACTATATATGTAAAATAAAGACCAACAATAATGACCACAAATGCAACAAAAAATGGCCATTTTTATATAAATGTAATATCGGTGATTGTTTTGAAACAAGTGATAACTCCGGTGACAAACCATGAGTAAGTTCATATTTATAGTGTTGTATGTTGATGTCATACTATTATCCACGAAAGACACAAAATTGGTACATACTACTAAGAGATTTATGTAGAACAAATTCGATATGAAAGATATTGGTGATGTATTTTTGTATTAGGAATCCATATTCATTGGGATTATTCTCATTGAATCCTGGAATTGCCATAAAAATGTATATATTTAAACTATGTTAAAATTTTACCAAATAATAAATAAAAATCCTTTGAATAACTTTATTTCAAAATAATAAAAATTAAGTATAAATCAATGTCAAAAGACAAACTCTGAGAATGATAAAATATAAAATATTCTATATGCTTTGGCATTTTGGATTCTGATGTGTGCTCAAGTTTTTATAAGGCTGGACAAGGCCTTAGTTGTCATATTATTGGGAAGATGTGCAAGTAATCTGAAGATGGACCATTGAGAATTAACTGAAAGTATTATCCAGTATAAACCATAAATAAAAGGATATATGTTGACATATAGGAAGTCAGATGATCTATACATTATTGGGTAGTATGACTCAGATTTTGGTAGGTTGTGTTGACACATTTTGTAGTAATTTGAGCAGTATATTCCTATTTTGTTGGAGGTACAACATTATGGAAAAATTTAAAGCAACAATAAGTGCATCCTCCACTATAACAACATTGCTGGAGGTAGCAATTAGTGCATCCTTCACTATAGCAACAATAAGTGCATCCTTCGGGCGTCCGACCATGCATTATGGTTGTAGAGTATTATCGAAGGGGTATAAAATCCTCTAAGGCTATGATGTGATAATATTAAATAATAATAGCTCTTATAAGTCTAAATGTATATATATATCAACTTCGTGTATGTTAAAGATAATGTATAAATTTGTGAAATCTTTATAGAGAACCTCGGTACAAACTACACGGTGAGAAATCCTATTATTATAGCAATGGTACTTATAATTTTTTCAAGAACAGACCGTTAGGATTAGTATTGTTTGTTTAGATGATCATTTATTTAGTGAGAATTCTAATAGGTATTTGACATTTGATATGTACACTTAATTTTGGACGCGAACATTAAAAAATAAATATTCTCATTTAATTTCTGACTTATTTTTCTCATTGAGTAGATGTACACTTAAGTAAGACTTAAGAATTAATATGTACAATTATTTTTCATATTATTCTATGGTACACACCATAATGGATCTATGCAGTTGATTGATGACAATAATTTGATTACTATTGTGCCCATTTTCTCACGTTGTATTGAATAAGTTTTTAGCCCTTTGTTGTTCATCATCATGTACATGATTGTTAAATTCCCCTATAGACAATAAATTACATGATATCCATTAAGTAAATGCATCTTTTGGTAGCATATGATTATTCAAGTGGAAGACTTTTAGAAATTCATGGACCATCGCATGCTTTATAATGTATTTGACTATTGTTGATAGATAATCTAATTAGTAAGTAGTCGGATGAATACAATAAATACGAATTGGAAAAATTAATAATACTATTTTTGGAGGTAATTGTGTAGATAACATGTCACATTAATATTTTGTAAGAAATTGAACATGAATGTTAGCACTTAAGTTTAAACAAAAACTTTATGAGCTAAATTGTGAATAAAAAATGAGTTAGATTATGGTCCCCTATTATAGTACATAACTTCAAGATATACATGCAATTATATTAAGTTAAAGTCATAATTGAACATCTTATATTAAGAACTTAAGTGTATTATTCATTCAATCACTCAAATATAGTATTTTTTCATGTTGTTGAATAGAATATTTAAAATCCAGATTCTTATCTTTCACAAAGATCACAGATCAAACAACACAACAATAAAATAAAGAAAAGCAAAAGAACAAAAGTGCAGTAAATGATAAAAGTTGATATCGTCTTTATCTCTGTAACTTTTTTTCCCGTATTTAGAGTTGGAGATTAAATTAGATGTAAGTGGTATTATTGTTTAATAATCCATTTTGAGTTGATGTAAAATAAACCTACATCATTATTAACTTCTAATCAGGCCTTAGTGATGTCTAGTGCGCTAGATGTAATTTAAAAACCTTTTACTCCTCAAGATATTGGCGTTGTCGAAGTTTTTTCTCCTTATCATATAACACCAACTTCTGCTCATGTTACCCGTCATGTTGTTTCTTATGTTTGATCAACACATATAAAAAATCTTATCGTAATTTTCATTTGCGGAAAATATATCGTGATTCCTTAGGTGTAAATAATTTAGGCTCAATGTTTGATCATAATATTAAGTAGTTTCAACATAAATTGACTTATTTAAACCATAATATCGATAACAGCCTCACACGTCATATTATGCTCGATTTGGAAATATGATTTTCTCTTTTAGTTTATATTTATTTAAGTTTATAAAAAATGTTGTTTATTTTTCTAGAATTATTTAGATATAATATTTTTAATTATTTTGAACTGTTCTTGAAAGTTGGAGTTATTGATTTTTTTGTTATTGTTAAATGGTCCTTCTGGGATAGTGGGTGAAGCCGATGAAATATCTAAGTTGAACCAATATATTAAGATATTTTAAAAGACGTATGGTTCGGGTTTGAACTATAATTTTCTTTTACGTGAGCAAAAAAATATGTTTAAAAATTGTTTAAAAAATCTACATAAGATGAAAAAAGTAACAATGTTGAATGAGTCATTTAAAAACAAAATGGATGTTAATATCTTCAAACCAAGAGGAAAAGATAGATTTACTATTATTAATAGAGATATTTTGAAACCTCAAAATCTAAATAGTCATTATTTAAAAATAACTTTTGAAATACCATAAATATATATATTGAAACTAAAGTAACTTAACACTATCACAAATATAAAATAAACCATCATAAAGAGATTTTTTTGATTCATAAAATTTGTTTTATTTTATTTTTATACAAAATTATCTCATAATATCCGGTGGTTGAATATAAAGTACACATAATTTGAATATATAATTATAGTTGTTTTGATGTTTTATTTAAAATTTAATATTCATACAAACTGAATATCGTTATATAAATTATGTTTTGTTTGAAAATATCAGTTTTTTTAAATTCGAACGAATAAACAATTCAAATAGTTGTCAGACGAACAAATTTTTTATTGCTATAATTTTTTATATATTTTTCTAAAATAGGGAGCATAGTTTGATTTTTTATTAAATAAAAAATTAAAGGATTAGGTATCTAAATCTAAAGTATAAAAGAATAAATAGTGAGATAGAATAAAGAAACACAGATGTGATTGTTCTGTAATTAATCAAATAATAGTTAATTTATTTTATAAATACAAATATTAGGTTTGAATATTAGTTTTTCCAAATAAAATATTATTACATGGGACAATGTTTTAAGTATTTAACCAAATTATTAATTATTATTCAATATTTATAAATGATTAAGTTTTTTTTAACTTGTTATAGATTTTTTATTTATATTTGTTTTCCACGCATTTTTCGGTTTTACTTAAAAGAACTATTTTTTTTAAAAACATTAATGATTTTTTTTTATTTTCTTCCTAAAAAATTATCCATCAAATATTCAAGGTGATTTTTATTATTAATAAATTTGTAGTATAATTTCACAAATATTTTTAAATCCTATTTTTGTAACTACTACCGTAAGTAATATTATTTAGTGCCTCAAGACTTGTTTATATTTTTATTTTGATGGTTTTGAGTGTTTGCTTTTGTTTTTTTGCAAATAATTTTGAACTATTTTGCAAGTAATACCATGCAGTGTCCAAAGTATGTTTGTGTTTATGTTAAGATGTTTTTTAGTCTCTATTTGTTATTTTTTTTATTTTCGCAAGTAAATGACAACTAGTATATATGAAGTTTCTTGTGCTTATGTTTGATGGTTTTTAGTATTTTGTCGTTAACTAATTTTTTTTACTTTCGCAAGTAAATCACAACATGTTGATGATGACACCTTCATCAACTAGTAGATCAAGCAAAGTCCGGGCAGATAGAAGTAATGTAGAGACAAGAACAAGATCAAACTGAAGGTTTCTTTAGTCAAAACAAACGCAACTTATAAGCAATACACTGATGCATCATTCGATATCAAAAGGCCAAAGCCAAACCGAGGGGTATCGACGTCCTAACAGGATAATTGAAAACCCATCAGGAAAGATCATCGTTAATAACTGTGCCGAGGTGCAACCAAAAGACGTCGACAATATCTTATGAAAAGCAAGTGAGCAGAGGCCTTACCAAGCATAGGCCACGCTTGAAGGAAAGGTAGGCAGAGCGAGGCTCGTCGAAGAACAATGCATACTCACCGACGCCTGATAATCCCAATCATCAGTTTCTATTATTAAAGGAGTCATGAAGGAAGTCAACTATATTTAAAGATTTGCTGACAAAAAATGGCCAAACAGACTATGACTATAGTAATGACCATAATTATAGGGACATTATCATAAATTATGGTCCACAAACGAGATTAAGTGGATCATGTAATTGGTGGGAAAATAAACTCCATGGTAAACAGTATAAATATGATGACGATTATGTAAAAAGTATATTTTATTCTCAGATTAATAAAGCTTACTACTTAGAAAATTACTTGTCGTATTTTCCCTTAAAAAAAATTGGCGTCGTTTGTGGGACCGCTAGAAAAATACACAAGTAGTAAGATTTTATCATGGTAGTAACACGACCAGGGATTGAAAGGGAAGTTCCGGAGTGTAGGGTTGTCAAACGGATATTTCAGATACGAATCTGCATATATCCGAATCCGAATCCAAAATCCGAAATCACTATCCGAATCCGAATTTGAATCCAAAGTTTTATAAAAAACAACATCCGAATCCGTATCCGACGGATATTATCCGGATACGGATAATATCCGAATCCGAATTTCCACTAAATTTTTTAACTAATTGCACGATTGGATGGACTACTTTTAGAAGCACCTTAGTAGAAATTCATACTCCCATTTTAGACTTGGGATAAAACTAAGAAAAATATACTTATTTTGAAAAGCTACCATGTCTTTTATAGAAAATTTGGTAGCATTTCTTTTCCACATTTTAAATGTGGGATAAAAGTCACAAGACTAAAAAACATATACTTGTTATAAAAAACAACCATGTGTTTTATAAAAAGCTTGGTAGAACCTCTTTTTTCCAACTTTAGATGTGGGATAAGATACATTTTTTGGAGAAGCAACCGTCTATATTTATAGCCAACTTTGTTAGTAATTTGATTTTCTTTTTACAATGTGGGATAGCTAAAAAATATGCTTAAATATAAATTTTTTATATATATATTTATTTATAAAATTCGGATATCGGATATTTCGAATACGGATATGACTATATCCATATCCGCTATTTTTGAATACGAATTCAGATACGAATATTATCCGCTTTTTTCGAATACGGATATTATCCGTTTTATTCGGATTCGATATCGAATATTTCGGTCGGATATCGGATTTTTCGGATTTTTTTGACAGCCCTACCGGAGTGGAGCGAGGCGACGAATCACCAGAGAACCGCGACAAGCCAAGTAGACAGGGCATGATCAATTAACTCATATCATTTTCACAAACCCAGATGTTACAAGAGCAAGCCACATTGAAGCAGGGACCCAAAGTGGTCAGCCACCGGTTACCACAGAGCCGGAGATCACCCCACTCGCACCGACGAACGATATGAGCCTATAGTGCAGAAGACAGTTGTCGGCAACCCAACAGTCATGCCAACAATCCAACATCTGAAACAATAGCTTCAATATCTCTGCTAGGAGCAACAGAGGGTGGCATATGACAGAGCCGCTAATGAGCAAGCAACAAAAGTGACCATAGCAGAGCTAAATAATGTCATACATGCATTGACGACCAAGATGCGGGGAACTAGGCGTTGGGGGAATAATTAGAGGGTTGACACCAGCCGTGAAAACCAAGGGGACCGGTTTTCCAAACACAAGGATAAAGAAGAATAAGAAGAAGGCGAAAGAAGCGAAAAAAGACAATCCAAAGAGCAGGAACCGCGGTGAAACGTGCAACTAGAGGCCCTAAACAGGGCACGAGAGAATAAGGATTTGAAATATGATCAAGTCTACACTAAGATGTCCGCTTACGTCCTTAAATATCTCCATTCATGGAGAAAATCCTCGAAGCCAACTCTCCAGAAAGTTTGACTCATTCAGAATGGAAGCATATGATGGTACATGAGATCCTGAGAGGCACTTGGAGAAATTACGCAATATGATGATGATATTTAATCCGGACGACACCATGCTCTGTCAAGCTCTATCCATAACTCTCAAAGGTAATGACATGGACTAGTTTAGCAGTCTGCTTAAAGGATGTATTTATGAGTTCTTAGGTTTTTGGAGAGCCTTTCAAGAGAGATTCATTGGCAACAAAGAGCTTTGACGCGAAAGAGACTCTATTATGGACCTTTACCAAAGAAAATATAAGTCGTTAAAAATAGACGTTAAACGTTTTGTCCATAAAATGAATATTTTGCCAAACTTGGGAGAGAATATGGCAGTCACCTCCCTCAAAAGAGGCCTCGACCGGCGGGGGGAGCTGTATGCAGATTTAATCATATTCTCGGTGATAAAAATGAGAGATCGTTTGGCCCGAGCGGACCAATAAGTACGAGAAAATAATGCTAGGGAAGGAGCTTCGCTGGAAAGATACCCCTCAGACCCTAAAGGGCGATTGTATGACATGCGAAATATAGATAATGAGCCTTACCATGAGGGCGCCCACTGATTAACGCATTATGAGAACCTGACCATTCATTTTACCCTATTAACCAAGACGATCTCAGTTATCTATGATCGAACGAAGAAAATGACAAGATACCAACCCCTCGAATTATGAGCGCACCCGGTCACAAATAGTCTAACAAGCACTTTTTCTCCTACCATAATGAACACGAACACCCAACTAACGAATGATGGAAGCTCAATGAGGAAATTCAAAGGTTAATAGACAAAAGTGATCTCATCCAGTTCATTAAGAAGCAAGATTACCATCGTCAGCCCGATCAGAGGGGCGAACCTCGACCGGTCAATGAAAAAAGTACCCTACGAAGATAAACGGGTGGATAAAGGGAAGCAGTGGTAGTTGTTCACTATCTATGGAGGGGGGGGGGGATTTATAAGGAAACAACCAAAAGTATAACAAAAGGACTTGAACCGATCATGAAGTATAAGCCATTGAAGCTTCATCCTACCACAACTACCGAGGCCCAGTAATCGATCTTACTTTTAACGACGATAATTTGCGCTTGGTTGCCACACCAAACGAGGATGTGTTGACGGTTAACCTGGATATCGGTGGACTCATGATCACCAAGGTTTTAACCGAGGGAGGCAGCTCGACTAATATCATCTTCAAAGCTAGCTATTACTGTATGCAGGAAGTGTTACCCTATAAACCAACTCAACATGCTCTGGCAGGATATAAAGGGAAATCATCTCAATGCGTAGGGGAGGTCAAGCTTATGGTCAAGGTAGGACACGAAACTACAAAAAAAAGCTCAAGAATCCATTCACGATGTCCGAGGACCCCGTCTCTTACCATACTATCATCAGTCGACCGTGGATGCATCAACTAGAAAGTCGAGAAAGCAGTCGAAATCATCAGGGTTAGTCAGAGGATCGCGACGACGGTCAAAGTTTACCCAACCAAACCACTACGATATGAATTAACTAGCGATGGGGCGCGTGGAAAATATAACATGAGCATCCCATCATGATCCTATAGACGACCCAACAAAAACTGAACAACCCGATGCCAATCCTACAAATTTAGTTGAAGAACTTGGATATTATTACTTAGAATGCTAGTGACGTATCAGGGGTAGTCCCATCTATAATTTTCCATGAGCTAGCAATTGATACGTATGCTAAGCCCGTACGCCAGTAGCGATGCTCATTTTATATTGAGAAGAAAGACGTCATAAGTTATGAAGTGAATAAGCTATATCAGCTTGGGCATATTCAACGGGCTCGGTATCCTGTTTGGGTCGCCAACCCCGTTTTGGTCAAAAAGAAGGGGGGACAGTGGCGCATGTGCGTCAACTTCACAGATTTAGATCAGGCATAGCCGAAAGACTCATTCTCTTTGCCTCGTATCGATCATTTGGTAGACTCAGCATCAGGGTACAATTTCTTTTCGTTTATGGATGCATACTCAGGATATAATCAGATTTCCCTCCATCCATCTGACGATAAACACCTGATTTTCCAAACTAAGTGAGGAATTTATTGCTACAATGTATTACAGTTCGGCTTGAAGAACGCAGGCTCCACGTACCAGCGTCTTGTGAATAATATTTTCAAAGACCACATGGAACACCACATCAAAGCGTATATTGACGATATGATCGTCAAAACCAAAACGATAGATAAACAACTAGAGGTTCTTCAAACTCGGTTTGACCTCCTACGATAATTTAATTTAAAGCTCAAACCTGTTAAATGCTCTTTTAAAGTCCGCAATGGATTTTGTTTTAGATGCATTATTAGTAAAAAGGGCATTGAAGCCGACCCTACCCAACTGCGAGCAGACATTCAGATGACACCCCCAAAGAACATCAATGAGGTCTAATGCTTCACCAGACACTTAACGGCATGGTCTCGTTTCATATCACGGGCCTCAGACAAGAGCCACTCATTCTTCGAGGTCCTCCGATGTGCTAAAAAGTTTGATTGGATAGAGGAGTGTAATATGTTTTTTGAGGGATTGAAGAACTATCTCACATCACCAAAAATATTGTCTGTCCCTGTGGCAAGTGAGCCTTTATTTTTTATACTTGTTTGTTTCACATTTCTCTGTGAGTGAGGTATTAGTGCGATAACTGGGGGATATCCAGCGAATGATATACTGCATCAGTAAAACCCTAGTCGATGCGGAATCTCGTTATCTTAATCTGGAAAATGTAGCGCTGGATCTGATACTTGTCGCTCGGAAAATGTGTCATTA
Source organism: Limnanthes douglasii subsp. nivea (assembly GCA_036936605.1). Taxonomy (NCBI): domain Eukaryota; kingdom Viridiplantae; phylum Streptophyta; class Magnoliopsida; order Brassicales; family Limnanthaceae; genus Limnanthes; species Limnanthes douglasii. Next base: position 171,616,739 of record JAUPFV010000004.1, on the reverse strand, counting down.
TTTCCAAGTACACACGATCGCCAGCCGCACGTCTTTTCCCCTCAAAACCGTGTTACAGAAACTCGATGACTCTGACCGACTGACTAAGTGGAGCATCGAAATGGGGGAGTACAGCCTCTTCTGACACTCCCTTTATCTACAAACATAAAAATGTTTAATCAATATCAATACTACATTAACCAAGCTAGTACTATATAACACTTTATCTTTACACTTCGCTTTCTACCGTCTCTCTAACTGGAGATTCATCACAACACTTTCATGCTCCCAATTTCGTAATATGAATACAAATGTATGCTTCCAGTTTTTATCAGATGTCGGCAACTTAACTATTCTCCTCACTCGAGTCAATTGAGTATAAAAAAGAAGGGGACTTAGCTAATTTGGCTAGATCTACTACGACAAGTAAGTCTGCAAGGCACACAGAAATGCCTAACAAACGAGATCTTAGTATGAAACTAAGTAATACCCTTCATCCATTCGCAACTAATTGAGTAGGACATATGCCTATGAAACTAAAAAAGTCCATAATCAGAGGGGATAACAAGAACTATAAACCTTAGTCAAATATGGCGGTGTATAGATAAGTCTCGTTTTCTTTTGCTTGGTAAGATTGCTCCCAAGATACCGGAATCCTCACTATCACATTGCTAGGTATCCCATTTATAGCCCTAAATTGCAGAAGGCCATCCTCTGTAAGGTACCCATATTTTGGGGTTAATTGTGAGAAATACTCCTCTAAGAGCGAAGGGCTCTCATATTCTGATTATACTTCTTCACCGACGACAACGCCTAACTTTTCTTTCTTCCTCCCACCTGATTTCGGTGCTATCACGGTTACTAGAACGACTGAAATGAGCTAATACGACTTACCATAGCAAGAAAAATGTGTGGATAACTCACGTCGATCTACTACCAGTAAACGGGTTTTCATGACACCCAAGGGAGTTAGGGTTAATGTATTTACACCAAGCTAGGGTAGCCTCAATACGGCGTTATTACGAGAGATCATAAAGGATTAAAATAAAATTAGGATACCAACGTACTTTTTATCAGCGACGACTATAATAAGTTAAAAATGACTAACAACTCTGGCTGCTTAGAGTAGTTTTCTTTCTCATACGAACACAAAATTATTTTCCAAACAAAACAGACTTCCAAAAATTATACGATCTGTTTTGAATCAACTCAACTCTCCACTACACGTGTTATAAGGCAACAATTGTCATTCACATTAATTAGCTAGCATGTTTCCTCCTAATCGAAGCACTATACTACACTGAAACAACTTTATTTGTCAGAACCGTCCTATCATACGGGCCACCACGTAATCGACACACGGCACACTACCGTTGGAAAACAATCACTCTATTGTAAAAAATACTACAATGCAAGGCCCATATTACAAATGAGTGAATCAACAATTTTACCATCTGCTCTGCATTGTAACTTGTTATTCCATCGAATATATATATATATATATATATATATATATATATATATATATATATATATATATATATTTACAAAATATAATTCATGGACTAGGAGGAGCCCTGATGAAGACGCCTTCATCAACTAGTAGATAAAGCAAATTCCGAGTATATGAAAGTAATGTAGAGACACAAACAAGATCAAACAAATGATATCTTTAAGCAAAATGAAGACAACCTATAAGCAATACGCTAATGCAGCATTTGATATCAAGAGGCTAAATCCAAACCGAGGGGTATCGACGTCCTAATAGAATAGTTGGCAACCTATCGGGCAAGATCATTGTTAACAACCGTGCCGAGGTGCAACCAAAAGACGTCGACATTATCTTATGAAAAGCAAGTGAGTAGAGGCCTCACCGGGTTAAGGCCACATGTGAAGGAACAAAGGCCTAACTAAGCAGAGGCGACACATGAAAGAACGATAGACAAAGTGAGGCTCGTCGAAGAAAAGCGCATAATCACCGATGCCTGATGAGCCAAGTCATCAGTTTCCATTATTAAAGGAGTCATAAAGGAAGTCAACTCAATTTAATGAGTTGATGACCAAAAACGGCAAAACAGACTATGACTGGAGTAATGATCATAATTATAGGGACATTATCATAAATTATGGTTCACGAACGAGATTAAAACATTCATGTAAGTAGTGGGAAAATAAAAGCACTTGGTAAACAATATAATAGGATGATCATTATGCAAAAAAGTATATTTTCTTCCCTGATTAATAAAGCTTACTACTTGGAAAATTACTTGTCGTATTTTCCTTTTAACATATGTATCATAAAACTTATGTTGTCTTTCTATTTGAATGGTTGCATGTGTTTGTTTGCTTTTTCGCAACTATTTTTTTTATAAGTAAATGACAATAAGTACCTCATGAACAGTGTTATATTTTATGTTTAGATGGTTTTAGGTGTTTGCTTATTTTTTTGGAAAATAAGTTTTCTTTATTTTTGCAAGTAAATGATAAACAATACATATAAACTATTTTTTGTTTATGTTTTGATGGTTTTGGGTGTTCCTTTTTTTCCTAAGTAATTTTTCTTTATTTTGCAAGTACATATAACTTTAAAAAAATTTACTCTTTGATGAAGATAAATAAAAATGTCAAAGGGTACAATATTTTTCAGATTATGTTTTTTCCATACAATCTCAGTGACGAATATAACAAAAATAAAAGACCACATAAATGCTTTGAAATATACACCGTTATATTTTCTCATTAAAGCTTCATTTGATCGTGAGGATATTCGTTATAGTTCAAAAAAAAACAGTGACGTAATAACTAGAATAGTAAAAGTTATGACATTAAAAGATCAACTTTTGTATTCGTTGAAGCACGTGTTAAACTTATCTAAAAGATGTAAGTTCATTTTAGGAATCAAAACTGGAAAAATAAAACAAATATGAGCAAAATAGTTATTGAGACCAGTTCAAACAAAAAAAACAATTAAGAATCATTACAACCTATTTCCCCGTAAAATTTGGAAGTAACAGAAGGAAGAAATATGCCTCCACAAATAACAAAGAAAAATATGAAGGTAAAATATGTTTTTCTCACTAATATATATATATATATATATATATATATATATATATATATATTGGTAAGTATATAAAAAATACGTTTTCACCTGAATACGATAATTCTCAGAAGTAAATACGTATCTACTTTGTTTAAAATCTGTGAAGTATAACAATCAAGGTGAAGCATTTCTTGCGCTCCAAGAATGGTTTCTTGAAGTTTCCTCTAACTCCATTCCAATCTAGGTGGCTCATTATCCATGCCGCTTCTTCTCTTCTAGTATTTATCTAGCTATATTGAATTATTCTTATTGATCTCGAGGTTTATCTTATCCTCTGATTCTTTTGATTTTCATGGAGATCTTCAACAATGCTGCTTTTGAAGATGTAAATTTTCCAGATCTTCAATCGTCAAACAACTCCCTGAAAATCATTAAAGCAAAACTTAATTCAACAATACCAAATAATCCTATTAAAACCTTTGCAGGCACTGTGAGGAAGTCTAATAACCATCATGTATTCAAACCAACCACTGTGATGGAAAAACATATCATATATCCTTACAATATTCGCAAATTATGAAAGATCAACTTAAACTCGCAACTACACATACTCTTGTTGGGAAATTCTCTCAAGGATTACCCAAAACAAAACTGCTTAACCTATTCTTAGACTCAATGAAATTTAAAAGAGATCATAACTTATCTGTTTGTGACTTTGGGCATGTGCTTCTTAAATTTGACTTACAGAAATATTGTTGAAAATTTTGGTCTAGAAGTTTTTGAACCATTGGGGAAACAGCTAGGAGGTTGTTAAGATGGAAAAAAGACTTCAATCTAAAATATGAAAATGCTTCAACACCAGTATGGATCAGAATTGAAAGAATTCCAAAATATCTTTTCAATAAAACCATAATCAAATACATAACATCAATAATTGAAGATCATTTAAAGATTATAATGCCAGATAAAAACAGAGTCTTCCATAACGCTTCTTATGTTAGAATTGAAATGTATGTTTAAGAAAAAAATCAATATCACATGTGGGATGGATTTGGTGATAACCAGGGATGCTGGCTAACAATTAGCTATAAAAACTTACCAAGATACTGAAATAGTTGTTTTTAACTGGGTTATAGCTCTGAAATGTGCAAGAAAGCATCCAACAAATCTCAGCAAAATGCAGATATGCATAAAGTTGAGAATGAAGGCAAAACATGTGATACTCAAAATAACATCTCCTTCAAAACTCCTGAAACAAAAAAAAGATAAAGTCTATCAACCAAAAGTTAAATCTTTCATTATCAAACCTGATCAAAGTAAGGAGAAGAAAATTACCAACGGTCTTTATACAGAGTACATATCCCCTTGCAAGAATTCTACTACAATAAAAGTTAAAGAAATAACAACCAATACTGATATCATCACTTATCATAATAGTCAGGATAAAAAAAACTAAGGCTCCAAAAGTTGAGGAAATTATGGAAGCCATTCAAACTCTTGAACAAGGTTACAATCTATCAAATTCCCAAGATTATAAAAATTTGATCTCTGCCAAAGTCCCCCCTAACTAGAACAACATAGGAAACTTACCAATTTCTCCAACTATAAATCACAAAGTCACTGATGCAGGATTCCATGAAGTTCTAAACATAAAGCCTAAAGGAAGCTAGACGGAAAAATAAGCCTAATGGTATGATAATCAATAACAATTGTTCAATAAGATGGCTTAAATCTATCATGCTTAAAGATAATATCAAATTAATAGCTATCCATGAGCTTTTAGTCAGCACTGAGAAAATCGAAAGCATTTCTAAAAATATTTTTCTTAAGAATTACACTTTTAATTCTTCCAACAAAATTTGGGTTTCCAGGAGTGATGATTTTACTATCAACACTGTTATTGATCTCTCTCAATGTTTATCTTTATAAGTTACATATTCCGGTTTAGATAAAAGCATCTTACTGACAATTGTTTATACCAAATGCTAGAGACATAACAAGAGAGATCTATGGAATCAACTCAGGAACATTTCAACAACTACTACTGTGTGGCTTGTAATTGGAGATTTCAATATTATTTCTACACCAGATGACCAGTTAAGATATTCTACTCTCTGCCACAACATAATAGAAGACTTCAATGATGTTATAAGGGATTAACATGTAAAGGATGCTGGTTTTGCTGGATCAAAATTCACTTGGACCAACAACTCAAAATGGAAGACATTAGACATATCTCTATATAACTCAACACGTTCTAGCCTCTTCAGTGATACTCAGGTTTCTCACATGGCCAGAACTTGTTCTGACCATGCTCCTTTTAGTGTGACTATTTCTACTAATAAATTAAACTCTAAAAATATTCAAGTTTTTAAACATGTGGACTATGGATGAGGATTTCCTAACTTTTATAGAAATCAATTGGAATAGAATCATGGATGGTTATCCTCTATACATTTTCTGGATAAGATTGGAAGACTTTAGAATCGTCTCAAAGTCTGGAATAAAAATTGTTTTGGAAATGTTTTTGATAAAGTTCAGGCCGCAAGAGATTGGAGATAAAGCTCATTAACAATGCTAAAACCAAGTTTGCGTTAGCTAATGAAAATTGTATTTTCCTTCAAGCATTGAGAATGGAAGAATCTTATTGGCAACAAAAATACTACTATAACTGGCTCAAATATGGAGACATAAATACCAAAGTATACCATGCATATGTTTCTAAAAGATGAAAAAAACACCATCAAAAGCATATGGAGAGAACTAGTTTTTGGACTCTAATGATATTGGCAATTTTACTCAAGTTTACTTTAAAGGCATTCTACCTAATCAATCTTATTCTAATATTGAAGATAAAGCAAGTAAAATGCAGGATATTACTTTTAGAAACATCCCCAAATTGATTTCTAGAGAAGATTAATAAGATCTTATATATATTTAGTGCACATGCATAGATTTGGAGTATAAACACACTTTTTAGACTTCTGAACCGTACTTTCCTTAAAACGGGCGGGTATACTCCTTAATACATACTTCGAATTACCAATAAGATGTAAGTACAATATACATAATAAAAATTTGAAAGAAAACATCATTAATTATACCTAAGTTATGATCTGATATAAATGTTATTTGATGGTCCATCAAATGAGGTTTCAATGTCTCGAGAAACCATAATCATATATCCCTATCTTCGGACCCAACAACACCAAATGCCAATATAAAAAAAATACCTTAATAGTTATGGCATAAGAAAAATTAATAGCAAATCAATTCACAATTTAGATTCTTATATACGTTCGCAATTTGTGCATATTTTAATTTTTTTTATATACGCGAAATGCATTTTCCATAACGGGATGTTTGCCTAATGTAGATCGACTAAAAGGAGGTGACCGTTTTCTAGTAGATACATATTCGTGAGTAGCTTTTGATATAGCCAATGGTTCACACTTTTAAGTTCACATTAATTTTTATACTAATGTTTTTTATATAATATAACCTACAATTTGCGCTTCTCTATTACATATTTACACTAGATTATTGATTCGCGTGTATGAACTTACCATTGTTACCATCTTTTGTTGTGGCACACAATAATTCTTCTTTGTGTTCCTCTGTAAAAAAGGTTCAATCAATGAATAAAAGTGAATGACAAGAGTAGAAACCTTGAATATAATACCCAAATAAAATGAAACAGTGTTTGAAACAATTCGTTTTATTAGTATATTTGCGTAAGTAATCACTCATTATATCAAGGATATTCAATGACTTCAAGTATCATTTAACTAGATTAAACGAATTATAAATATCTCCGTAAATAGTTTTCTTAGGTTTCGCTAAACAATCAATAAAAAATCAATGCGGGAAATCTTAACCATAGTCGCTCTTTACAAATGATTGTACACTTTTGATTGTCACATCATTATTTTATCTAATACATACTTATATCTTGTTATAAATCAAATCTAATGTTAAATGTTTTTTACTTTTTTTTGTAAAAACTAGTCCCGCAAGTATGTTACAACATACTTTTTAATGAATATAGTGTCGCTGGAGGTATCAGGTGATGCATAAAGTATCCGTGAACATTTATTTTGTACTATATAAAAAGTTAAAGCAAAAACCATTATCTACCATGTAACAAGATAAAAATTAATCTTAATTATGTTTTCCCTTCCTAAAAAATTTGCTCAATACTTGTAATTCTGTCAACCCAACAAAAAGTAACAAGTCATTTTCTCTTATGAACACCAAAACCAATATCGTAACTATTTTTCACACTAACCAAATGCTCTTTTGAAGCTTAAAAAAACTAAAAGCCCCTTCTATTTGGTGTTTCTAGATGAGTCATGTCCACAAAACAATATTAACAATTAAACAACAAAACAGTTCAATAAATGATAGCATACCAACAAAGTCATCATCACCACTTCAAATATAATTCTTATATTACTGCATGAATAAAATAAGTGTAAAATACCTCTAACAAGTTACTCTTACGTAGATAAAATAAAAACAACCATATTTTCCAAATATTCAAAATAACAAATAGAAATGATTAAAGTTTTCTCATTTAGTTTGAGACACAAAATACAGGCCTAGATAGCATTTACATGCAAGTAACATTTATGATCGGTGAGGAATCTTATATTTAAATGATTCACCGTAATGATGAGAATTAATAAACCATTATTTGTGTTGACAATTATGTCGTGATTTACGTTAACATTAAGTACGTAATTCCTGATTATATCGTTTTCTTCTTGTAGCCACTGTGTTTTTCAGATCAATTTTTTTAAGTCTAAAATCTTAAAATTTAAAACTTAATCTTTCACGACCAAAATAATACATATAATAATTAAATACAAACAACACCACACCTATAAAAACATTAGTACACTAAAACAATTAGTTCATATACAAAAGGTTTTTAAAACAAAGATATTGAAGAAATGACCTAATCAATTCAATTTTATTCTCAATCAATCAAAAACTACTTTTATATAATATTCTTTAATATGTGATGGGGAATTTCATATTTAAATTTTATGTGCGATTTTTTGGAATACGATTTTTATTATTATTGATTGAGGGTTCTTTTGGTTATCGATTTAGAAGGAGAGAAAACAATCTAAACCAAAATAATAAAACCTAAATGTAAAAGGTATTTGAGGTTGTTAGGATATAATTCATAACCACCATTCGCGATTCGTGTGTACTATATTTTTTATGTTTATTTCAGTTTTTTGGGAGAAGGTTTATTAAATTTTTAGACTTATTCACGATTTATGGTTTTTTTTATTTATGTTTATTTGATTTTTTTGGTTGTTTATTAGATTGTTCATTCATTCACATTTTTTATTATGATCCATGACTATGATGTGAATCACGATTTGTGTAAAAACCATTCTCGTTTGAAATTATTATATAAAAAATAATAGAATTGACATGAAAAGTTAAAAATAATTCATAATTAAGTTCTTTTTGAGTTTCAGATATTAAATATAAAGAACACTTCAAATTTTAATTATAAGAAAAATATAATTGATCTAACAACTTGGCTTAGGACGATAAGTCTTTAAACCTTGGCGTTATGACATTTGGCTCATTATAGAGAAGTTCACTTTATCAGCATTTGCATTATTCTTTTTATACTTACGAGGACCCATTTCATTCTTAATAGTTCTGGACAGTTTGTGGTTGCGAGATTTCTTACCAGATCTTTAGGATGGATGTAATGTATGAGTTTTATGTAGGGACCAATTTTTGCCTTTGTGACATGGGGATCATTGGAACGAATCTTAGGGAATTTCAAAATAAGTCCGGGTAATTTCATACTTAACCTCGGTATATTCAGACTCATGACCAATCCCTTCACAAATTTTAACAAAATTTATCTTTTCATTGGTATCAAGTACCACCAATGTTTTTAAAAATCTCATGAAATGGGGTCACCTTTATGGAAGGAGTGTCTAGAGTCGGTTGTTTTTCGGGATATTATGTACTTGTATATAAATAATTATTTGTATTTCAAATACTATAAGATTTTCACAATTTAATATAAATAAACAATGATAGATAGTAAGTTATTCGCAAATAAAGTTTTGTAAGCAATTCATAATACTGAGTTAATATAAATTAACGATTTGCATTCGCAATCCGACATATGCGGAACACTAAAATTGAAAACCACTATCGATCACCTCTTTTTTTAAATCCATTTTTTATGATTGAAAATGTAATAAATACAGGTTGCTAAAAGTTTAAGGTTCTTATCCACCACATTAATAACCTGTGTTCATATCATGTTCAACATAAAAGAATGGCCTTTAAGAGGCAAGGGTTGAAGGTTCACATATCAACTTATTAGCCTAATAAACAGACGTGAGATACCACTGGAAGCTTATATGTAAGGTTATTCATATACACCTTAACATATACATAATTAATCATGTTTAATATATTAAAAAGATTCACATTTCGTGATAAACATGCATTGATATTATTCATGATTCATGTTTGCTTTGAAATACATTCGTGATATTCAATAGTTACTACATTTAATTCGCAATTTAAGATGACACTATAGTTTGTGATTACTAAACGAAGAATACACGAATATTTAATAAATAATTCAAGACTATTATGTATCATTCGTGACTTCTCACTAATTAGTATGCACTATTCACGAAAAAAATAACATAGTTCGCAATCTACGATTATTTGACCAAACGTTCGTGTTATGTGTTTTGTGTTTTTCAGGACCAAAATGTCTTTTTACAAAACTTATTTTTTTTATACCAAACAAACAAATAAATAAAATAAATCTTATACATAACAAAAAAATCGAATAAAAAAATCGAAGAAATCTCAGACATAACAACAACTATTGATTGTTTATGTTTTCATACCAATTAAAATATGAAAAATATCAGACCTAACAACAATAACAACAAATAAAATCTAAAAGAAACTTTAGACGTAACAAGACAAATAAATCAAACTTAAAATGAATCACGAATAAATCGAAAATAGAACATGATGTAAATACATAAGGGATTTGACTGCGGAAGCTGTTAATTCAGAGAATACTCACAATCTGAACATATTCATATAAAACGCATGGTTGTGCATGGAAATTTAATATGAATCGTTACCGTTCAGAGAACACTCACAAACAAAATCAGATGAAATGTGATGAGATAGATGATGGATCAAGCTGCACCACAAAGGTGATGTAAAGTCTTTGATAAGTAGAACTCCAAATTGAGTTTATCTTAGATAGGCATAGAATGAAGGATCAACTAAACTCGCATATTATTAGAATAAATTAAGGATAGATTTTCATCGCACAAAAGTTTTGAGTAATTTAATTGAGATTTTATCACTTCATTGAATCTAATTTTTTCTAATAGAGATTGCATTTAAAAATATTCCTAAAAATATTTTGAGTATAAACTCATTTTTATTGAGATTTTATCACTAAAAATCTTTAAAAAATAGAAATATATATCTTTAAAGATATCAAACTAATAAAATAGAAAATTAAAAGATATCATAACAAACTAACTAACATGTATAAAATCAAAACATATCGTAACAAACTATCTAACAGATAATATAAAATTAAAATATATCTTAACAAACTATCGACTGTAATAATCTTGAGCTTTATTTTTGTATATTTTTTATGATATCTTTTAGAAGAATTTTACAGGTCTTTAATATGTAAAATATGGGCTGAACTTGATTAATATTGCAACCAATGCACTTGTTAATGTTCACATTGTCCACAATCTTAATAATTAACCCATTTAATACATCTTCGGTTTGTATAACACAAGATCTTGTCATTAGACCAACATGTATTTTTAAATATTACTCTTACTCATCATTGTTGCTCATGATCACATCATAATATGATCCTAGAATCATATCATTCTTCTACTTTTAAATACATTATTCTTAAGCTTTAATGCGCAAAATATGATTCAAAGCGTACGCCGCATATCAGCCGCATATCAGCAGTGGAATTTTTTTGATTGTTAACTTTCTCAATTAATATTTTAACAAATTCAAAATATCCTCTTAATCTTCCTTTATGTAATTCACGAACAATAAAATCTTGCTTCTATCGAATGACATAAAAAAGTATATTATCGAACTTCGCCTAACTTGCATTATGTTTGTTCACTTTATTTTAGCTCTTTAAGTGTTTCAATGACTCATGATCAGTATGGATTATGAAATATTTAGGCCATAGATAACGATGCCTTGTCGGTAATTCCCACACCAGAGCATACAACTCCTTATCATAAGTAGGATAGTTTAAGGTTGCTCCACTCACCTTGTCACATTAATAGGAAATTTACTTTCTCTTATGCATTAACACAAATCTAATTCCAACACTTTGTACTTTGAAAATCTCATGTTGATGTTCAATCAAATATGTTTTGGATGTGCTTGTCAGAAAAAAAAACACGAAGATAAATAAAAAAAAACGAAAAATAGGAAAAAACTTACATGAGAGTTCGGATAATTCTTAGACATTCAAAATACGGTCGACTTTTAAGTTTAGGAATTGTGTTTAGAGAAAAAAACAGCAATTGATTTTAAGATTTTGATTAAAATACTATTCTATAACATAAAAAGTTCGATATTGAATGATATTTGGTAAAATATATTAGATATTAGAGGATACTAAACTCATTTACTAAAAAGTAAATATGTTTTAATTTAGATAATAAATATATTTTTATCTATAAAGGAAAAAATATTACACCTAAATCTATGCGAATCCTATTAAATATATTGTTATAGGCTTGGAATATGCTAATCTACTAAAAAACGTTTACTTGAAGGGAGATTCAAATGCAAATTATGACTCGGTTGTTTTTAATATTTAAACAAGGTAATGAAATATATCTTTCTAAATTAGAAACTCCATACTAATAACATATTCAAATTAGGTATTGATGGCTCATGCAACTTAAATGGTGAATCAAATGGCGGTGCCTAGTCGAGGATAATAAGGGATAAATTCTTGTAACATTTGGTGCACTATATTGCATGTGGGTTGCATTTCTCTATGAATGGACTAAGTTCAAAATATTCAAATCTATTATATTGCATGTGGGTTGCATTTCTCTATGAATTGACTAAGTTCAAAATATTCAAATCTATTTCTAAATCAAAAGAATAGATCAATTCTGGTTAAGTACTCTATCACCAACAATCCTCTCAAGCAGGTACAAATACTTAACTTTACATGGTTTTATAAAATTTTGAAGGATCGTAGAAACCAAAATCTTTGGTAAGAAAATCTCATGATATACAGAAGACTATAGTGGAAGGTTGAACAAACTATTTTAGAACTAAAAAACCGAAGTATAAAAAAAAATCAAATTCATAAAAAATCGATTTTTTACTATGCTCGATAAATACCAATATATTTAGGGATGGCAATGGGTTGTTTGCGGGTCGGGTTTGGGTTGGCCCACCCGAACCCGCTTTTTGGACACTTGAATCTGACCCCGGTCCGACCCGTTCCCGGGCTCGATCCGCGGACATTAATTTTAATATTTTTTAATTTATTTTAAATATATTAATTTATTTTTAAATATATTATTATTATATATATAAATATTAATTTTTATATATTTTTATATTTTTCAAATCGGAACGGGACAAACTAGAAACCCAAACCCGACCCGATCCGGTTACGGATTACAATTTCTTAACCCGGACCCGGCCTGTTCTATGTTCGGACCGGATCGGATCAAGTCGGGTCGGACCGAACAACAACCGAATTACCATCCCTAAATTTATTGTTTGATTCTTCGCGGTATCCGATCCTTCAACAATATATTATTCTACGAACCAATAAATATCAATGGATAAACCAATTTCACAATTCACGAAAGAATATCATGAAAAACGATTTAAAATGGACAAATGAAATAAAAAAATCAATGAAGATGAAAAGTCGTACACTTCGTGAATCACTTTGGAGTAAAATCACTAAACTAAGAGGTCTTCGTTTTCTGAAAAGTAAATAAAATTTGTTCTAAAATTCATGGGGTTGTAATTAGATACAACAAATGAGTTAGACTGAAATACCCGTGTTTTTTTTTATTATTTTAAGGAAGAAATCCGCCGTCGCTATTTAACGCACATGCAATAGTCTTCGGTAGTTAAACCACACAAAATAACAGGTTCAGTCATAATTTTTGGTCAAGCCTGCCTTAATCATCCTACGTGGCTATCTTTTGGAGGCATGTTTTTTTATTTCTGAACTTTGGAGGAGAAGAACTTTCTTTTTTAGGCACGGCTAAAATGAGACCTTTTTTTTATAGTGAGATCCCAAATTTTGATTTTTTCTGAAAACGTAAAATTACCAAAATGTCACTAGATATAAAATCCATAATTTTTTGGACATCTCATTTTTACCTCCTCTCCTCTCTCTCTTCTCTACTTTTCTCTCTAATTTTCATAAAAAATCCAAAAATCCATAAACTCATTAACTCAAAACAATAAATTCAACTATAAATCCTAGACTTTAAAGCTCAAACACATACATTTTTACTATCTTTCTCTTCTCTCTCAACTACCTATCTCTCTAATATTCAACATAAACCCATAAACCCATGAACTTAACAAAACAAAAAAATCATCTTTAAATATATGGCTTGAGGAAAAAATTATATTTTTACATAAATTCACACCTTTTCGTGTGCCGTTTCGTACATTCGTGCGTGGATTTGGCCGAAATCACGCATATTCGTGCGTGAATTTGGTCAAATCTTGGCGCTTTTATGCCGAATTTTGTCAAATTTTGCGCTTTCATGTCGAATTTTGTCAATTCAAAATACTATTCCATGCCGAATTTTGCCAATTGAAAACACTTTCATGCCGAATTTAGCGTGTGTATTCTTACAATTTTTAACTACACGTGGAGATTGAATATTCTAAAAGAAATGACGGTGAATGTTTTTTATATTTTTTACTGATTTTATTTTCAAAGATTCTAATTATTTAATACATTAAATTTACGTTTGTTATCACAATTTAATAATTATATAAAATGATTCACAATTTATAAATTTCATACTTTAACAAGTCTATGCAGTTGGATTTTAAATATCTAGCATTTTCAAATATTGGATTAGAGAGAGTTAGGGTTTTCGAAGAAAGAAAATTGTAGAATTTGGGAATTTTTGTATTTATATCGATGACATTTTTGTAATTAAGAGGAGTCTCGTTATAGCCAAGCCGAGTCTCCCTATAACCTGGTCTCGTTATAGAAAAAAACGGGTTTTAAATTAGCCTAGCCCTTCTTCTTTAATTATAAATGGGGAGTTGGAGACCGAAAGTATTGATATGCCGTTGAGTCCTTAAAAGTTACAGAATTGATCTGGTCTGGGCCGGGTTAAAACGGGGAATGAAATTAATAAAAGGGTAGTATGGTCACCTAACACAACATTAGCCCTAATCGGTACACATAGTTTATATACTACTGCACCCAACCATGTGGGGTTTTCAAAGTTTTCTTAATGTTTGATTTCGTTTTTGATATTTCTGATTGTTGCACTTGCACGTAGTTCTTCTTGGAGTCTCTTTCTTTTTCAAAGTTTAGTTTTGAGAAGGAAGAATGGCTACCAAGATTTTATCTGTGCATACATCGAATTATAAATCCTCTCTGCTTGAGTCTTCTCTTAATTATTTATTAATAGAGATGTGCTCCAATGTTATTGGATTATATTTTATCGTATACTATTGATGGGTCCTCTTCCTCCTAAAATGTCTATGTCGGTATGTACAAATTGCTACCCTATCTTCTAACTACCATCCCATCTGGATGAGGCCAAGAAAATAATAATGCAAGCATTCCGTAATTCTGAACACAAGAATACTGAAAGCAATCGTACTTCCGTTTTAAAGTATTCTTGTATTCCGGATTTGATAACCTGTTTTGTATTCTTTAGTTATCTTGCTGTAAGGGTAAAATCTATCAAATTATGGACCTTGAGAAAAGTGAGGCTAATTTTCCTTGTTATATATATATATATATGGAAGAGGTTTTGGTAAATTATGAACTTTTCCTTGTTATATATATATATATATATGGAAGAGGTTTTAGTAAATTATGAACTTCAATATCTGCTCCTTCCAATTTTTTTAACCCATACCACCAATATCCTAATCTTGGTTATAATTTTCTTCTCCTAGCAACAATAATTCCATGCCCTTCTGTGGCTTTTTTATAGTTTTATAGTTGTAAACCTTGTATACAGATTTTGAGGTCCAATAAGAATTTTCATATTTAAGTTGTTTGAAATGACATTTTCATTTATTATTATTTTGATAGACTTCTTTTTAAAGTAACGCAAGCTCATTTTCAGTCCATTTAGTAGCATGATTTGTAAGATAATGGTGCTAAAAGGAACACAACTATTGTGGAAGATATTTGTTTTTTTTGGATTCTTTTTTAGTGATGTATCATAGTGTGATGAATGATCCAATGGGAATGTAATTGAATGTCAGAAAGAGCATGATACATATGAGTGGTGTTATTGGATGACATAATGATAGTTCTGGTACAAAAATAGCATAGGTACACAAATGGATATGGTCTTTCGATTCCCACAAAACGTGTAATCCTGATTAATTATTGTCGTTCACCTAATCTAACACTGTCGTAGCTCTCGCCGCTAACAGGTATCAACAATCCTTCACTTTATCATGCTTACGATCTTGTAGAGTATTAGGGGGATCGGCTTTAGGTTTCACCATAGATTATCTTTAGTAGTTTCTCCTCGCATGGTCTGTTACCCTAAATACCTTCCCGTTGGTAGCGTTTTACGGCAGAGGCGACTTGCCTATTATCGTGTTGCTTATAAGCCATGTTGGTATTTTGTACTAATTCGACTCTTATGATGGCTCCTAAAAAGTAAGGAAAGAGGGAGAAAACTGGCAACCTCCTTGGCGATCCCATGAATGAGAAATTTGAAAGCCTTATTTTCTAAAGGAGTATTTTACACGCGTAACCCCCAAGTACGCGTATTTAACCGAGGACGACCACCATGAGTTTAGGGTTAGGTATGGTATCCCCGACGCTCTCATAACATGAGTGCCAGCCCTCGGAGAATAACCTTACCAAACATAAGAGAATGAGACGTGCCTTTATACGACTTTGTTCGATTGGGGACTCCATTTACCATTACCGCCATTCATTTGTGATTTTTATAGCTTTGTAAATATACCCAACACAACTGATTGTGAACGACTGTAGGTTTCTCTTAAGTAAACTCCAAGCTGTTGCAAATTTCAGTGTGATTAATCGACTTAATGGTTGTGGTTGATGTTTCTAAATTGGCGTGCTCTTTTTTATTCTCCAATTAATGAAGGTAAGGAGACTGGTAGATCTACCAAATTCAGATAAGAACTGGAAGAATACTTTCATTTATGTCTCCGAAGACTGGGAGCATATAAGTGTCATAGAGAATCTGCAGTTGGAGCGGCGGTGGATGACCATTTGATATATTGTTAAAATGACTTCATGGGTGTTACAGGCGAAGAAAAAAATCAAGAGTGAAAGAAAAGGCAAACCCAAAGGTGTAGTAAACCCACCAAAATACTACCCTTGGTACCAGTGATGATGTTGGCATATTTGAATTGTGCAGACTCATCACAACTCTGTAGTGCTAGCATATCGCTGCATGTCTCCCACAGATAAAATTGGCAACTGGAGGCATTATTGTTTGGGTTTGTCAAAGGGCTTACAATTGAGCTGGCCCGCTTAAAAAAACCATATGGATCTGCAAAGACGCGACATGAAAATGCGCTTCGAGATAATGCCGAGCTGTAGAGTGCTCTAACCATTCTGGCTGATGAAAGAAGTGTGTACCACAAGAAACGTATGGAGCTAATCAATAAAAAAAGGACTGATCGTGCAAGGCAACAAGCTATTGAAGAAATATGATGAGTTGATGGCTTAGAGTGCAGGTTTGATGACTCAGAATATGACGCGTGCATAGAGGATAAAGGAGCATGTAGAGAAAATGACAGTTCTAAATTTGGAGGATGCTAACTTACGGCTGGTGGCCCTAGAAGCTAAGGCTGATAAATAGCAGTACAAAAAGAAGCTGTTGGAAAATGCAGTGCAAGACTTGGTGGATTGAAAAAGCCAGGTGATGGAAGTCGCAATGGGAATAATCGATAAAAATAAAAAAAATAAATGACCCTCGAGCTGTATAGGTTGAACCCTTGCATGTCATTGGGTCCTTTCAGGAAATTTTTTCATTTAGAGGAGCAGCTGGACCTTGCTAATAAGGGAACAAGAACCGCAGGCCCTATGACTGATCAGCTGTAGATGGTCTTTCTGATACCCTCTTAGTTTCACCAGAACATGAGTGACCGATGCTTCCCCGGGGTATGAGTTGGAAATATTGCATCAGGAACATGATCAAACCCGTCCCCAACCATAGTTGAAGATTATATCATAAATATTTATTGGTGTAATGTATTTTTTCCATAGACTTTTTGAAGTAATTTATGCATCAATGTATTCTCACTATATAAAATCAGAGGCAAAACGTGGCCCATCGCGTGACCTTTAAGGTCATGCCAATCAGCTTATTCGTGGGAGCGACCAATTCGACTTATTTCGTGGCCTTTGAAAGCTTGGTATATTACCAGTTTTCTTATAATACCATTTCTAGATATTGAGCTCAGTGTGGCCTCTTACGTAGTACCGTATGGCGTGGCTTATTATTAAAGTCGTTTGATGGACACAAGTGATCTGGGCTCAGTATAACCCATTGCATAGCTCGTAGGTGCATTTATGTTCCAAATCGCAATTTATGGAGCATATAATAAACACATATAAAGGCAAAAACAGATTATTGTCTGCGTACCTCATTAAAAAAATCCTATGCGTCATCAGAAGGGAAAAGGAGCGCATATCAAATTTATATAAGATGTTGATAGAGTTTTAAATGGCTAACATTCCAAGGGTGCGTGAGTGTCGGACCATCTGAATCGGCTATACGGTAGGTAATATGGTGTCTTCAGGCGATAATTGTGTATGAACCCTCCCAATTGAGGCCCAAATTGCCTATAGCTTTATCACCTCCCCCTTGAAATACTTTTTTTATTACTAAATATCCCTCCTGTAGAGTTCTCGTTCGGAGCTTGGAGTTAAAAAAACTTTGCATAAGACTTTTGTAATGTTATGCATGTATCTGGGCTTGGTCGTGTCGTTTCTCGATCAAATCGATGTTGATAGCGTGCTCGGTATCGTTTGCGACCTCTGAGTAGTTTTCCATCCTATGGATCAGTATGATGAATTCTACTGGGACAACCGTCTCTAAATTATACACTAAAGCGAATGGGGTATGACCATTTTACTTTGGCCTCTTCCAACTTCTTTTTGATATTGTCAAAAATGATTCGATCGGTGACCTAAACTTGGTTGTTTGCCTAGGGATAATAGAGGCTAGAAAAATGATGTCCGACGCCGTAGCAATGTAGAACTTCGTGAGGATAAAATTTTAAAATTGGGGGCCGTTATCTGTCATAAGGATACGGTGGCTACCAAAGCGGGTGAGAATGTGATGATGTACGAATTTGTATATTTATAGTTCTCTTATCCGATAAAATGCTTTAGCCTCAACTCAATTTTTGAAGTAGTCTATAGCAACCGGTAAGTATTGTCACTTCCTAGTTGCCAAAGGAAATGGCCTAACCAACTCAATCCCCCACTTATTAAAAGGGCATGAGGTTGGATTGTGAGTCATGTGCTCGCTTATCAAATGACCAGTTGTTGGCGTATTGTTGGCATGGATGGCATCCTTGCACAATATGCTCGACTTCGGCGGCCAAATTGGGCCAATAGTAACCTACAAGTAGGAAATGAAAAATCAAACTTCAGTGACCATAATGTGCTCTTGCTTCCCCTGGTCATAAATGACTCGCTCAAATTTGGATTCTAACTCTTTGATGGCTGCGGGGTAATGACGAGTCGCGTCCTCTTTGGTGTCTTAAATGTCATTCGCTTGGTTAACCACTAGCTGACAATCAGATCAGTCTCATAGTGTTCATGCTCTGCGGATACATGACAACTTCATTCCTCTAAGAATAACCTTGTATTCAGCAGTATTATTCGTGACAGGGAAATCAAACCGAATGGTCTACCAACCAGATTTTATCCCCGTCGGTAATTTCTTAACTATACGTGCTCCGCTACCAAGTGCGCTTGAGGCCCCATCGATTTTGACAATCCATTCATGCGGGGTGTTATCTTATTGGGCTTCGGCCACACTATTCTCACCTAGTGATGTGGAAAATTCGTTAATGAAGTCGGTGATAGCATGACATTTGATCACTATACAAGGCTTGTACTTGATATTGTATTCCCTTAGCTCAGCTGAACATCTCGTTTAGTTAACCAAATATATCACTTTTTTCAATACGTACCTCATGGAAAATAATGTATGCATGGTGACAGCGTGGCTCTGGAAATAAGATCACATCTTGTGTGTCACTACCACCAATCCTATGGTTAGTTTCTCTAGATTAAGATAACGAGTTTCTTCCTCGATCAAAATTCTTCTAGTGTATTCTTTAGTTATCTTGCTGTAAGGGTAAAATCTATCAAATTATGGACCTTGAGAAAAGTGAGGCTAATTTTCCTTGTTATATATATATATATATGGAAGAGGTTTTGGTAAATTATGAACTTTTCCTTGTTATACATATATATGGAAGAGGTTTTGGTAAATTATGAACTTTTCCTTGTTATATATATATATATGGAAGAGGTTTTGGTAAATTATGAACTTCAATATCCGCTCCTTCCAATTTTTTTAACCCATACCACCAATATCCTAATCTTGGTCTTTTCAACAATTTTCTTCTCCTAATTTTAGCAACAATAATTCCATGCCCCGCCGTGGCTTTTATAGTTTTATAGTTGTAAACCTTGTATACAGATTTTGAGGCCCAATAAGAATATTTATATTTAACTTGTTTGAAATGACATTTTCATTTATTATTATTTTGATAGACTTCTTTTTAAAGTAACGCAAGCTCATTTTCAGTTCATTTAGTAGCATAATTTGTAAGATAATGGTGCTAAAAGGAACATAACTATTGTGGAAGATATGTGATTTTTCAGATTCTTTTTTAGTGATGTATCATAGTGTGATGAATGATCCAATGGGAATGTAATTGAATGTCAGAAAGAGTATGATACATATGAATGGGAATGTAATTTGATGTCAAGAAGAGCATGATACATATGAGTCGTGTTATTTAATGACATAATGATAATTCTGGCACAAAAATAGCAGAGGTACACAAATGGATATGGTGCTTCCATTTCCACAAAACGTGTAATCCTGATTAATTATTGTAGTAACATGACATCAAATCCTGGATTAGTGTGACTGAATATAGTTTTGGATAAAGAAGATGCTTTTATATTTCGTTGTTGTTCATCTAATCTAACACCGTCGTAGCTTTCGCCGCTATCAGGTATCTACAATCCTTCATTTTATCATGCCTACGATTTTGTAGAGTATTATGGAGATCGGTTTTAGGTTTCACCAGAGATAAGCTTTAGTAGTTTCTCCTCGCATGGTCTGTTACCCTAAATACCTTCCCGTCAGTAGTGCTTTACGGCAGATGCTGACTTGCCTATTATCGTGTTGCTTATAAGCCATGTTGGTATTTATGTACTAGTTCGACTCTTATGATGGCTCCTAAAAAGTAAGGGAAGAAGGAGAAAACTGGCAACCTCCTTGGCGATCCCATGAAGGAGAAATTTGAAAGCCTTATTTTCTGAAAGAGTATTTTACACGCGTAACCCCCAAGTACGGGTATTTGACCGAGGACGACCACCATGAGTTTAGGGTTAGGTATGGTATCCCCGACGCCTCATAACATGAGTGCCAGCCCTCGGAGAATAACCTTACAAAGCATAAGAAAATGAAACGTGCCTTTATACGACTTTGTTCGATTGGGGACTCTATTTACCATTACCGCCATTCATTTATGATTTTTATAGCTTTGTCAATATACCCAACACAACTGATTGTGAACGACTGTAGGTTGCTCTTAAGTAAACTCCAAGCTGTTGCAAATTTCAGTGTGCTTAATCGAATTGATGGTTGTGGTTGATGTTTCTAAATTGGCGTGCTCTTTTTTATTCTCCAATTAATGAAGGTAAGGAGACTGGTAGATCTACCAAATTCAGATAAGAACTGGAAGAATACTTTCATTTATGTCTCCGAGGACTAGGAGCATATAAGTGTCGTAGAGAATCTGCAGTTGGAGAGGCGATGGATGACCATTTGATATGATGAGTCCGAATATTGCTACCTCTCCAGACAAGGACAGTTCGGACCAAGATCACCAGACCGGACAGGGCAATTCGAACACCTAGCCCATTGGACTGTTCGGACTATAACAAAAGTACTTAAAAACCTAAACATTTCTTGACTAAGCAGCTTGCTCTTCTACTTAGATCTCATGGGTCTCTGAACATGACCCGGGTCCATTAAACATGACCCGAAAACCCATAAAGCCCAAATATAAGGGTATAAATACCCAACCACCTGCATTTAATATGGGTAAGGAAAATTAAATACAACTAGGCTGCTTAATTCTCCCTCTACTCTCTACTCAAACATTAAACACCTACACACCTCCAAAAACTCAAAAACAAATTACAAATTTACCCTCAGACAAAAATTAACCACACCAAATTGGCGACCACAGTGGAGCACGAAGGTGCCTGAATCAAGCATTCGAAACCAACAAGAAAAGTCAGTCCGAATAAATCCGGACGCCTCAGAAGTCCCACCAGCTTTGCTCAAAGTGGTAGGTTAAAACGATGAGTACACCATCGAGGAGCGCGATAGGTTAAAAGGCGAGATAGAAGCTCTGAGGGCAAAAAAGGCTAAGATGGGCGTGAAAAAAAAACCAACAGCATCGGTTGCTCATCATACCGATAACCCTAGAGAGCATGAGCCTTCAAAGACTTATGTGAGTACCAAAAAGACTCATGCTAGCTCCAAAAATCTCACTGGTCTAAGCCAGTGGAGAGTTCTGACTCAAGCTCAGAATCTTCTGATAGCTCCTCGGATGAAAATGGAGTTGAAGAGTCCTTGTCCTCTAGCAACGATGAGGGCCGAACTAAAAAGAAGCAAAAGCTGATAAAAAAATATTCAAGGAAAAGAGATAGACATAGAAAGTTGAAGAAGAATATTGGCAAAGGGACATCTCACAGCCGGAGGCATGTAGACCGGATGCTGATGGATCCTTTTGCCTTCCACGATGAACCAGGTATCTTTGCAACTCCCAATGAGGATACTATGTTCAGTCGTGGTCGGAATTGGAGGCAATCTCCATTATCTTCCAAGATTTTGTCCAGAAACCTCCCTAAGAGGTTTGACAGCACTAAAATGGAAAAGTACGATGGCAGTACTGATCTGGATAACCATTTGGAGCAATTTAAAAACTTCATGATGAACTTTGATGATGACGACAAGCTACTTTGTAGAGCATTTTCCCAATCCTTTACGGGGAGTGCTCTACAATGGTATAACAGCCTACCACAAGGCTGCATCAAGAATTTCGATACTTTTTGGGTGGCCTTTCGAAGGCAGTTTGTGGGGAGTAAAGAGTTGAAGGGCAACGGGGACACAATAATCCATTGTGCCCAAGAACCGAACGAATCATTGGAAGAATACATAAGTCATTTTGTGAACACCAAGAATGGGTTGGCTGATTGCTTCGAGCAAGTATCAATAGCATCCTTGAGACATGGCTTAAACCCTGGGAATTTGGCTGATTCGGTGACCAGAAAGAAAGCCATGACTTGGGGAGGGTTGCTGAATCAGGTTGGAAAGCAGATTAACGTTGATGAAACGAAGAAAACTAGGGTGCACATGCAGGTGAGGTCTGCCCGATTGCACCAAACCCCAATCAGAATCAGTCCGGGAACAAGGCAAAGGAGACCGGACAGGGGCATGGCCGGGCTAAAGCTCAATCTCAGCCAGCTGCACCTGCCCAGAGTCAACAATCCAGAAATAAAAGAGGCCCTTGGGTTCAACCGAAGTGGTTTGCAGAATTGAAAGAAAGTGTGGCCATTATTTATGATAAAACAAAGGAAGGGGTACACTATATAAGACCGGCCACACTGCAATCTCCTAGAGAACATCGCAATAACTCCTTCTGCCAATATCAGAATGATACTTGCCATACCACTGATGATTGTATAGCCTTAAAACAAGAGTTTTAGAACTTGATTGAAAGGGGAAACCTGGGGGCTTATGTCAAAAGAAGAGGAGGTAACAGGCCTGACAACACTCACCGAGTTGGTCCAAGTAATGCGGCTCCGGAGGGAGCCATGGTTATAATCGAAAGATTTGATGTGGAATCAGAATACTTGGACCCGGATCCAACTCGAAATAGAGTGGGTACCATTGAGGAATGTTCTAGAACGGTCTCTGGGCTCATTAAGTTTTTTGAGTCACTTATAATTTTTGGAGGGGATACTATGATAGCTCCTACTGCTTCTTCGAGAAAGAGGCACGTTCGTACTTTAGCTACCCAGCTAGAAGGAGGCATGACCTCCTATCAATCACAGATTCCATTCCCCTTCATTGTTTTTTATGAAGATGATTTAAGAGATATAGCTGGCCCACATGAAGATGCTATTGTCATAGGGGCATCCATTGGGGGAAATGACATAAGACGAATTTTGGTGGATATTGGAAGCTCAGCCAATATCATTTTCTTAACCACTTACAAGAGAATGAAAAATCCAGCCGCAATTCAGAGTTCGGACAGATCAATTGTGGGCTTTACTGGCAGCTCAGCAGATGTGATCGGGGAGTTTGAAGAGGAAGTTCTATTGGGCAAGGGCCCTTTCAAGAAGATGGTCAGGATACTTTTTATTGTGGTAGATTATCCCACTTTCTATAATGTTATTCTAGGGAGGTCTTGGCTCTCTAGGATGCATGCAGTGGCTTCAACAGTCCACCAATGTTTGAAATATGTTGCTCAAGGGCAGGTGGGAGTTGTCCGAAGCAGTCAAAAGGTTGCAAGGGAATGTTATGCTACAGCCCTGGCACCCCGGACGTTGGGGGCAGTTCGTATCAACGAGCAATAGCAATTTGAGGGGCTTTCTGGGGGTGAGGGTGAAATTGATGACCCCAGAGAGGCCGCTGGAGTATTAATACCAGTCGAAGAGGTAGAAACACATTGTTTAGAAGAAGGAAAAAGTGTCAAGATAGGGTCTAGAATGCCACCCGATCTGAAAAGTGAGATGTTAAAGTTTTTGAAAAGCCATCAGCATGTTTTTGCTTGGTGCAATGCTGATGTTACTGGGGTTCCAGTAGATGTGATATCACATCACCTATCTGTCCGGAAAGACGTAGCACCAGTGGTTCAAAAGAGAAGGGCTTTTTCCAAGGAAAAGGCTGATGTTATTGTGCAAGAGGTTGAAAGGCTCACAAAGATGGGGCATATCAAGGAGTCTCAATATCCTTGGTGGACTGCCAATCCGGTCCTGGTGAAAAAGAAAAATGGCAAGTGGCGCATGTGCATTAACTTCACAGACCTCAATAGGGCTTGCCCAAAATATTTGTATCTAGTTCCCCGGATTGACCAGCTAGTAGACTCCACCTCTTGGAATAACCTGCTATCCTTTATGGATGTTTTCTCCGGATACAATCAGATCCAAGTAGATCCGAAGGATCAAGAGCATACCACATTTTTCACTGACATGGGTCTTCATTGCTACAAAGTAATGCCGTTTGGGTTGAAAAATGTTGGGGCTACTTATCAGAGATTGGTGAACAAAGCCTTTGCTGATCAGATTGGAAGAAAAATATGGAAGTATACATCGATGACATAATGGTGAAAAGTGTGGATGAGCAATTGCACTTAACTGACCTCCAAGAAACTTTTACCAACTTAGTGAAAGTAAATTTAAAGCTAAATCTAGAAAAATGTGTGTTCGGAGTACAATCCGGGAAGTTCCTAGGTTATATAATAAGTGAGCAAGGGATACAGCCCGATCCGGACCAGCTTAATGCTCTATTTCAAATGGAGCCTCCTCAGAATATTAAAGAAGTACAACGATTAACGGGGAGGTTAGCTGCTTTAAACAGATTTATCTCAAGGTCTTCGGACAGATGCGCCCCGTTTTTTCAAACCTTGAAGGGTGCGAAGGGATTGGATTGGACATCACAGTGTGATGAGTCTTTCAATGAAATCAAGAAGCATCTGTCCTCTCCTAAAACCTTATTTAAACCAGTTGATGGAGAGACACTCTTCGTATATTTGACAGTTTCAAGTTGTGACATCAGTGCTGTGTTAGTAAGAGAGGTGGATAATTACCCCCATCCAGTGTACTACATTAGCAAAAGCTTGATAGATGCCGAAAGACGCTATTTGAAACTTGAAAAATTAGCATTGGCCCTGGTGATAGCTGCAAGAAAGATGAGATCTTATTTCTAGGCTCATCCTATTATCCTCCGAACATCTTTTCCTTTGAAAAATGTTCTCCAAAAGGCAGACATTTCAAGTAGGATGACTAAGTGGTCGGTATAATTAGGGGATTTCGATATAGATTTTGCTCCCCGAACAGCAGTCCAAGCCCAAGTTGTGGCCGAATTTTTAGTTGAATTCCACTCTGATAGAGATTCGAAGCAGACTACTGAGATGAAAGATAAAAAGGTCTGGGTCGTCCGGACGGATGGTGGATCCAGCACTATGGGATATGGTGCAGGGGTGTGCTTAACTTCTCCATATGGTGACAAAATGTACCAGGCTATATGTTTTGCTTTCAGGGCTTCTAATAATGAGTCCGAATACGAAGCAGCTATAGCTAGTTTAAAATTAGCTTATATTTGTGGGGCTAAAAGGGTCAAGCTAATGAGTGACTCCCAGCTTCTTATCCACCATGCTCAAGGTCAATCTGAGGCTAAAAAGGAGCGACTAGTGAAGTATTTGCTTCTTCTTAAAAATGAGGCACTCAAGTTTAAAAGCGTTGTTTATGAGCATATACCCCGGACAGAAAATGAGCTGGCAGATTCGTTGGCAACTATAGCTTACACAGAGGCATATCCATGGATCCATGTGCTAGAGAGCCCCTCCATTCAACTTAGTATGAGTAAAGAGGAAGAAATATTTGAAGTACAGGTGAAACAACCTCAGGATTGGAGATTTCCTCTCCTGCAATACCTCTCCGACGGCATCTTGCCTCCGGACAAATAATTAGCAAGAAAACTGAAACACAAGGCGCGTGGTTTTATCATACTGAGAGACATTCTGTATAAAAATTCTTACAGTAAACCTCTTCTGCGCTGTTTGGGGGATGATGAATCTCAAGTAGTCCTCTCCGAATTGCATGATGGCGAGGGATCAGCTCATTATGGATTCAGGGCTCTAACAAGGAGAGTTTTACTGGCTAGCTACTATTGGCCATCTATCATGCAGGATGCTAAAGAGCTGGTAAGAAGGTGTGACCCATGCCAGAGATACAACAATGAAATTCATATCCCAGCCATTCCTCTAGAGTCAATTTCTGAGCCTATACCTTTTTCTCGATGTGGGTTGGATTTAGTGGGGCCTCTCCCTATGGCGTCCGGAGGGCGCAAAACTATAATTGTTGCTATAGATTACTTTTCAAAGTGGATTGAAGCAGCCCCACCTGGCAGGAACAACATCAAAAGCTGTCATAAAATTCATTTTATCCAACATCTGTTGCAGATTCGGTGTTCCACAAAAGATAACAACAGACAATGGGCCACAGTTTGACAATAGAGAGATGAAGAGTTTATGTGCTTCAAGGGGTATACAACATTGTTTCTCTTCGCCTTTCCACCCACAAGCAAATGGTCAGGCTGAAGTGGCTAACAAAACTATATTGTCCGGTTTAAAGAAGAATCTGGAAGGAGCTGCTGGGAAGTGGCCCCAGCTATTTACAAGAGGTCTTGTGGGCCTACCGGACAACACCTGGGGCTGCAACACAAGATTCACCCTTTGCCTTGGTCTATGGGATGGATGCAGTAGCCCCCATAGAGGCGACTCTCCCATCATTTCGGGTTCACAACTTCTCCGAATGCGCTAACGAAGTGGCGATCAGAGGTCAGCTTGACCTGGTAGAGGAAAGACGAGTTAAAGCTTACCTTAGAGCTGCACACTATCAGGGTTTTATGAGAAGCAGATTTGCTTCTAAGGTTAAAAGAAGAGATTTCCAGCCGGGGGACAAGGTATTGAGGAAAGTCTTCTTACACACTAAAGAGAATCTGCTCGGCAAATTGGCCCCGACTTGGGAAGGACCTTATATGGTTGTTGAAAGGCTTAAACCTGGAACATATTGGCTAGAAGACAAGGATGGAAGAGTTTTGACCCACCCTTGGAATATCGAACATCTCCGGATGTACTTGGAGTAGCATTTGTGTAAATATTTACTTGTTTAAACATCCATGTAAATATTTGGGGGCATACTCTTTCCTACTTTGGTGGCGCATGGAGGTTTTAATGAGGTGTCCGGGTTTTTAATGAAATTTGATGCCTTCTTAAAAAAATTCCGAAGTGTTCTTACTTTGTCTTTTGTCACACCATCCGGATTGAAATAAAAGAGTGATGACCACTTAAACATTCGTCATCGGAGAATTTAAACACTCTCACTATGAAATAACTAAGGGCTATTTAAACACTAGCCATCAAAATTGAAACAGACTATGAAAGAATGTGAGAATTGTGCAAAACAAGGATATTTATTGAAATAACTTAAGTGCCTTGGCCTTCCAAGGACTTTCAATTTGTCAAGTAGAGTAAAAGATCTATCCGGTCAGATACCGGACACACTTACAAAAAAGGTGCCTTGGCCTTCCAAGGACTTTAGTTTAGATAACATGAAAAGTAAAAAGTAATTCATAATTTAAGACTAAGCCTTTGAAGATGGCTCAGCTTCATCCATTTTGTTCTTCCCTTTGGGATCGTCTTTCTTTTCAGGAGGACCCTCCCCGGCATTTTCTTCTGCCTCGTCAGAAGAGGAAGCACTGGAGTAGTCATGCAAGTCTCCATCAGCCATGGTGTGGAAGGGAAGGTCTTCGTACTCTACATGAAGCCACAAATCACCTAAGTTCCTCTTCGGGAACTTCTCATGGAAGAGCAGGACCATGTCTGATTTTACCTTGGCATACATTTGCTCTTGAGTGTCGATCACGTTGTTGGCATAAGCATCGATCTTGGCTTGGATTTTGGCCTCCTGCTCCCTTAGCAGATCAGCTTTCTCCTCTGCAGCCTTGGACAATGTGTTCTCAAGCGCAATCTTGTCACTGATCAAGTTGTTGATAATTTGGTCCTTGCCCTTGGTCTCCTCTTTTGAAGAGTTGAGATCTTTCTCTGCTCCGGACAACTTCTCCCGGAGATCCTTGATGGTGTCTTCCAGAGTAGCAACTTTGGTGGTCCACTCCTCCTGATTCTATTTCAGCTCCTCGTTCTCGCCTTTTAAAATATTAGCATGTTGAGTGGCGGTGAGAAGGTCGTCGGACAGCCTCTCCTTATCAGACTTGAGGTCTTTGATAATGTCGGCTTGACTTCGAACTTGCTTCTCCAAAGCAAGCACCGGCTGAACACTACTTAATAAAGAGTGAGCTATAATGTCCCTTTCACTTGAAACAGTAAAAGTCATACCATTAAAAGTGACGGTGTTTGAAGTACTTGGAGGGAGGTAAGGCCCAGCAAAATCGTCTCCGGGAGGTTAATAAAGTACTCACCAAGCCCACCAAGACCATTGATGTCTACCCCATCAATGCTAAGACCTCCCCCTTCGACCTCATCAGTTTGGAAGTCACCAGGTATCTCTTCTGCTTGTGTTCGGTCAATCGGATCAACCTGGGGGAGAGGCTCCGGAGGCCGGAGAGAAAGTTCGTCACCCTTTGAAGTCTTCTTCTTCTTGGCCTCCCTATCCTTGTTTTCAGCTCCCCGTTTACAGTCTCTTTTGGAAGCCTTTGGTGGTGTTGGGGAGTGAGCTTCTTGCCTAACAATTTCCTACTCTATCACTTCTAAGAGAGCAGCATCAATCTGGTTTGGGGGTGGCCCCTCCGGATTGGTTAAAACAGCTTCCTCCACCTCAGCAGGGTCCGCTCCACCTGCCACTTTCTTGCCCTTCTTCTTTTTGCATTTCATCTTACTCGGGGCCTTGGCCCGGCCTGGCAAGTAAAGTGTCCCATCCAGTTCGTGCATCCTCTTGAGCACTACGTCCGGAGGGGGTTGAGTGGTGAGATCTTCCCAGGTTAAGTCCCTCCGGCCAGTAGTGTTCCAGAGGTGAGACCTTGCTAAGTTTCCCCCCGTGAAAGCATCGTGGAATCGGTTTCCCCATTTCTCAGAAGCCTAAGTATTAATCTTCGTGCAAGTGACCTGTCCGGACTTTAGGTAGTCCGTAAAATCTTTGGGTAGCACTGCTAAGAAAAAAGATAAAAATAGTCAATTTAAGCAAATTTGATAAAAGAAAAGATAAGAATATAAAGAAAAAGTCATACGATCACTCCTCCATCTGCTGGTGAGGAGACTTGGGTTGACTCCGGCCTTGATTTTCCTCCCGTTTTCCCAAGCCCCACTTACAAATAGGAATTGAGTCATCAAGTTCCTCTCCGACTCTAGCAGGTCATCCACAACTTTGAAGTTGTCCCCCATATTGAAGTGGTAAAAAGGGATGTGGGGGTTTCTATAGTGGCTGGCCACAGCAGCAAACTCCTTCATTGGTAGAGGGATCCCGGAGAGCCTAGAGGCCATAATGCAGGCCATAAGGGTGTACCAAGCATTGGGACTCAGCTGGCTTGGACAGAGCTTTATCAGATGAAAGTTTCTGACGATCTCTGGGTCCAAGGGGAATCTGAGCCCCCAATTAAACAGCTCCGTGAAGATGACTATCTCGCTCAACTTGCAGTCCATGGGAGTTTCGGGGTCTATAGGAATTCTTATCTTCACGTTCTCCGGAATTCCCCATTTCATACGCATCCGGCCCAGCTCAGCTGTGTGGATGAATGCGTAGTTGATCTTTTGCAGGGCGAGGAGGTACTTAACATTGACCTTGTGAAAACAAGGCCCTACCCTTCCTTTGAGACACTCCGGCTGATCCGGATGCCTCAAGCACAACTTTTCTTTGCCCTTGTCCTTTTGAGCAGTAACAGCACCAATAGTCTGTCCGGAAGGCTCAGACTCGAATGGAGCCTCTTCAATAGAGTCCTCCCTTATTTCCTCCATAATTGAGGAAGAATTTTCAGTAGCAGTGGTAAGGGGAATATTTAGATTTGGCTCAGCCTGACTTCCGGACTGCTGAGTTTCAGTATTTTCTTGGTTCCTAGCCTCCGGTTAGGGCTCTGGTGTAGACATTTCTCTTCGAGGACTTGAACCAGTGCCCTCTGGACCGGACAGCCTGTCTTTTGGTGCTCTAATGGGTGCCTCTGACCCAGTACTACTGTCCTTGGCACCCAATTTCGAAGGGGTGCCCTTAGAAGCTTGACCCTTGACCAGCCGACCTTTTCTTCGGTCAACTAATTTCTGAGGGGAGGTTTCAGCATCTGACCCCATGGCTAAGAAAGGGGAGGGTTTTTTAAAGCTTGTAACTGTTAAACCTGGTTCAACGATGGGTTCCGACTCTTGAACCGAGGAGCCTGAGATAATAGGTGAAAGATTGGTTTGAAATAACTTCTTCGGTTTGATGCCCTTTATGGAGGAAGAACCTTGATCTGATTCTGTGTGTGAAGTTGCTGGTTTGTCGATGGGCGAAGCGGGTAAGCCTGCTGTAATTCGCCTTTCCATTTCAACCTTTTGCGCCTTTTCTAATTCAAAGAGGTTGAGCCACCTGCCTTTGATCAAAGTGTTCCGAGCCGTGAACATAAACAATCTGGGTAAAAATTTGTTTTGGAGAGAAAAAGCTTTGAGGATTTACAGAGTAAAAACGAGAGTGATGGTGAAACAATAGAAAGTGTTTCAATTTATAGTAAATATAAAAAAAGAGTCTTGATTCCTAGGAGAATTCGAAAAGATTAGTAATGATTAAAAGACGACGGTGACATCACCCTCATTAATGAAGAGGTTGCTTTTCGAAGAAGGTTGGTGCGAAATTCAAGGTGAAAAAACGGCTGGAATAACCAACCAAAAAGTGACACGTGTCCCATGAACTTTGGCAAAAAACTGTTTGGATTCACAAAGTTTTTTCAGTCCGGATAAAACCATAGCACAAGTCGAAAGACCTGTCCGGATAAAACTGCCCCTGATATCAGACTGTTTTTCAGGTTTTTGACAAAGGCATTTGAACAAACACCTAAAAAAGGGGATCCTGATGAGTCCGAATATTGCTACCTCTCCGAACAGGGACAGTTCGGACCAAGATCACCAGACCGGACAGGGCAATTCGAACACCTAGCCCATTGGACTGTTCGGACTATAACAAAAGTACTTAAAAACCTAAACACTTCTTGACTAAGCAGCTTGCTCTTCTACTTAGATCTCATGGGTCTCTGAACATGACCCGGGTCCATTAAACATGACCCGGAAACCCATAAAGCCCAAATATAAGGGTATAAATACCCAACCACCTGCATTTAATATGGGTAATGAAAATTATATACAACTAGGCTGCTTAATTCTCCCTCTACTCTCTACTCAAACAGTAAACACCTACACACCTCCAAAAACTCAAAAACAAATTACAAATTTACCCTCAGAAGAAAATTAACCACACCATGATATATTGTTAAAATGACTTCATGGGTGTTACAGGCGAAGGAAATCATCAAGAGTGACAGAGAAGGCAAACCCAAAGTGTCGTCAACCCACCAAAATACTACCCTTGGTACCAGTGCTGATGTTGGCATATTTGAATTGTGCAGACTCATCACAACTCTGTAGTGCTAGCATATCGCTGCATGTCTCCCACAGATAAAATTGGCAACTGGAGGCATTATTGTTTGGGTTTGTCAAAGGGCTTACAACTAAGCTGGCCCGCTTAAAAAATCCATATGGATCTGCAAAGACGCGGCATGAAAATGCGCTTCGAGATAATGCCGAGCTGTAGAGTGCTCTAACCATTATGGCTGATGAAAGAAGTGTGTACCACAAGAAACGTATGGAGCTAATCAATGAAAAAAAGTGCTGATCGCGCAAGACAACAAGCTATTGAAGAAATATGATGAGTTGATGGCTTAAAGTGCAGGTTTGATGACTCAGAATATGACGCATGCATAGAGGATAAAGGAGCATGTAGAGAAAATGACAGTTCTAAATTTGGAGAATGCTAACTTACGGGTGGTGGCCCTAGAAGCTAAGGCTGATAAATAGCAGTACAAAAAGAAACTTGTTGGAAAATGCAGTGCAAGACTTGGTGGATTGAAAAAGCCAGGTGATGGAAGTCGCAATGGGAATAATCGATAAAAATTAAAAACAAATGACCCTCGAGCTGTATAGGTTGAACCCTTGCATGTCATTGGGTCCTTTCAGGAAATTGTTTCATTTAGAGGAGCAGCTGGACCTTGCTAATAAGGGAACAAGAACCGCATGCCCTATGACTGATCAGCTGCAGATGGTCTCTCTGATACCCTCTTAGTTTCACCAGAACATGAGTAACCGATGCTTTCCCGGGGTATGATTTGGAAATATAGCATCAGGAACATGATCGAACCCGTCCTTAACCATAGTTGAAGATTATATCATAAATATTTATTGGTGTAATGTATTTTTTCCATAGACTTTTTGAAGTACTTGTAGTAAACGTTTCTTTGGTAACTTAGTGAATTGAAAATGTTTGTAATGTATGCATCAATGTATTCTCACTATATAAAATCAGAGGCACAACGTGGCCCATCGCGTGACCTTTAAGGTCATGCCAATCATCTTATTCGCGAGAGCGACCAATTCGACTTATTCTGTGGCCTTTGAAAGCTTGGTATATTACCAGTTTTCTTATAATACCATTTCTAGATATTGAGCTCAGTGTGGCCTCTTACGTAGTCCCCCATGGCGTGGCATATTATCCTAGTCGTTTGATGGACACAAGTGATCTGGGCTCAGTATAACCCATTGCATAGCTCGTAGGTGTGTTTATGTCCCAAATCGCAATTTATGGAGCATATAACAAACACATATAAAGGCAAAAACAGATAATTGTCTTTAATAAAAGAAAATGCGTGCCTCATTAAAAAAATCCTATGTGTCATCAGAAGGGAAAAGGAGCGCATATCAAATTTATATAAGATGGTGATAGAGTTTTAAATGGCTAATATTCCAAGGGTGCTTGAGTGTCCGACCATCTGAATCGGCTAGACGGTAGGTACTATGGTGTCCTCAGGTGATAATTGTGTATGAACCCTCCCAATTGAGGCCCAAATTGCCTATAGCTTTATCACCTCCCCCTTAAAATACTTTTTTTATTACTAAATATCCCTCTCGTAGAGTTCTTGTTCTGAGCTTGGAGTTAAAAAAAACTCCGCATAAGACTTTTGTAATGTTATGCATGTATATGGGCTTGGTCGTGTCGTTCCTCGATCAAATCGATGTTGATAGCGTGCTCGGTATCGTTTGCGAGCTCTGAGTAGTTTTCCATCCTATGGCTCGGTATGATGAATTCTACTGGGACAACCGCCTCTAAACCATACACTAAAGCGAATGGGGTCTGGCCATTTTACTTTGGCCCCTTCCAACTTCTTTTTGATATTGTCCAAAATGATTCCATCGGTTACCTAAACTTGGTTGTTTGCCTAGGGATAATAGAGGCTAGAAAAATGATGTCCGACGCCGGAGCATCTGTAGAACTTCGTGAGGATAAAATTTTAAAATTGGGGGCCGTTATCTGTCATAAGGATACGGGGGCTACCAAAGCGGGTGAGAATGTGATGATGTACGAATTTGTATATTTATAATTCTCTTATCCGACAAAGTGCTTTAGCCTAAACTCAATTTTTGAAGTAATCTATAGCAACCGGTAAGTATTGTCACTTCCTAGTTGCCAAAGGAAATGGCCTAACCAACTCAATCCCCCACTTATTAAAAGGGCATGAGTTTGGATTGTGAGTCATGGGCTCGCTTATCAGATGACCAGTTGTTGGCGTATTGTTGGCATGGATGGCATCCTTGCACAATATGCTCGACGTCGGCGGCCAAATTGGGCCAATAGTAACCTATAAGTAGGAAATGAAAAATCAAACTTCGGTGACCATAATGTGCTCTTGCTTCCCCTGGTCATAAATGACTCGCTCAAATTTGGATTTTAACTCTTTGATGGCTTCAGGGTAATGACGAGTCGCGTCCTCTTTGGTGTCTTAAATGTCATTCGCTTGGTTAACCACTAGCTGACAATTAGATCAGTCTTATAGTGTCCATGCTCTGCAGATACATGACAACTTCATTCCTCTAAGAATAACCTTGTATTCAGTAGTATTATTCGTGACAGGGAAATCAAACCTGATGGTCTACCAACCAGATTTTATCCTCGTCGGTAATTTCTTGACTATACGTGCTCCGCTACCAAGTGCGCTTGAGGCCCCATCGATTTTGACAATCCATTCATGCGGGGTGTTATCTTATTGGGCTTCGGCCACACTATTCTCACCTAGTGATGTGGAAAATTCGTTAATGAAGTCGGTGATAGCATGACATTTGATCACTGTACGAGGCTTGTACTTGATATTGTATTCCCTTAGCTCAGCTGAACATCTCGTTAGTTAACCAAATATATCACTTTTTCAATACGTACCTCATGGAAAATGATGTATGCATGGTGACAGTGTGGCTCTGGAAATAAGATCACATCTTGGGTGTCACTACCACCAATCCTATGGTTAATTTCTCTAGATTAAGATAACGGGTTTCTTCCTCGATCAAAATTCTTCTAGTGTAGTAGATCGACCATTGTACGCCTTCTGGCTCATGAACTAACATTGCACTAATTGAAAAAGTAAAAACTAAAAGGTATAGTAAAAGGGGTTTACCCAAGGTAGGAGCAGATATGATTTCAGGAGATGTACGGTATATTTTTTTACCCTCGATTCTCGTGTAATCAAAGAAATGTGACTGATGGGCTACACTCAGGATTCAAACTTCTAGCAAGTCATATCAATTCAACATCATAATATGGGTAAGACCTTTAAAGCCTTTGTGCAACTCGCCTTATCTTTCGTAAGGAGAAATAGAATGCATTGGTAAGATCTTTGTGTTCCAACCGTGTTGAATAGGTTGTCCTTCTTCTTCGACCAGTTTATAAATCTTATGCTTACCTTTAGCTACTACCATGTAAGGTCCGGTCCAGTTCAACTTGAACTTCTCGAGCACCTTATCCTTACTATGTATGAATATGCATATGAGGATATTTTTACCAAATTTGAATCTTAGGAAGTAGATTTTGGAATTATATATATATATTCTTCATGAGGTTTTTTGGTACTTTGTGCGTATGTGAGATTTCCTTCTCTTGATTCAAGTTTTGATTTTCTACCTTCATAATTTATTCTTTCATTATAGTTAGATACTTAAAATATAGGTAAAGTTGTTTTTACATGCATTATGAATTCTATCTCGTAGAACATAGCAAAAGGAGCTTCAACGATAGATGACAAGTGGTTTGGTATGACCAAAACATCTCTCAAAATAATTTTGGCCACTTCCTGGATGTGCCTCCATTATTCTTTTATATAATCTAAGATATTTATGTTGTTCACCTTCACTTGACCTTTTTTTATTTGTGGAATGACAAATAAAATTATCATGTGATACCTCAAAGTAGGCAGAAAAGCGCCAGGCGGTCGTTCTAAAATTGCAAGCTTTGTCCATATTGATTACTCAAGGTACTCCATATCTACAACATTGGTTTATTTTTATAAATATTATGAATTTCTTTACCCTAATATTTTCCTAAAGCTTATTCTTCCACCCATTTTGAGTAGTAATTTACCTCTCATATGAGGTATCGCCTGCTTCTAGAGGCTTTTGTTAAGGTTTCTAGGATGTCGATCCCCCACCTACAAAATGATAAAAAAAATTGATATTGTCTCAAGGGGAATAGTTTGTATGTAGATGGAGTTGGAAAATCACTTATATTCGTCTCTGCGTTTGAAAAAGTCTTTGCCATTTGCTAATATAATTGACCAATACTATCATTTTAAGAGGACTCTCATCTGCAACATCTTGTAGATTTAGTGAGAAATGAATTCCCTTTCATGAAGTTTTTTCAATACAAAGGTACACTCTCATGGTGTGAGACATCGAAGGAGTGGTTTGGCGAGGCTATTCTTGTATAATGTCTCTGTCAACCATATGCATTTGGCTGCTCTAATTTTATGCAGCAACCATCAGCTCTGTCTTATGGTACAAAACTTTTTATAAGGTATGCTTGCTCAAGAATTTTCATCTTAAATGAGCATTACTTTGTCTATTGAGTTATTGTACATAATCATGTCGTGTAAGGACATTAAAGGCTTCTCCTAAATAGTTATTCATGGTTTTAAATATGTAAAGTCCAAATCAACACTAACATATGTCGTTCAATTCTCTGTCTTTGGCATTTATTCGAGTCTAACTTGTTCAAATAAGGTTGTTTGGCGGAAAATCTCCCTTGGATACTAAATCAATTTGTCCTTTTTTGCTTATATTTAACATATGGCCTAGTTGACCATAAGTTAAGAGTTAACGATTATATTCACCTTTCAGACCTTGCATATTTGGGTGAGTCTTAGACTTGATACGGAAACTTCATACTTTTCCTCGTTGTTGGAGACAATGAAGCCGAACTTGAGGGATTGATTCAAAGTGTCTCCCAAATGGGATATCAATTACACCAATTTACCATAGTCCTAATTGTTACTTCCCCCGTTAGTTTGAACCTGCCACGTTGGTCGAGTGGTTTTTCGAAGGTAGGGGACTATCAAACTAGAATCCAGTCAACAAGTTTGCCATTACTTGAGCTTGGGTAGCAATATGTGACTCGAAGTGAATGTCGAAGTATTCTAACTTTCCTCACCATCTAGTTAGTCCGTATATGTTTTTAGGTTTTAGAATCCATTCGTAAAGAGAAAGAAGTTTCCTAGCCTCTATATACAAAACGAGATTATATTATGTTAACTATAGATCTCGTGTCTTAATGTATAACTGAGATTTACTAACATAATATATAGTTCGAGATGTATTCCCTTCTTCTCTAACAAGCACTATTTCAAACTCACCATTATTCAGCTTTGTTAGGACATCTTGTGAGGAAAGTAATTATTGGACCTTATTGAGTTTCTAGTCGCATATGAAATTTTGATTTAAATGGCTAAACCTTTTTAATATTGGGAAGAAGGGTTGACTTTCGTCCAAACCAGTTTAGACCAGTAAACTTTCATGCCAAGGTTTGGACCTCGTTAATATTGTGCAAATTACAGACGGTTTTGATAGTTGTCTAGAGTTTTCTTCTATATATTTCTCACTAACAAGATACCCTAAAAACTTCTCACACCAAACTTCGAAGGTACAATTCTTGAGATTCAATTTTAGGTTGACTTTTTTATGGTTGGCAAAAGTCCCAGCAAAGTCTGTTAGATGATCTGCATAATGGTTACTTGTAAACATTATGTCATTGATGTAGGCCTGAAGATTGAACCCAAGATGGCTTGAAAATATCTTATTGCCCAAACTCTAGTATGGTCATACTCGATAAAATTCTTCTTTGATGTGGTTGGCTTGGTTGTTATCACTTTTATAGTTTCTTGAGAGAATGGTCTTCACTTCAGCTTTATAGGTTAAAACCTATTGTTTATAGACTGTGTGTGGCACATCACTTCGGTAGGCATGATAGTAACATCTTGTTTATCCTAGGATAATCTATCCAAGTTTCATGATAAAACTATAGTAGTCGATTTGGTAATTACCCCACATATATCTGCCGATGTGGAGAACTTTTACTTTTTATATCGCTATGTTTTCCACTTCCTCTTATAACTCGACTAGGTGGAAGGCTCTTACATGTCATTCATGCTGTTGAGGATGATTATGACATATTAATTATTATTTTTTGGGCACTAAAGAGGTAAGTAGCAATATCTGGAAAGTATTTTGTTACTTTGGCTCACAATTACCTGACCATTTATTATGTAATGAAAGTATTGGGGTATAATTGAAACTATACATGCATATAATATACTCATGGTCTATCGAATATGGAATTGTACGGGGACCGATATCTACCACCATAAACAAGCACTTGACATGCTTCATATAATCTTGTTGGCTTATAATCACCTCCAGATTTAGCTTACCCATGATCAGGGTGTACATCCCGATGAATCCAATTATACATATCTTTGATGGTGTAAATATTGGTACAACATGCATTTTCTCATATGTACTTTTAAACATGCCATTTTCCAAACTGGTAGTTTCCACCATAATTATCCCATCTTCTATGTTCACAATCTTGGCCGCAATTATAATTGTATCCTCATCTGATGTCGCAACTCTGAGAAGTTTATCATCGTCAAAATTTATAATATGGTAATGGTTTCGGTAAAAGTACACCAAGGTTTGACCATAACATTGGATCCTTAAGTATTTACATGTATTTTCCTATAATATCAAATAATCCTTGAGAGCGTGTCACCCTTTGCTATTGTAAAATGGACTTGTGGGTTCAGATTTGGGTCGAAGTATTCATCAAATATGTCAAAGATATCCATTTTTCCACGACTCTCGGAAGTTTGATAACAATGACCGTTTGTTGATGCTTTACCATCACTAATTGTCGAGGCTTGGTCGTAGCTTGTCTCAGCTCGATGTTGGGATCTTTTTTGTCAAAAAGATGAAGACCCGAGTGTAATGCCCTATATTGTTGTCAAATTTCCAGTGCTTTTCTTTTTGTCTTACCTTTTCTTAGAGGTACACATCTTCTCGGGCATACAAAATTTGACTATATTTTTTTATCTTTTCGTAGATCACTCTCAATGTTTTTTTTAATTTCTGTGCAAGCCCCCATTTTTGTTCTGCTCTAACATTTCGATGTTTTTGTAATGATTACTATTGTTGTAGTTTATCATGACTTTACTATAGAATCTTTAATTTTTCTTCTTCGGCTTCATGAGAGGTTTAGAAAAAAGGCTTATATTTGAGCCACAATAAGGGGGTCATTGATATTTGACAAACGATGATTCGAAAATTAGGTGTTTGGAACCTTGGGATCTTGACATGCATAATCACATCAGATTTGATATATTTTTCCACCTAGCTAGCATATCATCAAAGTTTAAAGGATTTTTTTATGATGTTTTCATTCGAAAGTACCACAAATTTTCCTTATCTAAGATACACAGGTCATCATATCGTTGCAATCTTCTATGTTATTTTTGGTTTAACAAAGTGATGATTGTCTTCTATAATACTTTCATTTGACTGCTGATGATTTTTTCTCACCATATCATTTGAAGACCTTAGAGCTGATAAACGTGTTCCTGAATATGTTTCACAACATGTTGAAGCTTAGGGTGATACTTAGTGGAAGCTGGTTGAACCATATCAGAGCATTTCTTCGAAATTCATGGAAAATGCTCGATAGATGAGCATATTATCTCCCTCAAAGCCCGATATTTCATTTCTAAGCTGCTCAATGTAGTGCTCATGGTCTCATGTTCTATCATAATTACCCATTTTGTATTTATTGAAATTTGATGGTAAGTATCCATATAGGATCTCTAGAGACAATTGAGAATAGCTGAAGCTAAAAATTGGTTAAAGTACTCGTGTGGTGCTTATGGTATTATGGGCCGTCATACTTGTCCATTTTGTATTGATTGAGCTTCGGTGGTAACTGTCCATATAATAATTTAAAGACAGTAGAGAACAGGTCAAGCTAAATATTGGCTCAACAAAATATAAGATTATGATATATATATATATAGGTTGTCATTCTAGCAAAATAATACGCCATTTGAGGTGGGTGGCTAGACCAAGACTGAGCTGCAAAAGGAAGACGTGGTTTTCTTGGATTGTCATGTTGTATCCTTGAAGATCTGATGAAGGTATTAGACTAGCATGTAAGATGAATGGATGATATGATGGTGGACCACTGGAGGGTTCTAGTGGTTCAAATGAACAATTGGGAAAATTGAGAAATGAATTTTGTGGCCCGGTTAACCATAGATGGAGCCAACGAATGACTTTGGTTGTGAGTTCTTCTTGTCACACTGAATGAGGATCAAATGTGAACATTATACTATTCTTATTTCTAAGATAATAAGAGGAAAATTTAATTACTCTTCCTTCAATATCAAGAACGATGGCAGCGAGAGCAATGATTTCCAGATCTGCAAGCATACTTGTGATTGAAGTATTGTGTGAAGTATCTTACATTTGAATGCTCGGTATGGGAATAGTAAATAAGTCGGTTTTGCCTGAAAATATCCAAGTAGTGGAGCCTGAGCATATGAGGTGGTATTATCTCCTTCTCCAGAGTTGTTGGCCTTTGGTGGAGGGAAAATAACAGAGCGCAAGGTTTGTCAAGGCATCGAGTTTATATCCACCAGCAGATTACGGATCATCATGATATCCATCAACTCTAACTATCTTATCTTATCCAACTAATATTAGATTTCTATAGTGGGGAGGTAGAAACCCATTAAAAGAATACTAGCTTTAAACTTATAGAAATGTAAGATATTGATATTTTGGTTTCTTTTATGAATAATTAGTAGAGACTGTGAAAGTGTTCGAATGAAGTTCCATAGATTTTTCACTTATAGGGACCTCAATTTCCCATAAACTACATCAATTCAGTGATGTGTTTTAGTGAAGGGTGTTCCCGGTTGAGGAATGGTGGTCGGAGTGATGAATATCACCGAAACGTAGGTTAAATTGTAATGCAAATATGTAATATGGTTGAAGGATAAATTACCAAATTGATGACAGAATGTGAAAGTTATGTCGGTGTTAGTTCAACAACGGTTAAATTGATGAAGATCATGGAAAAATGGAATGATGTGGTTAAAGAGTTTGTCTAAGCGAGTGAGTGAAGCATTAAGTAATGGAGAAAGTGGCCTATGAAATATGAGACATGTTGGAGGAAGAAAGTAAACGAATAGCTATGAGACGGTTGAAATCGTATACTCTAAAACATTGTATGGTTTCAACCAAAAAGGTCAAAATCTCATGTTGTTAGGTTACATCGTACAATATTTGATTTTGGTAAATTTGTATGTCATATCTCAATACCTAATTTGATCCTTTGGATTTAGACTTTAAAATTTTGCATTGGATTTTAACCATTTGGATTGAAAACTCTAATTGGTAACATGTGTAGATGTTTTGTGTAATTTTTTTTTAAAAATTTGTTCAAATAAACATTAAATTTGTACTAAAAATAGTATATACTTTAACAGTAGTTTATTTGTGTTTTTCTAAACGTGGCATACATTCTTCATTTTCTACGGATTTGATTTAAGGTAAAATAGGTTTTGAATTTATTTTTATTTAAAAAAGTAAAGAATGTGTTTTGTTTGGATAAAATGGACGTTGATTAAGCTAAGCGTTTTTTTATTAAATGATGTATTTAATAAAATAAATGACAATCATTTGTAAACTAAATATGCCATTAAAAAAACTAGACAGTATTATTAAATTTGTTTGTTCTACTTATTTTATTCTTTAGCGCTTTTCTCAACATGGTCCATTTCTCTCCACTTTAATCATTTTTTTCTCTTATCTATTTTCTCGATTGTAATTTTTTTTCGTTGGGAGAAAACAGAAGAATCATTCACTAATAAATGAGAAAATTGACTATTTCTCATTTAGTTTTCTCCTTTTGGGGTTTTACGACATTTTTTCTCCTACCACCGCCATCGGTGTCAATTATTGCATTATCGGGAGTCTACAACGGTCGCAAGCATTGGTTCTTGTTGGTTTCAACGGCTTTAAGATAAGCTCATTTGTAAATTGTTTCATTTTGTTTTTGTTTTTATGATATTTTGAGAAAATATGACCAAGAGGGTGATGTAATTATTTAAATTGTGTGAGGATTTTTATGTATTTCTTATTGCTTCCATTTTAGATCTAAAGTTTTGCGTTTTTGGATATAATATGAATTTCAATTTAGGTTAGTATGATTGTTTTTATATTTCGATCGCTGGTATGGTTGTTTAGATCTATTCGTCGGTCACATTTTCTAACATTGTCCGTATTACCAGTGGCGTAACCAGGATCGAAACATAATGGTGTCCTCGACCTTATGACATTAACAACACGTGTAACAACATTAAAAACTATTTCACACCAACATGTTCTCTTACAACTGCAATTAGTGTCAATTACAATTTGTGAGCAAAACAATGCACATAATAAGCATTAGGATTGTCCTTTTAGATAATTTTTCAAACCTTCAAATCTACCACGCATGTTGCTCACCCATGATATCATTTTCCTCTAATTCTAGACATAGACAGTTTATATAAACACGACAAACTTTCAAGAGAATTGTTTTCGTGATATTGCACTAGTCTCTTAGACATGAACTATTCCAATAAATCTTTCCATAAAAAACCATTTATCATCAAGAAAATACAAAACAACAACCATTTGTTCTTTACCAGAGCAATCTCCGGATTCATCAACTAATACAGAAGAATTACTATCTCCAATTTCTTTAACAATTTTGTTAACTGTTTTATTGCACAAGCATTCACAAGCTCTTTTTGAATATCAAGAAAAACCATCTTATGATTTTTCGGAACATATTTTAGCACAACTTTTATTTTTATTGATGCAGCTAAAAAAATATAATAACTCAAGAAAGTTTCCTTTATATGAAGATTTTTTGGATTCATCATGTCCATGAAATGTAAAACCACCT
Source organism: Limnanthes douglasii subsp. nivea (assembly GCA_036936605.1). Lineage (NCBI taxonomy): Eukaryota > Viridiplantae > Streptophyta > Magnoliopsida > Brassicales > Limnanthaceae > Limnanthes > Limnanthes douglasii. The sequence continues at coordinate 171,573,825 of JAUPFV010000004.1, read as the reverse complement.
AGTATAAGATATTTAGCATCTATAAGTGATGCATTCAATCTCACAAGATAATCATCTTTCTCTTTATCACTTTCCTTCTTTAAAGAAGCTTCAATACTTTGCTTATACATCACAAGAGATTAGTATTTTGTCACCGCAAATTTATGCTGACTACCAACATAGATTTTTAATCTACTCTTCTTATTCCAACTTTGAAACCCTTTCTTTCTAGCAAAACTCTCTTGACTACCAGTGCCACACTCATTCTTGAATAAATAACAAGACAAATAATGGATAAAATTATTATGTTCTCTATATTCAAACCAACTTGAATATAAATCAAACCAAGATTGAACAAATGCACGTGGTTTTCCGTTAAAATTTGTAGGAGGATGTTCCTCCTTACGGGGTTGAGTTTGACCCCTTAAAAGGTAAGCTTTTCTTACCGAGTCTTGAAGATCTGGATGAAAGCTAGAGATTGAGTCTCTTTCCCGTGGATCAACCTCCAAATGTTCCTTATTTGAAGATTGATCTTTGACTTCAGGTTGTGGATTATTGACCACCAGAACATGCGCTTCTGGAATAACAACTTCATCTTGTGTCTCTTCACAGTTAACTTCAGTAATTAAACTAGAGACATTTGTATTTGCTTTTAAATTATGATTATGATTTATGCAGGTCTAATAGTTTTTAATTTGAACTCTACATCTCTCTATCTTAAGAAAAAACATAGATCAACGATGTTAATCTTTGTAACTAGTGAATAATAACATAAGACATGTAGTAAAGCTTCAATTTTGAGACTTAATAACAACGGATCAGAATAAATACCTTAGTGTTTGAAGCTAAAAATCAGAAGAAAGCAAGAATACAATTTGCAGCTTGTAGTTAGAGTTTTCTAATTGACAGTGGAAGAACAACTAGAATAATATTGATCAATATTTTATATATAATAACAAATAAATAATATATTTACATTAAAATAATATAGATATGTTATTATATATATCTTCCTCAAATTCATTGCTTTATTAATAAAATTTGAAATTACAAGGACCTAAAGGATAGTAAGGACGTTATTACAACTGAGAAAATTTGAAATTGAAGTCTCTACCTTTGAATGAAGAACATGGGAGCTTTAGATTAAAGATTTGAAAAAACGACTCAGCTCTGGAGAGAAAAACGCCGACCTTAAGAAACAAAAACCAAAGATACCGATGAAGTCTAGCAATTGTTTAATGAGAAGGATTAGATCTTAGGTATCCAATTCCCAGGCTCTCGAGCAAAGTTATGGCTCTCAAGGGATTCAGGGAATCATCCTAGTTAAAGTTCATCATTTTCCTTTCTCTTAAAGCTTGCTTGGAGATCCAGTATGCTGCATAACAATGAGTTTTCTACATCAAATGATAAGAGGGTCTAAATACCATGTAACCTTTCCGTAAAGCAGGAGATCCACAAGGATTTTTGAGTCGGTTTCGATATCCAAATTGATTATATTCATCGAGCGACAGATTTGAAGCCCATCAAGCAGAGCTCTGCACTCAACAACGATTGTGAGATTTTCCCATAAACTCTGCCAAAGCTTAGAAGAATGTTTCCTTCATGATCTCTAACAAGGCCCCTCAACTGGATTTTCCAGAGATATTGCAAGCTCTGTCGGCGTTAAGTTTTAATCGATTAGCTTTAGGATTTTTCCATTTAAGAAATAATTAGATTCTGTTTTTTAAGATGATTTACGCGTCCTAAGCTTAATGAAGCTTTGAAGTCCTTACCCCAGTGAGAGCTTTTGAGCAATCTTGTATTGTCTAATCCAGAAGGGATGTAAATTACATGATTAATCATGGAAGAGGAACTAGTAAGGTTCTGATGCTTCTTTTTGTTGCGAGCTTCCCAGATGACCCATGATATGATTGAGGGAAAAATCGTTTGAATGTTACATTTATTTGAGGTAGACTAAGACCAGGATCGAATGAGTTGAGTCAGAGTCATGTTTGAGAAGATATGGATCTTAAAGAAAGAACTAAAGAAAACCCAGACTGCCCAAGAATGTGGACACTGAACGAGGATGTGATAAGTTGTTTCTTTATTGTTATAGAATTGGCACTTATAAGCCAATCAGAAGTGCTTTATTTGAAGAACAGAGTCAGTAGGAATCCAGTTGAATAGATCTCTCCAAAGGAGAAACGAGCATTTCCTTGGAGGGATAGTGTCTCAGGTCTTTGAGAATAAGTTGGATATATTACCTTTCTGTTTGATATCCTTTCAAGTTTCTTTAGAGCTAAATGAACCATCTGGATAAAGTGACCAGTGGATTGTATTAGGGTTGTTGTTAAGCGAGATTTTCCTGATTTTGTCAATTTCAGTGGAGGTGGCGTTGTGATTAAGTTTATCAATGTTCCAATCTCCCGCTGTCCAGAAATTATTAAATTTTTCCCACAACCAACTTCTATCACGGTATAATTGAAATAAATTAATGGATTTTTGGAGCACCAAAGGTCTAGCCAAAATTCTATGTTCCCAAGCCCATGATTCCAATAAATATACTTATTTACAGTGTCTCTTACATTCCAAATTCTTGTCCAGATTTTAGATTTCCTAAAAGATGTTGGGGCTAAGATTGGGTGAATGTTGTTACAGTATATAGAGGAAGTAAGCTTGTCCCATAAAGTGTTCTGAGCTCTGAATATAAACCATAGCTTCAAGGAAAATATTAGTTGCACATCTTCAAGATTTATTAAATTCAGACCTCCCTTCTCATGAGGTTTGTATAATCTATCCCATTTAGACCAGGTAATGGTATGATTATTGCATTTGTTTCCCCATAGAAACTTGTTGTAAAGTCTCTCAATATTTCTGATTACAGAGTTAGGAGTGATAATGTGCTGGATCAAGAAAGTTGGGTAGGAAGAAAGAATAGTTCAGATTAACGTCAATCTACCAGCAAAGAAAATAGAGGAATTGTCCAATTCTGCAATTTTGTTCCTTATCTTTGAAATCATGTCTTCAAAATTGTTGATCATAATTGACGAGCTGATAGTTGAGCCCAGATATTTAAATGGTAGATTAATATGTTTAAACCCTAGAATCTTTTCTACTGAATGAATTCTATAAATAGGTATGTTAGTTGGAACAATGATCTTTGATTTGTTATTGTTAATGAACTGGCCTGGAACTCTTTGATAATGATTTAGGAATTGCTTTTTCTGATTGATGGAGGAGACTGCTCTATTGTTAAATATCATAAATTCATCAACGAACGCTAGACAAGCTATGTTGAGATTGCCTCTGGATTTGAATTTTGAAATATGGTTGACCTCAGAAATATTCTTTACCCCTCTGATTAAGTATTCCTCAGCCAAGAGACTAGGAGATAGTGGGTCTCCCTGTCTCAGACCCTGAGTGTTGCTGAAATACCCCTTCATTTCCCCGTTAATGATGATTCATGAATCGATCTTGCTTATGCATTTATTCACCAAAGATAAAACGTTAGTATTAAACCCAAATGAAGAGAGAATTTCTAAGAGAAACCTGTGGTTTATCCTATCAAAGGCTTTGGTATGTCAGTCTTGAGAATCATATTACTTCCCGTAGTTCTAGAGTTGAGGTCTTGACTAAGCTCTTGGGCTATCAAGATGGTTTCATGAATACTCCTGCCTCTCACGGATGCACCTTGCTCTTGAGAGACTAGATTTGGCAGAATAGCAGCTAGTCTATTGTTGATAATTCTAGCGATGGTTCTGCTCAACATTGTAGTTAGATTTATGGATCTGAACTCCTGCCATGTATTAAGGTGAGCAGTCTTGGGAATTAGACAAATGACTGTGGCTTGAATACTAGTTGGCAGATGATAGCCTTTAAAAAAACCCTGGATTGCTTCACATAGGTCCTTGGAGATGATGGGCCAACAAACTTTATAGAATTCACCATCAAAACCTTCTGGACCTGCCGCACAAACTAAGCTAAGAGAGTTAATAATACCATATATTTCATTCTTTTCAAGAATAACCAGCAATTTTAAGTTATCATCATCTTTGACCACCTTAGGGATACGATTTCTTAGATTATTAGTATCATTATCACTCATACTAACAGACAATAGAGATATAAAATAGTTCATAGCAGAGTTTTTGATATCCTCATGAGATTCAAGCCATTGGTCACCATCCCGAATTCTGTCAATCCTGTTCTTCTTAGCCTTTTTGACAAAATTATGGTATGAAGTAGTGCCCATATCGTTGTTCTTCAACCACAAAGAGTGAGAGTTTTGTCTCCAATAAACTTCTTCTCTATCAAGTAATGATAGATGAGAATTCCTAGCCTCTTCAAGAAGACTTTTGTCCTTAGGAGAATGAGAGATTTGATAGATAGACTCTCTGAAGTTGATTTTTTCCTCATCATTCTTTATAGCATCAAAAACACTACCAAAAACCTTCTTGTTCCAGTCTCTCAAGTCAGCTTTTAGTCTTTTTTTACTTGAACCAGAATCTTTGAAGGGGGTTCCCATCAATTTCCTCAGCCCAACTCTTTCAAAAAATCTCCATAAAACCAGGGTACATTACCCACATATTTAAGAATTTGAATGAGGATTTAATTTTCTCAAGGTTAGATGAAATAGAGATAAAGATAGGTGAGTAATCTGAACAATCTCTTGCCAGGTGATTAATAGAATTATTATCAAATTAATTCATCCAGTAAGAATTGAAGATAATCTTGTCTAGCCATTTCCAATTCCTGCCAGTAGACCAAGTAAACCTAGAGCCAAAAAATCTAGCATCCTGAAGTTTACAATCTATGATAGCATTTTTGAAATCTTTAATGCTTCTCAGGTTAATAGATGTATTGGATAGATGTTCTTAAATGTTTGTAGTAGTGTTGAAATCCTCAAATATGATCCATTCTTTTGATGGGTCATCAATAGACCTAAGGGTATCCCAAAGAGACATTTTATGATCCCTTCTACATTTAGTATAAATTATGGATACTCTGAAATTTTTGTCAAAGGTGGAATGATGAATATTTAAGTGCAGTATTTGATCATCATTTAGTAACACCTCCACCTTGAAATCATGATGCCACATGACCCATATTTTGTTGCTAATATTACAAGTAAAGCAACTGAATTTCAGTTTCTGAGATATCATTTGAAGATTGGAAAGATGGATCATGGGTTCTTGAATGGCTATGAAACTTGGTTTAATAGACTTGATTAGAGATTTCGGCCTCTTCATTGTGTTTTTGTTCACTAACCCTCTAACGTTCCAGTTTAGAATGGAAACAATTATTTGATGGATGGAGAGGTTTTGTGGCTCTCTTGAACTTGATCAGTTTAGATGGAGTTGGACCAATTGTATTCCAGCTTTTGATTTTCTTATTTTTCTTTGTTTCAATCTTTTTACATTTTATTTATTTTTGATTCCATGGACAGGAGATCTAGGAAGGCTACCAATATTCTCTTTGAATATAGATATGGTACCATCATGAGGCCGTTGCACATCAAAAAAGGATTTCTAGTCTATTGTTCGTAAAACCTCGATGATTTTTGAGTCTTTGGGTATGGATATGGAGCTTGAGTCATTGGTTCTTGAAGATGTTTCTTGCTTATCAGGGGTTGAGCTAACATTTCCCAGGCCAGTCTTTAAATAACTTTCTTTTGCAGAATCAACATTGTTAGTTATATAGTCCTCTTTATGATCAGTAGTATCATCATTGTCGACTATAATAGATTTCAGTTTATGAGTGGTTTCAATCACTGCTTTAGGATTATGAGGTAATTAGTTCATAATAACATTGCTTTGTGAAGTTAAAACTTTTTTTCAGTCCGCTTTAGAATGACCAATGTGAGAGAAAATGTTACAGTAATTATGATGATCATCATAGACAATCTTGATCCAGAGACTATCTTCTTTACCAAATTTTATCAAAAACTTTGGATTAGAGGCTTATAAATATCTATTTCCATTCAGATTCTGCAACAATTTTGCCTCGCTCTATTGACTGAAGAGACCCAGATTCTGAGAGGGGAACCAATAGCTTTAGCAATTTCACTTATTGTAGTTTGTTGAACATAAATTCTGGAAGGTTAGGAAGGGTATCCCAGACTGGGATGAAAGGACATTCTTGGTTTGGATTGAATTGGGGAGTCCATTTCAAAAGTCTCATGGTTTTGTTACCAACAGCCCAAACGTTTATGTGCCATAGTTTTTTGAAATCCTCCTGATTGTCAAATTTAATAAAGATGTGTTTGTAGTCCCATATCGAGAGATTATAATAACCATAAAATTTGAATTTCTCCATAAAGTTCCTGATTATGTCCAGCGAAGGTTTGCCAGTTGCAAACTTTCCTATCAACGTGTGCTTTGAGAGTCTAATCAGAGTTTCTTTATCTTTGGTCTCAAAATTAATAAATGAATGATCATTGTTATAAAAGATGGATACATTATTGTGCTGAAAATCTTGCATCTTTGGTTTCAGCATATCTGCATATGAAGGATAAGGAATAAGAGGTTCCGTGGTTTTTGAGTTTTCTTTGTTTGATTCTTCAAATGCACGATTGTTTTTAAAATTGGCGTTGTCTCCAACCATTGTGAAAGAAATATTTTCGTTCCTTGAAGGATCAGATCGAGAAGAACCTTGTGAAGGCTTCATCATAATCAAACGAAGCCAAATTTCCCGACAAATATCATGTTGTGTGAATCGAGTTATTTGGGGTGTGATTTCGCCTTCCTCCATGTAAATGAATCAATTACTTGAGAAGAGAGAAAGCTTCCATTAAAGGCAGAATCAAGATTTTAAGTCTCTATTCTTGGAGAGAAAGTACAGAGCATTAAAAAAGAGAGTTAACAATCTGGATCCTGAAAGAAGCTATATATATATATATATATATATATATATATATATATAGAATAAAATAAATGATAAAAATACTAAAAAGTAATTATAAAGATAAATATAGTGAATATCCATGGCTGAGTTTTGAACCCATTATGGGTTTGTCCGCCAACAAGACTAATGGGAGGTGTTATTAGTGTATTGAATATACTCATTTTCCAGTTTAAGTGTGGTTTTAGAAAAAGCTCAATATTCCTATTTAAGTGTGGTTCTCTTACATCGATGTATCTTTAACATATTTTGACCAATTAAAATAAAAAGAATTCATTAGGTGTAATAATATTTAAGGAAAGACAAACCAAATTCGGTTAATTTTTGCTTTTAAAAAAAATGGAATTATGATTAAGTTTATTAATATACGTGTTCACACCTTAAACCTTAAACCACGATTATAAAAGAACATAGAGAGGTTTTTAGAACCCACAGGCCGGCCACCTGGCTCCGCCTACGGATTTATTTTTTTACTCTGTATTGTGTCCCTACATTCTTTTGAACGACTACGCTGGTTTATTCTTTCATACGGCAATTTTGTCTTTTCTTTTTATCAGACAATTTTTTTTTATGTCTAATTAAGCTAGATTTGTTAGATTTTTGTAAACAAATATATTTGATTATATTTTAATAATTTATCCGTCCTAATCTTGTAAAACATCTTTTAATATTTATATAATATTTTAAAGTATAAAAAAAAGTTATATACGATTAAAGATAAGACAATAAAATCACACCCAAAATATTAAAATTTTAAATATATATAACCAAAACTTTTATTTTGGTCTGGATAGTGCAATCATCAAATACAATATGTTAGCAAAGACATGTTTATCATTCGTAGAGATGACAATTTAATCTGAAACTGTGGGTATCCGAACCGAACTGATCCAGCAGAGTGGGTTATCCAGAAATAGAAAACAAAACGGGACGGATTGTGATTTTTTTAATTACCCGTTCGGGTTCGGTTCGGGCTTCGGTTTAGCATATTATACCGCGGGTATCCGCCCCGAACCAACCCCGATACCCATGTTAAAAAATAATAAATGCAGTTTTTTAAAATATTATCCTAACCCAATAGAAAATACTAGCACATGAACCCACTAAAAACCTATAAACTTTATTCTTTTCTTATTGTCGGTCTCATTTTATTGACGCCCTTTTCATTCTCACTTCAAAAAACCTTAAAATATTAAAAAAATTTCTTTATCTCATTTTCTTCTATGAAAAATTTTCTTCTATAAAAAATTTTCTTCTATAATTTTTTTTCTTCAGAATTTGTGGATAAATATATATTTTGTTTGGATTATAGAAAGTTTAATTATTGTTTAAGATAATATATATTTCTCTCTATCATTGTCATTCTAAGTATCATTTTCTATAAAAAAAAAATTGCAGGGTTAATGGATAATATATATTTCGTTTGACATACAGTAAGTTTGATTCTTGTTTAACATAAAAATATATTTTCGTTTGGAATACATCCTAAAATAGTAAAGGATTTTCTCTATTGTCAATCTCACTTTCTATATAAAAAATTGACTTTCAATATAAAAAAATTGTAGGATTGGTTTCTATATAAAAAAATTGACTTTCTATAAAAACAAATTACAAGATTGGTGAGGATAATATATATTTTGTTTGGAATACAGTAAGTTTAATTCTTCTTTATCATATATATATATATATATATTAGATTTATTTTTTATCATATATATATATATATATCAGATTTTTTTATGATAATATATATGAGTGAATAATATTTATGTTAATTGATTTTTGTAATCTACTGTTTAATTTTTGTTTAATTTTTGTTTATGGTATATATCTATGTGATTTTTTAAAGATATATATATATATATATATATGATTTTTTAAAGATATATATATATATATATATATATATATATATATATATATTATGTTAATCCACTATTAGATTTTTTTGTTTATCGATTATCATATATATTTATGTTAATTTTGTTTATAATAATATATTTTTATGAATGTATAATATTTATGTTGATTGATTTCTTAATTGACTGTTCATTTTTAGATTTTTTTTTAATTATATATATATAAAGATAATATATATAATATATATGATATTTTTTAAAATTATATTATTCTTTTAATATTTTTCATAAATCATATTTTATTTTATTTATTATTATTATTGACTATAATAGATTTACTACTATCTATATAAAATATTATATTCTAGTTCTCTCAGTAATTTGTTTAATTAAATATATTAATTCACTTCAAATGAGTTCACTGATTTTTGTGAGGAAGCCGGAATTAGCAGACAACTCACTATAGCTTTCACTCCGCAACAAAACGGAATTGCTGAGCGCAAGAACCGGACAATAATGAATATGGTGCGGTGTATTTTGAATGATAAACGAGTTCCTAAACATTTTTGGGCGGAAGCATCAAAATGGGCTATACATGTCTTGAATCGAAGTCCAACTTCCGTGACACAAGGAAAAACACCTGAAGAAATGTGGAGTGGAATAAAGCCTAGAGTTGATTACTTTAGAATTTTTGGTTGTATCGCTCATGTCCATGTTCCAGATCAGAAAAGAAAAAAACTTGATGATAAAAGCAATATTTGTGTGCTTTTTGGAGTAAGCAGCGAATCCAAGGGTTATCGCCTATACAACCCAAAAACAAAAAAGGTCATTACAAGTAGGGATGTGATTTTCGAAGAAGAGAAAAGCTGGGATTGGGGACATAAAACAAAAGAATTAGAGGCTGAGCAATTAATCTGGGAGGATAGAGAAACCGAAGCTGAGGAGAATGTTGAAGAAGTGACTCATGAGCCTGAAACAGAGCAAATAAATGAAGAAGAAGAAGTTTTGAATCCAGCAGAATCTCTTAGGCCTCAGAGAATCAGAAGAAGACCAGCTTATTTGCAGGATTACGAGACCGGATGGGAGGAAGAAGAAGAAGTTTCGGGTCTTGTAATGTTTATGTCAAGCGATGATCCTGTAACATTCAATGAAGCTATTAAGGAAGAAAAATGGTTTAATGCTATGAAGACAGAGTTGGAGTCAATAGAAAAGAACGGAACTTGGTTTCTCACAAATCTTCCAAGTGGAGCAAAGAGAATTGGTGTCAAATGGCTGTATAAAACCAAGCTCAACGAGAAGGGAGAGGTTGAAAAATACAAAGCTCGATTGGTGGTCAAAGGCTATGCGCAAGAAGAATGAGTAGATTACAGTGAAGCCTTTGCTTCTGTGGTGCGTTGGGATACTATTCGTACGATGCTAGCTGTAGCAGCTCAAAAGAATTGGTGTGTTTATCAGTTAGACGTAAAGAGTGCGTTTCTTTATGGCGAACTAACAGAAGATGTGTTTGTAGATCAACCGCAAGGATACATAAAGGAAGGAGAAGAACACAAGGTTTACAAGTTGGTGAAGGCTTTATATGGTTTAAAACAAGCCCCAATAGCTTGGTACAGTAAAATTGAGGCATACTTTGTTAGAAAAGGATTTCAAAGGTGTGAGCATGAGTACACACTATTCGTGAAAACTGATGGAGGTAACAAGATTATTATTGTTAGTCTTTATGTAGATGATTTAATCTTCATAGGAAATGATGAAAATATGCTTGAGGAGTTTAAATTATCGATGAAAAAGGATTTTGAGATGACTGATTTGGGGAAAATGAAGTATTTTTTGGGTGTTGAGGTGACACAGGATGGTGATGGAATCTTCATCCATCAAAAGAAATATGCTGGAGAGATTCTTGAAAGGTTTAATCTGCATAACGGAAATGCTGTCAAGAATCCTATTGTGCCCGAAGTGAAGTTATCAAAAGATAGTGATGCTAAGAGAGTTGATTGCACAATATATAAACAACTCATTGGAAGTTTAATGTATATCACGACGAAAAGGCCTGATATGATGTTTGTGGTTTGTCTATTGAGCAGATACATGTCCGATCCTAGAGAGGAACATATGCAAGCAGCAAAGCGTGTGCTAAGGTACATAAGAGGAACGACTGGATTCGGTGTGTTTTACAAAAATGGAATGTTGGAGGAGTTGAGTGTCTATACTGATAGTGATTATGCTGGAGACATTGATAATAGACGAAGCACAAGTGGATATGCTTTCTTATTGAGTGGAGGAGCAGTTTCTTGGGCTTCAAAAAAACAACCGGTAGTCACTCTATCCACCACTGAAGCTGAGTTCATAGCTGCATCATTTTGTGCTTGTCAATGTATTTGGATGAGAAGGATTTTAGAAGAAATTGGTATGATGCAGTCAGGTTGCACTACGATTATGTGTGATAACAACTCAACAATTAAACTATCAAAGAACCCTGTTCTTCATGGTCGTAGCAAGCATATTGATGTTAGGTTCCATTTTTTGAGGGATCTTGTCAAAGATAAAATTGTGAAATTGGTTCATTGTGGTACCAATGATCAGGTTGCAGACATATTGACTAAACTATTGAAGTTGGAAGCTTTTGTTCGATTAAGAGAGAAACTTGGAGTTTGCGAGAATATAAACGGAAGCTATTGCTTTCAGTTTAGGGGAAGCAATGTTAGGAATTTAATGTTTTATTTGAGGGATCCAATAGTGCATCTACTAGAAAAGGACACAGCGGAGATGCATCTACCAGCAGAGGTATCTAATAAGTGTTAGGACTTTAATCCTTTATTTGGTCAAGATAGGAGTTACACTCCACTTCAAGTTTGTGTCATTTAATTGTGTTTCCGTTTTTTTATTGTCCTTTCAGTTTTTCTTCTTAGGTGTCAGTTTCATTTTGTGTACTGACTATTTAATAGTCATTTATATTACCTAATAAAATTATCGAAGCTTTTCATAGCTTTTGTCTGAGATTTATTCATCTGAAATCAACAAACCTATTGAACTAGCCTTACTTACCATGGCTCTGTTATAAATATTATTCGATTCTCTCCATCCGGTGAACAATTGGCCTCTGGTGCTGATGGAGGTGAAATGTTCTTATGGAAGTTGTACACTGAACATTACTCATGGAAAGTTTTCCAAACATTATCGGTCCACCGGAAATATGTTCTAGATTTGAAATGGTCAACCACTGATGCTTTTCTTATATCTGGATCAGTGGATAATTCTTGCATCATATGGGATGTTAACAAAGGTTATGTCCTTCAAATATTGGATGGCCATTCCCATTATGTTCAAGGAATCGTCTTAGACCCTTTGGCTAGGTATGTTGCTTATATTAGTTCAGATAAAACTTGCAGGATTTACACTAATAAGCCTCAAGAAAAAGGGAACGGTGGTGACAAAATGAATTATGTTTGCCAGCATGTAATTGCAAAAGCGGAACAACAAACAGGAGAGGAATCTAAACTGTCAAGGACCATATTTTTCATGACGAAACGTTGCCATCTTTCTTCCCAAGATTAGCATGGTCGCCTGATGGTCTATTTTTACTTCTACCACTAGGTTCTTCCAAAATCTCACCTGCATCAGAATCGATAAAGGCTGCTTATATATTTTTGAGAGAGAACCTTTCAAGGCCTGCTTTGCAGCTCCCTAGTGCCAGCAAACCCGTGGTTGCTGTCTGTTTCTTGTCCAGCTTATTTCTTGAAGGAGATATTCCCTTTGATGTGCAGATTGAAAGTCTTAATTTCTTTAGCTACCTATGCTCGCTGCAAGATAATAAATGGTGCGCTGATCTTCTAGCTGAGTTTCCTTCTATTCTTGTTCCATTGTCTAGTGATAACCAAGATGTTAGATTTGCTGCTATGGGTTGTGTTAAAGGTTTGCAAACTCTACGTGTTGACTTCTGTCATACACAAAATGGACATACTGCTGTTTGGAGTAATTTTTTGTATGATCATCTGGTCATCATTGTTCAAACTAGCCACCTTGTGTTGTCAAATGACAAGTATCTTTCTTTTTCCAAGACATCTCTGCTCCATCTCATCTTGGAAACTCCTTTTCCAGCAAAAGCAGAAAAGGAGATTTCGAAAGAGTTACAAGGAAAATCCGACCTTATCATCGGAAGTTACAAAGAAGGAAATCATTACTATGATTTCCTTGAGTATGAAGCTTTTGTTCCCAAGGGCTACAATATTAGAGGTTGCATAAGTATAAACGGCAGTGAACCAAAGGCTACAGCCAACGTCAGCGAAAGGCTTAACAAAATCATGTCGGCTATACTTGAGTCCTACTCATCCGATGACAAGCGTCATGTGGACGATCTTGCCATCACTCAAAGCGAGGAATTCCGACGATATTTGAACTTGACTCAAGATCTTCAAAGAGGGAACTTTCTTGACCTGTCATTCGACGAGAAGCTGTCTTTTTGCTTGAACTTGTACAATGTTATGGTCATCCATGCAGTGCTTAGAATAGGGCGTCCAGATGGGGAAATTGATAGTCGGTCATTCTTTTCCACCTTTCAGTACATTGTTGGAGGCTGTTCCTACTCACCTAGCTCTATAAAAAATAGGGTACTTAGAAATAACAGAAGACCGACTTATGCATTAGTCAAGCCTTTCGGCACCAACGATAAGCAAATGCAGCTTTTACAAGGAGTTGAAGCCGAACTAATGGTCGATACGCGAGCGAGAACTCTGTCTATCAAGGCGATTCCTATGTCCTTCATCCTTGAGGATGGAAATTCAAAATCATATATCTTTAAAATCATGGATGCGTCGGGTCATGTTATTTTTTTATGAAATAACTGCTGCTTTAAGGCTTGCTGATGGTGTTGTTTTGAACGTGGATGCTGTGGAAGGTGTAATGGTGAACACAGAAGGAACTATACACCATGAAATCTAGGATCGCATTCCTCTTGTGGTCACAGTTGGCAAGTTGATTACCGAACTTAAACTACCTCCAAATGATGCTTATCATACGCTAAGGCATACTCTCGAAGTCATTAATACCTACATAGCTGATGCGTCTACTACGACTGGAAATGCACTAATTATCGATCTAGTTTCTAGATATGTTTGTTCGGACAGTGCTACCGCTAGGTGGTCCTTCATTTTTCAGTCATTTGCTCAATTATATATCAAGGTTCACGATATTCCTTTCGATGCTGACTTGGAAGCTATAACTCGGGATTTCCATAACCAGGGATTCGATTCAGTCATTTTTGAATATACGTAGTGCAGGTCGTTCAATGTTTTAACGTTTGGAATTCGAGGTCGAATTCTTCCCAACCGGGGAAGGATGATGTAGCGTAGATTGCGGACAAAGTGATTTCTTGCTCATGTATCGGAATCAGGTGAAACAGATACTCAAATCGAAGATTTTGAAGAGACCGTAAGATTTTAAAAATGTGACTTATCACAAACTTTAATACCCAAATTCGACCCCTAAAGCATTCAAAAATCAGTTTTTACATTTATTCGCTATTTTTATTTATTTGTTTTATTTTTTAGACATTTTTGTAATTTCTTTTATTTGACATTAGGGTTTTGGTTAGGTGTTATATAAAGCATCCTATATCTTATTTTGTCGTAAGACTTTGATGAATAAAAATTGAGATTTTTTTCTTAGTCTCTCATACTCTAACTTAGGGTTAGGGTTTATATATCATTGTCTCGTCTTCTTCTCTTGTGTTTGTCGTCGTCTATTCTATCTAGTAGCTTGGCGCTACCATCAAGTCTCTAATTTGTACTCTATTATGGAATCAAATAAATAGTCCGAATATACATACCAAAACCTACTCAATTTTGAGTTTGTCCATGTTGTATGTAAATATGTTTTTTTTACCAAAATATTATTTTGAAATATTTAGGATATTTTGTTTTATTAAGTCATGGATATTCTATTATTGCCGACACTTATCCATAACTTTCACGTCTCTCTAATTTTATCTATTTTTTTCTATTTAAACACTAATCCAATAAGTGTTTGGTGTTGTTCCTCATAGGTTTCAAGAGCACAACACTAAGCACCTATGGTGCAACTCGTTATATATCATTAATGATGTGCACTAAACATGTATGGTGCATAATGACATGTACTATATGTGTTCATTGCTGTGCACTTAGAACATATTGTGCTAGTTTCTTTTTAAACTATTATTTTTTTATAATAATTATTTCCAAAAAGAAACTAATTTTTTTTTATTTGTCGAAATATTAACCTAGTCTATTTAGTTAGTAGTATCATTATGTATTAATCATTTATGTGTTGAAGTTTTAAAAAATTGTTGTTTTTTTTTAAAAAACCTTATTTTTTACGTGTTAATTATTTATGTGTTAATTTAATTAGTTCTTTATTAAAAATCTATTCTTGAAAATGTTTGAATGTTCAGCAAGATTTTCAAGAACTTCAATTTTTTTTAGCAATATGAGGTTTGATCTACTAAATCAAAGTGTGTTTTATGGCTGAAGTTAGTAAATTTGATTATTTTGGATTTTGGATTTTGGGTGAACTTAGGATACACTTACTCTTTTTACTTCATTAATGGTAATTAATGGTAGTTTTGCAATTAAATGGAACTTGAGGGTTAATTTGGAACAAAAAAAGTTAAACATGGGTCAAATGCATTTTTTGAATAAAGTTACATTGGTTTTGGGTATGTATAGTCTGACCCATAAATAAATAGTATTCTAACGAGTGTTTTTTTAACTCCGATGATTCGAAAGACATTAAAAAAGTTGTTTAGGTCTTAATTTTTTTTCAAGAATCATAAAAAATCGAAGGCGATATAAAAATCATGATTAAGATTTTGATTAAATGTAATACTACTGTGGTTCAGATTTTTATTAATAATATTATCAAAGTTATTTGGTCAGATTAACTCACAAGAAAAAAACATTATTAGATTAATTTGGTCGGGTTGATTTCTTTTTCAATTACAAATAACTTTTATTTTATATAGTTACGATAATAGTTGGATGACAAAAGTTTCGACTGTACTGATCACTTTTATTACCGATTTTTGAAGTTTTATTTTGCACGTTACTATTATATAAAATATATATATAATTGAACATTTTTATTTATAACATGTAAACATTTTTCAATGTTAATTTTATTTATTTGGTTAGATTTTTAAAGTTGGATGTCTTTATATCTATATGATACCATAGCATCATAGTTTTGTAGGATTTGATTAATGTAGCACTATATTGAGGAATCTTCCATCTTAATCCAAATCAGTCGAATTGATATCTAAATTATAATATTCATGAGATTTTTATAATTATTTTTTGGTCCAATTAAAATTAAAATTAATATTAATTAATTTATACAACCAGACTTATAATTACAATAAATTGGATATTTTAAATCTATTTGGATGAGACTTTTCGATTTATAATATCCTTATGATGAAATATTTTATAGCATATCCATAAAGAAACCGTAAAATAAAAATACAATGACGTAAGCATGGTGATGATAACTTTATATGTTATAAAAAAATTATGAATATTTTATTACAGGACGAGGCATTTCAAAATTGAGTGACAATGTCGAGCTTATATGGAAGTTAACGGTAATTTCACAACTTTTCTCTATTCGTAAATCAGCTTAAATTCAGTTTAAAAAAACATGTAGTGGGTTGATAGGACTAGGACTACCCATGTTTGTATCTCTTCACAGAATAATATAAAAATCAAATCCTCAATTATGTTGAAAAACACGTTTATCAAGTAAAAGATATTTCGTACTTAGATTAAATCATTTATTTTTTTCACTTGTTTCCTATTCAATAAACGTTTATTGTTTTTAAAAGATACCAGTGGAAATTTGATCATTTTTGTGTAAAAGGGACATTTTGGTATTCATATCTTTTTTAGAATAATCAAATGTTATTTCTTTAAATGATAATTATAAGTACTATATATTTAAAAATCAATGATAAGTAATATTTATTAAATAGTATTAAGTCTCACAAATAAACAATGAATACACACACTATCCGAAAACCTTAACCGTAAAGCTGAAAATTTAGAAAATCTTTGACCTAAGCACTTAGGTCATATCTCTAAACCTATAATGCATAAATTTGTTGTTACAATGTTTATTAAGTTGAATTAATGATTTAGACTTTGTTGCTTGCATCGAATATATCAAGCAAAAACAAACCATGCTCAGAAGGTGCATACAGATTGAAAGAAGTCTTAGAGTTAATACATATCGATACCTGTAGACAGTGGCGTAGCCAGGATCAGAACATTGTGGTGTCGTGAACTTTTTTATTCTTATTAAATGAGAATATAAATATATAAAAAATCAAATTGTCGGTATCATGACATAATATACGTTAAACAAATAACTAAAATGTGATTAGAAAAAAAACTAAAATAAAAACATAAATAAGTTAATTTTACTTGTACTTTCCTCTTACTCATAACTTGAAAATGTTGAAGGATAGTTTTGTTACTAATCGTGGTAAATACCTCTTTTCCATAAATGTTACCAAATAATCATTAAGCCATGGATCGTTCATTCTATTTCTCAACTCATTCTTCACATAATTCATTCTTGAGAAAACTCGCTCAATACTTGCCGTTGTTACGGATAAAAGCAAAGCCAACTTCAAAAGCTCATAAACCCAATTGAAGAAAACATGTTTTTTTTGTATTCACAATAATCCTAGAAAGTTATGCAAGTCCTTTCAAATTGGAAAATCTAGCATCTTTCCTGACACTCCTAAATAACACTCAAATTGGTTTGTTAAGACTTCATCATCAACATCAGAAGACTCCATTGGGTACATTTTTGTCATTCTCTATAATAATTTACTATCAAAAGCTTCAAATGAAAAGCAAGGACTCAAGCATGCAATGTATTTCAACAAATCTGTATTTTCCATATTAAACCTCTCATTCAACTCTTTGAATTGCACATCTAAAATATTCATGAAGCAATCAAACTTGTAGTGATGCAAGTTAGAAACAATATGAGCTAAACACCTAAATTTTATACCTTTCACATATTGTGCCTACATGTAAGGAATGTCAACACTCAAGTTGTTGCAAGATGACACAACTTTATCCAAAAAAAATTACCAACCGTCATTTCTCATCTCCTGTAATCAATATTTACTTATCGAAACAAGGTCCAAAGTGTTCAAAATATCTTGATCAGCCCTTTGCAACGTAAAAGACAATTTATTTGTCACCCCTAATACATCATTCATCAAATACAACATGAAAATAAAATCAAATGTTTGCATCACAGTTAACAAGGTCTTTGCTTCTCCATTTTTATCACTTAATCCATCAACTTCCAACTCTTCAAGAACTTCAATTACTGGAGAAAATAATTTCATGAAACTAATAAGTGTCCTATAGTGAGAACACAACCTTGTGTCACCAGCTCTTACAAGAGACATCTTTTGATTCAATCCGCGACCAGTTTCGATAAAACCCCCTTCTATCAAATTTGTAACTTGATTTTCTTAAGCTTGATTCAACCCCCTTCTATACTGACAAACATAAAAAACTCAATCAACAATAAAATTTAAACTTAATCTGTGTAACTAGTGAATAATAACATAAGACATGTAGCAAAGCTTCAATTTTAAGAATTAATAACATAAAACATAATAAATACCTTAGTGTTTGAAGCTGAAAATTAGAAGAAAGCAAGAAAAGAATTTGCAGCTTGTAGTTGGAGTTTTTAAAATGATAGTAGAAAGAAATGATTTTATTTTCTAGTTAGGGTTTAATATATATATATATAATATAAATTGATATTATATTTATATTTAAAAATATCTTATAATCTAATTTATATTAGATTAATATATAGGATATATTATAGCCTATATATAAAAGATATATTATATCCTAATAGTTATATATCGGTAACTAATTTTAATTATATAGTCTAAAATCTAGTAATGTAGTTGCTACTGATTCTAATTATATAGCCTAAAATCTAGTAATGTAGTTGCTATTGATATAATTTTTTATAATATATAGGATGCCACGCCATTAAGTACTGATTTTTATATCGACTAATATATAAGATGCCTTTAAGTATCGAAAATATATAAGATAAGAGGTTGCTTTTATATCGCGTAATACATAAGTATAAGATAAAATATATAAGATAAGAGGTTGCTACTGATTCTAATTATATAGCCTAAAATCTAGTAATGTAGTTGCTACTGATATAACGTTTTATGATATATAGGATGCCATACCATTAAGTACTGATTTTTATATCGACTAATATATTGCTATTAAGTATCGAACTCATAACACGTGGATTTTTTGGGTTGATGTTTACCACAGAGATGTGTTTATTTGCTTTTATAATGGTACTAAGTATCTTAGTTTAAGAATTGTGTGGGTTCCTGCCCCCCACCCGCCCACCTCTGCATATGCCTATAGAGCATTCTGAAATACATCATAGAATCAAAAATGGTATTTTATATTATTTATAGCTTACTCATCTCCGCATAAAAAATGTATCTAGAAGGTAAAATTGTTATGTTTAAGGATATCGTGAGAAATATGATTTGTCATTCAATTTTATTGATATCAAATTGGAGAGAGGTCATCCAATATATTTTGTATATTGACCACTTCAGATATAATCGAGAGTGAAAAGTTGGTATATGTTTAAAAATTATTTCTATAAGGATTAAACGAATTACTAGAAAGAGAAAGTGTCAAGAATATCTTAGAGAAAGAAAATGACAAATATTAAAGTAAAAAAGTAATGATTGCTCCATTTTCTAAGAAAAAGTACACATATTTATAGGATTGATAATTTCCACGTATCATATCATACACTTATCATATCAGATACTTCATCCCATTATAGTACTTAGGCTTCTATCTTGCTTAAAATCTTCCTTATACATTATTTACTGATCTTTATACCCTTCAAACTAATTATTTTGGCTCGGATTAATTTCATCCTTGTGAGTAGCCCCATAGTCCTTGCGAAGAAATCTGAGGTAGGATTAAACCCAATATATATTTGAACGAAACCACTTCGCAATTATGTAGGTGTACGAACTTAACCCAGCATATCTTCAAATAACCTACCTCGGAATTATGTAGGAGTGATACCCTTAATTTTGTGAATTATGTGGAGGGTAATAAGTAGTCTCATCAAGTAGCCGTAGAATTTAAAAGATTAACATGTCTGGGTAAATAAGTAGACTATTCAACTTCTTTCTGAAAAGACAATTAAACCTCTCAACCATTTGTTATGAGTTTACTTTTTGAGTCGTAAATTCCTACTTACCAAAATCTAGAGACAGGAAGAGAAAGTAACTTCCTACTATTATCACCGTTAAACCCAGGTTTCTACCACCATTAATAAAAAAAACAACAATAGCTTCATTCTCCCTTCGTACTTATCCGAATTCGCTTTACTTTGAGTTGGTGATTCTCCTTTGTTTATGTTTAGGATAAATAATGTGTGGGACTAGGTTACCATTGCTAAAAAAGCTGCCGAAAGAGAAGCTGTAGGAATAGTGCGTGATAAGCCTTTACAAATTTCATAGACTTTCACCTACGATCCTTGGCCTCATTCAAAAACATTATCCCAAACCATTGACCTCAGATCTTCTGCCAAAAATCCTCATTCTTTAAGCCCCAAAGCTTACTCTGAAAAACCAGTTCAAATATCCTAATATCACGCTAAAGGTGATTCCGAAGATCAAAATATTTCACAGAAAAATAATCACACATCAAGCCCCAAAAAACACATATTTAAAGAGTCACAACCAAAAAGGTGAAGATTAATCCTCCCCTGAAGCGAGAATTATGATAAGTAAAAAATCACAAATGGTGCATTAGAATAAAGGAAATAAAAGTGCACTGCATGCCTCTCACCAACTACAAGATGAACCTTCCGAGGAGGTTAACAGTCATGAGTTAGCAACGACTGTTAATTCGGATATACAGATCATCAAAGACACCCCTATACGCACCTCTTAAGGTAAAGTTTCGAAGTAGAAAATGAAGACAAAGAAAAAGAAAGTGAAAGAAGTTGTTACCTTCTCAATTGAATTGGCTACTAATCTCAATGAAAATTTTAAAGAAGTACTCCCATAGTATATTATTGAACTTAGCAAAGTGCAATATGAGTATTTTGCAACAATTCAAAACAATACGGAATCCATGACTCCATCTCAATTCACCCACCCGCCATTAGAGAAAATCCTTTAACATGTGGTACAAATGAACTAATTGTCTATCCAGAGATTTTAAGTTGGGGTCTTCGATTTCTACTGGACCCATCATTGTTCAATATTTCAAACTTATCTAGTTATGTCCAATCCAGGTGAGCCTCAACATGTGGTTCACTGCTTTTCTGTATCATGGCCTTGATATTTTCAAGAAATAAGATTTTGATGTAGAAGTTCATAGCAAAAACAGTTGTGTCAAAACATGGAAAAGCTCCTTCTATTATATTATTTTAGAAAATGCTTCAAAAATAGTCAAAGACCTGCTCGAAGCAGACAAGACGTGGAAACATAAAATCGTTTTTATAAGTGGGTGTTGGGAAAACAGAAAGTATATCTCAACTACTAATCAACAAAATCTCTTCTTAAATTGGAATAGCACGAGTAAGTTTTACTTACTTTCAAAATTATACTATTAATAGTTTTTATTTAAGCCAATTTACTTTTTGTAGAAATTACAAAGCAAATCCAAGAAAACCTTGATGATACCGAGGATACTTTTTCGAAGTTAAGTGAGTAGGCAAAAAATGAATGGTCAAATGAATTTCACCAATTCTTTGACCCACTCAACGTTTTTAGAGAAATGTATGGACAATTTGTTCGGAAATAGTTATCGTTCTTGAAAAACTGATGGAACCCTCTGGTGCCTCGTATGCTGTAAAAAAGTTGGCCGCCTCTGATGCTCGGATTATTCCTCTTGCTAGAAATAGGGATCTTAGCCATAAAATGAAGAAGAAATCTAAGATAGACTAATCCAAAGTCAATAAAAAGAAATTGAAACCTAGCTTGATGAAGAAAAATAAAGTAAAAGTTGATGAGTTAATCACTTTTAACACCAAAACTACTACTCTTAAATCTTCTAAGAGAAAGAAGACAACGACTTCAAAGAATAAGAAAACTAGCACTACGAAAAACCACAAAGGGTTTGTGCATGATCAAATTGTGAACATATCCTCCCCTGACTCCACACCAGAATTCGTTAGAGATGATGGAGAAAATAAAGGTGATCAATTTTTGACATTGAGCCTCAATTTTATCAATATGAGACCACTATTGAAAATATTAATAAAAAAAATACCTTATCCAATAAAATAAGTCACTAATTCTTTCAATGAGCCATCCTGAACCATCTGAATATGAATAACCATATTTTCAACTGTATTTTTCCAACGAACTATCACTTACGCTTCATTACATGGTTTAACCTGTGACAAGTCTTGAAAGAAACACCAAACAATTTGAAATTAATTCCAAAAAATTAGTTGATGAGGTCATAACTGTTTGGGAACAATACGAAGCGGTACCTAAGGAGGTTATTCATCTTTGAAAATAAGCCACTACTAACAAGAAATTGACTGAAAATGCTCAAATAAATCTAGTCGACTATTTTAATCCTTTCAAGAAGAAAATCTAAATTTCACAACATCATAATACGGATAAGACGGAAAATATCTGCAAAAAACAAAGTAGAGATGCAAGACAAAATTCAAACTAAGAGGCGCTCAAAATTTTATATCAATAAAGTGAAGAAGGAAAAAATAAGGTCTTTAGAGATTTGGAAGTATTCAAAATCCTAGCTGAGAAAGATTAAGCCTCTGTTATTACCGTTGTTGTTAACATTTACGCCAATGATTGTCTTTAGACATTGAAAAATTATGAAAACATGAAAAAATATATTTAATTCTGGTTGCACAAAAGAACTTTGAAGCTCAACTTAAAATATCATTGATACATGTTACCTAAAGACCAACACTGCAAAAGTATGAACAACACTTCCTTGACCGAATCTGTTGACTCTGAATTAAGATAATTTGAAAGTGATAGTACGAATTCATCAAAAAATATGGATTTAGAGGATGCAAACTCTTCAAACAACAAGTCAAACAGTTGTTTGAATGATAATGAAGACAACTGAAGACAGAATAATAAATTCACATTGTCACTGAAGGGTTTTTGAATTTATTAGTAACATTATACTTAGAGTTTGGGTTGTCAAGTACATTTCGAAATTCACTTTGTTTCTTAGACTTCTACTCGCTTTAGTGTCGTTGACTTTAATATGTCCGTCTTTTCGAATAATGTTTATCATGAAAATATTTTTTCTTATTGTAACTATCAACTTGTTCACGTGTTTGAGAATTCCCATCGAATCCGAAATAGAGGATGATGAGTGGAAACCTCAATC
Organism: Limnanthes douglasii subsp. nivea; assembly: GCA_036936605.1. NCBI lineage: Eukaryota > Viridiplantae > Streptophyta > Magnoliopsida > Brassicales > Limnanthaceae > Limnanthes > Limnanthes douglasii. The sequence goes on along the minus strand of JAUPFV010000004.1, from coordinate 171,550,649 downwards.
AAACACCAAATAAACTTTTCAAAAAGAGAACAAGTGTAAAAATATAAGAAATAATGGTGAGTAAAGTATGTTTCATAAACCGTTAAGTGTGGAAAAAAGAAAGAAAATGGAAAATAATATAAGATATTCATGTCTATAAAGAATGGTTTGATTACAATTAGGGATTTCACCTTTACTCATACTAGTTAAAATTGATCTCCACATTTATCTTTGTCTGTTACATGTTTGACGTAATAAATACAAAATAATATTTTATTAGTAACATACAACATATTACGTGTAATTAAATATAAATATAATTTTTATGCTATATTATTATCCGGATATTAAGTATGAAATATTTCCTTATCATGAGTCTCCATAGTCTTTGAGTTGGAGCATAGTGAAACTTAAGGACTATATAATGGTCGAATATAATATCCGGATAGTGTAACCTTCTTGTTCTTCTTTGCATTTGAGAGATATTGTCTTGTTTTTATTTTATCTATTGTGGTATCTCTTTTATCATTTATCTTTTCTAGCTGAGGTGTCGTTCATCATGTCGAAGAAACTATGCCAGCCATGTCGGCTAGACTTCGAAAACTCTTAGGGCTTGGTTACACTGATTTTCCTAGCCAAACTATTATCAGAAACGTCTTCAAATTGGTTTGTACTTAATTGTTCATGTCTTGTTAAAAACCTTTACCGGCCAAAAACTCCATTGAGGATAAAAAAAACTATATTTTGTTAAAGGAAAATAGTGCAGCTAACAATTAGTAGGCTGTTATGATGTTACCTGTTTTTTCGGTATTCTTTGATTTTTTTGTTGGATATGGATGAATATCCCTCATAGTCTTTGGTGAATGATGAAGTGAAGACTATTGTAGATGTACATGCTTTATGTGAGTATGTTACGTTGTAGATTTTGTGGACCTTGTGCTGGAGAATTTATTAAATTTCGTAGGTAACTTTGTATAGATGGTAAGCATGTAGGTAACATAATGGTGTTTGTATGAGAATGGGCTTGGTACTGATTGACGCAATGAATGTTTATAATTCATATGAGTGAAGATTTATGTATTTGTTCCACTTTTGTGGTGTCCTAGTGTATCTTTACAAGATCGGGCCCAATATAGCCCATCGTGTAGCTTGAGTGGGACATGCCCCTCAACTAATTTGCGGGAACAATCATTTTGACCAATTGTGTGGCCCTAAAGGGCTTGATATATTATCAGTTCGCTTATTAATACATGTACAAGGTATTTGGCTTAATGCAACCCTTACGTGGCCTCAATAGGGCGTGACCAATTAGCTCGTTCGTATTAATTGACTCAAATGATCCAGGCTCAGTATGGCCCCTTACGTAGCTTGTAAGCATGACCATTGACCCATTCACGAAGTTGTAAGGATTGAGAGAAGTATGCAACAAATACATCTAAAGGTGAAAACATGAGATGAAGATGAAGATCACTTGGTGTATATCATGGAGATAACTTCGATTATATCCTTTGTGGTATGGATATGGAGACTATTTGGCTTATAGCCTTTCTCTAGCATGAAGATAGAGATTACTCGGTTGTTAGCTCTTTCTATTGTGGAGATTGAGGTCATTTGGCTTATAGCCTATTTTTATCACGAAGATGAATTGTTTTGGCCTACAATATTTTTTTTATTATGGAGATGAAGGTTATTTGGCATATAACCTTATATATCATGGAGATGGATATTATTTGGAGATCATATGGTTAATGACTTAACAACTCTATTGTATGTTGAACTTTTGAAGCTCGAGTTATAAAGCAAAGCCATTGACGAGGGCTAAAAGTTCATTTAGAATATCCATTGACGAAGTCATGTTTGAAAAATTTCACTTTAATGAAAAATAATTGCTACTATTTTATTGTGGAGGTCTCTCGTTTGAAACTATTGCACTTGAGATGATATGTTGAATGGGAGATGATTCGATCCGAAACTTTTCGGAGGCCTTACCATCAATACTTATGATTTTTCACAAAATGTAAATTATAGTGGAAAAATATACTTTCAATTAACAATGGAATAATTGCGTCATTTATTCATAGTTTGAGTAAGAAAATTTATTCATTCAAGCCATCTAAATATAAATGTTTATATTTAATATACAATTGAAAAATATATATCTTTTTGAACATGTTAGTATTTAAATATTATTTTAGGACTTAAATATTATTTGAGGATTTAAATATTATTTGATGCATATTTTGAAATCGTAGGTAAAATATCAATATATTTATGCATATATATATATATATAATCAAATATATTACATTGACTAGATAAACATTGATTCATGCAATTTAATTTTTTTATGCAATTACATTTAAATCTAAACTTTAGTATTTTGTGTATATTTTGAAAGTTTTGTAAGCTTTTGTATCTATTTACTATAATTATCTTTTTATTTATTTATAGATACATACATTTAAAAGTCAAAATAAATAGATTTGTCCTTTTAGTTAATTTTAATGTATAAATATGTATAAAATTTATAATTATTAATTTTAATATATAAATATGTAATATATAATTCAAGTTATATTGTTTAAATTAGTATATAATTATTCAATTAATGTCGTTATATATCAAAACAAAAATAAAGACTAAAATCGGACTTATATTTTAAAAATATATTTTATGGAAACAAATATTATTATATTAATATGTTAATTTTTAATACATATATAAATATATTTTTAAATTAATATTTGTATTACAGATATAAACTTAAAAACATATATGCATTTATAGCATAAAGTTTTCGTCAAACTTAAAATATAAGTTAAAAGTATAGTGCAAATAAATTAAGCAATTGACTCAGAGTTGACTCCACAAGTTTAGGGTTTGGGGAACTTTTTCTCTCCTCTTTGATTATTCAAATTTTCCATGTCTACAAGTTTAGGAATTTTAGAACTTTGTCTTTCCTCTTTGATTATTCAAATTGTGATCTTTGGTGTTTTTTTCTTTTGGTTGGAGACGAGTTTTTTTAGAGTGAAGAGTCATATTATTTATATTGACAAAACTCGTGAGTCCAACCATAATTTGTCATTGGCGCACTTTTATCAAGAAAGAAGATCAGGAACAGTTGCAATGCCCTTGGCTCTCGAAGAAAATTGGTTTTTAGAAAAATGAGAAACTTTAATTTTCCACATATTGCTGATGAGGGGAAACCTCAATCAAACCACGAATGATCTTTCTAAGAGAGAACAAGGGTAAAATATAAAAAATAATGGAGAGTGGAGTATATTGCATAAAACGTTTAGAGAGGAAAAAAGAAAAAAAAAAAAGGAAAATAATATAGGATATTCTTAGGTAGAAAGAATGGTCCTATTACAATTAGAGATTTCACCCTTACTTATACTAGTTACAAATGATCTCCACATTTACCCTTACTTATACTAGTTACAAATGATCTCCACATTTATCTTCGTTTGTTACATGTTTTACGTAATAAATGAGGATAATATTTTGTTAGTAAGTTACATGCGTGTAATTAAATATAAATATATTTTATGTGCTTTATTATTATCCAGATATTATGTATGAAATATTAATATTTCCTTATCAGATGACTCACTAGATTTTGAAGAAACATACGTGTGCTTGACTTTCCCTTCTCTTGTTGGAAGAATGATAACCCTTAATACATTTGAAATTAACTTCCCAATGATTATCTCTTTCTGAAAGAATCTCTCCATGAGTCTCGTCAAAATGAATAACTAAATTTCTGCCTTCGTTTCCTCTTTTGAACCTTAGATTGGACATTTCCTCATTTAATAAAAATAGATTGTTCCCTCTGAACCAATTGTTTATTTAACTCAGCTATTTTCTCAAATAATTGATTTATCCTATCTTCTAAAGCTAACTAACTGCGTTGATCCTCAAATTGTGGATCAATTTGAGCTTCCCTTCTACCTTTATTATTTATTCTTTTATGAACACTATTATATCTACTTCCACTTCGGGATCCATATATCTCATCGAGTCAAATGTAAATTTGTAATAGTTTATAGTTTCAGATATGATATCTAAGTGCCAAGTGTACCTCCCACTGTGTTCGCGAATAATCGTTTCAGATCCAATCGGGAGTGAAAAGTTGGTATTTAGTCTAAAAGTATTTCTATAGGGATTAAAAGAAGTAATATGGAGAGAATGTGTCAAGAATACCTTAGAGAGAGTGTGTGTGAGACAAGTGTTAAAGTCAAAAAGTAATAATTGATTATTTTTCCAAGAAATAGTACACCTATTTATAGGTGTAACAAGTTCCATATAACACAAGTACGCAAATCTTATTGGATACCCTATCCTATTATTGCACTAAGTAAAAACATATTTATTATATATATATATATAGTCCTTTATGCTTCTATGTTGTTTAAAATCTTTCTTATACATTATTTCCTTATCTTTTTATCCTTCAAAACTAATTATTTTGGCTCGGGTTAATTGTATCTTATCATAAATTACCAATATGGATCCTAAAAAATCAACCATTATAAGACCATAACATAACTTTGTACTGGGTGCAAGCCTAACTCAAAACATATGCATGATTTAGGATGTTCATCTAATGTAACTACTTATAGGTTGATTTAAAATAACTTGGACGATAAGAGGGTTAATCGTTATATCTATATACAAAACTTCTACCTCGAGCACATGCAATGGAGCCGTAGAATATGAGTTTGAAGAAAGGGAAGTAGAAAAGGTCCTCGATCCGCAACAAATAGCGAGAAATTTTTATAAAAAACATAAGGAAAGATCGAGAAAATAGTGTAGGATTGATTAATTAATATTTCAAAATTTAATATTGTTAAATGGCTCTCCAAAGAAAAAATCTTCTCAAAATATCAAAAGGGGCTCCAATTTGTAGAAAAAACTGGATCCAACAAATCATACCCGCAGAAGATCATTGGATATTAAGAACATTCTCTTACGGCTACATTAAGGTTCTTTAAGGGTGTTCATTTTTTGGGAAAGAGTTTATGAATAAATATTCATTTTGAGAAATAACCCATAAAAATCAAAAAATAAGTAGACCATACATACATCATATCACGATAGTTATTTTTTTTCGGAGGAAACCCGCAGCCGCTACTCAGAGTGCAATGAGTGCGCACACGGTAAACCCTCAGTCTGACGCAATAGCCTGCAAACCATAGTGATCCGTGTTATTAGATTAATACTAAGATGTCACATTATTATTTAATACAATCATTTTAGTCTAGCTAGAACATGATTGAAAAAATATTTGTCTCCATATAAGAAACAAAACAAAAGTGTCCAAGAAAATCAGGCTTTGAAAAGTAAATCGTCCATGAACAACTGAATTTAGTGACAAATAATCCATGGACTTTCACTAGTTTGGTACTAGTCCCTCTGCTATCGATTTTTTCGGCTTATAGTCATAGACTTTAAAAAGTCCGGTGGTAGCCCCTGGACTATTCATCTTGGATAAAGTTAGTCCCCTATACATGTTTACTAAGGGGACTAAGTTTATCAAAAATAGAAAGTAAAATGACTAACTTTATAAAAAATGAATAGTTGAAGGACTATCTGTCATAAAAATTGATAGTCAACACACGCAGGGGGGCTAACTTTATCCAAACTGGATAGTCCATGGACTACCGACGGACTTTTGAAAGTCCAAAGACTATCTATCATTAAATTTATAGTCCATGGACGAGTTACTGTTCAAAATCTCCTTAAGAAATGCAGACTAAAGAAATAGGGCCTTTAAGAAAATCCACTAGAGATAGGAAAAAATATTATATAAAAGGTATATTGAAAATCATGTGTTAATTCTGATTTGAGAATCATGCATTAAATTCGAAATGAGAATTATTTGTTAAGCGCTAATTATAAATTATTTATTTAATCCAAATTAAAAATTAAGGGTTAAATATAAATCACAAATCATGGGTTAAACGTGAATGACAGATCATTTGTTATATCTAAACTGATAATCATAGGTTAAACGCGGATCACAAGTAATGTGTTAAATGTGCATTAAAAATCATTGATTAAATACGAATTGAGAATTATAGGCTAAATATGCATTAATAATACGAACTCAGAATCATGGGTTAAACATAAATCATGAATTATTTTTTAAACCCGAACTCAGAATATTAGATTAAACGTGAATAATGAATCACCTGTTTTATGCAAAATGATAATAAAAAATTAAATTTGAACTACCAATCATGTGTTAAAGTGAACTGAGAATTTGGGTTTAAAAACAAATCGTGAATCATATGTTAAATCTGAACTTAGAATCCATTGTTGAATGTGAATTGTTAATTATGTGTTATATGAGAACTTAGAATCATGTATTAAATTTGAATTGAGAATCATATGTTAAAACTAATTGAGAATCAAATGCTAAAAGTGAATCAGGAATAACGGTTAAATCATATATTTTCAAAGTTTTTTATATTATTTGTTTGAAAATATTTAATAAAAATATTAATATTATTTAATAAATAACTTTTTTCTTACTTTTTGTCAATGGACCGGGTTTTTCTAAAAAAAAGACTTTTTTAATACTAAAATATCTTATTAAATACTACAAATATAATTAAAATATTATGTTGAAAAGATTTTTTGCCAAATACATATACTAGAGTATTTTCTAAAGATATTTGAAATAATAAATCCAAATATTTACTTTTACATATATCCAATAATATGTTTTAAAAATATATAGAATATTTAATTCTAAAAAAATATTTGTTTAAAAAAAATATCTACAAACAAATCTATTTAAATTTTAAAACATTTTTAATATCTATATTAAAAAATTTAAAATATTGAATAAATTTTATATTTGACATTAAACTTTTGAAAATTAGAAATTATAAGACTAAAGGGATAATAATAAGAGATATAAAATAAATATTTAAGGTTAACGTCATGAGTAAGGCATGCTTGTGACGAAAGGTCATGAGTTCCAATCTCTCTACATACGCTTTATTGGCTGAGTCTATCACCTTGCGTGGTTTACCTTCTAGCGTTGGTTTGCAGACTATTGGATTAGACCGAGAGTTTACCATGTGCGCACTCATTGCACTAATTTAGTAGCGGCGGGTTCCTTAAAAAAAATATAAATTAAATATTATAGATCATAAATAATATATAAATTAAATATTATAGATGATAAATATGACAAATGATTTTTTCTCCAATATAAATATATATATGCTATAAATATATATATTTATTAACATTATTACAAATATATTTATAGTATTTAATTCGAAATTATGTTATATATTACCAAAATAGCTAGGAAAATATATATTTGAAATACACGAAAAATATTTAACCTCAAATTCCATATCCATTAGGCATCGAAAACAAAACTGTGTATAATATAAGGTTAAATTGGTAAAGTAGTGATTCACTGTTCTACTACTTTACTTTAGTTTTTATAGTCTAGTAATATATATTAAAAGCATAGAAAGAATATATCATCGTATCTTTGAGTAAAAGTTTGAGTAAAAGAGTTATTTAAAAATTTTAAGATGCACCTTAAACGTTTTGTGTAGTCAAATTTGTGCCTCTTCCACTTGTGCAATCTTCACATAGAACGATTCGGATATTATCCCAAGTATATCAAAAAAATCACGAGGAATCAAAAATATTTCGAAGAGACGCGAGGATATCAGAAAATTGACTCTTAGCGACTTGAAAGATTGGGTAATGATTTCTTTTTCGATTTTTTAGTTTTTTTCATGTTATTGGAAAATGAAATCTTTTATTGACTTTTTTTTTCAATTATATTTTAATTTTTTTCGAATATAATTGAAAATAAAATAAAACGTCAATATAAGATGTCATTTTCCAATAACATGAAAAAAAACTAAAAACAAAATCATTATCCAATCTTTCAAGTCGCTAAGAGTCAATTTTCTGATATCCCCACTTTGTTTCAAAATATTCATCTTTGATTCATCGTGATTTCTTGACACACTTTGGATAACATCTATGAAGATTAGGTGGATAACGTTTAGAGACCATCTTAAAATTTGTGAATAAGTGTTTTACCTAACACTAAAAGATACAATGACAATTTCTTTTTATGCATTTAATAAATATTACTTTACTATAAAAACTAAAGTACTTTACCAATTACTTTACTATAAAAACTAAAGTACTTTACCAATTTAACCCTATATTATAGATACTTTTGTTTTCGACGCCTAATGGATATGGAATTTATGGGTGGGTGGAATTTATGGGTGGACCTATTAAATTATTTTTTATTTGGGCTTTTATTTGGTCTGGTTAGGTTTTGGCTCGTTCTGTTTAAAAAAAGTTAAATTAAATTATAATTTAATTTTTAAAAATTTTACTTAAATAAATAAACTAAAATAAAAATTTAGAAATTATTGTTTGATTTTTATTAAAAGTTGGTAATTAACTACTAATTTAATTTTGGTGATATAATATATAAAAAATAAAAAATAATAGTAAAATGGTTCGTTCTAATGGTTTTATTGGTTCCATTCCGTATCGATTCTATCGGTTTACCGATCTTATCGGTTCGATTCTTTATCGGTGCTGTTGGTCTACCGGTTTATCGGTTCGGTTCTACCTGTTTATCAGTTTTATCGGTTCGGTTCCTTACCGGTTTTTCTGTTTCGGTTTCCTTATGGGTTTCGGTTAACCAGACCGTTAAGTTGCAGTCCGGTTCTTATCGGTTTGGTTCCAGTCCGGTTCGGACAGCCCTAAACACAACAACTAACGTTTAAAAAAAAGTTATATTTTAGTCACATAATTATACTTTTTTTTTCAAAACTATTACTATATATACAAGTCTACGTTGATGATGAATAACTAACGTCAAAAAAAAGTTATATTTTAGTCACATAATTATACTTTTTTTTTCAAAACTATTACTATATATACAAGTCTACGTTGATGAATACTAACCTTGAAGCCTTACTATGAGATCCGTGCACGTATAGAGACTAGTCTGATCTTTTGTAAAAGAAGTAGTCAAATACAACTCTACGTTGATGAATACTAACCTTGAAGCCTTACTATGAGATCCATGCACGAGACTCTGATCTTTTGTAAAAGAAGTAGTCAAACAAAATAACAAACACCTTTCTTACCTCTTCAATAGAATATATTTTTCATCTTCAATAGAATATTTTTATTTCCAGTTTCTTTTTAGAAAAATATAATTATAAATTTTCTAAAAACCATTATTTGTATGAATAAAAAAAGAAAAAAAGAATCAGTAAAAGATACATATTGTTTGCAATAAAAAAATAATTATGATAAAAAATGATAATTTGAAACGAAAATTTGAAACGAAATCAGTAAAAAATATTGTATCGATATTGTTTGCAAAAATTGTAAAAAATGATAATTTGAAACGACAATAAAAATTCATTGCAAGATAATAATAAAAAATACAAGATAATAATAAAAAATAAAAATATTAGCAGCAACTACTTTAAAATATCTACTTTAAAATATTAGTAGCAGATAGCAGCAACTACTTTAAAAAGCAACTACTTTAAAAAGCAACTACTCTAATTATTTATTGTAACAAATTTGTTAATGTCAAAACACTAATAATTATATTTATTGCAAATAAAATCAATGTTGTTGAAGGACAACATTGTTAGTACTCTAATAAAAGACTAAGTTACCATGAAATTTGGAAGGATCTAGAACGCTAACCTGGACAATTATCTACACATTTGTCTCGATGTTCCCGAGGAGAACCAGTGAGCCGGAATTGATGGAGAGTTTTTTAAGTACTGAAATTGATAGCCCAACTGGAAAAACGATAACTTGGACAATTCTGTGCACATTTGTCTCCGTGTTCTTGACGAGAAGGAGTGAGCCGGAATTGATCAAGAGTTTCTTAAACACTGAAATTGAGAGCTAGCTTGGACTTCCAAACCCGCGTTTTGTTCAATCGGAGGATTTCCGCCGGCAACTTCAAACCGCAGCTTTGCGACGAGTCGCCGTCGACGAATAGGTTACCGAATTATGGGGCCCATCACCTCTGTTGGTAAGGTTGGAAGAGAAATCAAAGAATCGATGAGAAGTTTGGTGGAAGAAAGAACTATAGGCTTCCTTCTCTCCACCATTATTGATAAAAAATATGAATGTGAGGATGGAGGCCTATCACTATATATATTATCTATTTGAATATTTAGTAAAATATTTAATTTAAGATATTTTTCCTCCTATTGATATGCTAAAATATATTTTCAATTTTTTTTATATTATTTGTTTGAAAATATTTAATAAAAATATTAATATTATTTAATAAATAACTTTTTTCCTACTTTTTGTCACCCAATGGGCCGGGTTTTTCTATAAAAAAAACTTTTTTCATACTAAAATATCTTATTAAATACTACAAATATGATTAAAATATTCGGTTGAAAAGATTTTTTTTGTCAAATACATATACTAGAGTAATTTCTAAAGATATTTGAAATAATAAATCCAAATATTTTCTTTTACATATATCCAATAACATATTTTAAAAATATATAGAATCTTTAAGTCTAAAAAAATATTTGTTTTAAAAAAATATCTACAAACAAATCTATTTAAATTTTAAAATATTTTTAATATCTATATTAAAAAATATAAAATATTGAATAAATTTTATATTTGACATTAAACTTTTTAAAATTAAAAATTATAAGACTGAATAGATAATAATAAGAGATATAAAATAAATATTTAAGGTTAAACGTCATGAGTAAGGCGTGCTTGTGACCAAAGGTCATGAGTTTCAGTCTTTCTACATACACTTTCTTGGCTGAGTCTGTCACCTTGTATGGTTTACCTTCTAGCGTTGGTTTGCAGACTATTGAGTTAGAATGAGAGTTTACCATGTGCGCACTCATTGCACTAATTGAGTAGCGGCTACCGGTTCCTTTGAAAAAAAAATATAAATTAAATATTATAGATGATAGATAATATATAAATTAAATATCATAGATGATAAATATTACAAATGATTTTTTCTCCAATATAAATATATATGCTATATATATATATATTTTAACATTATTAAAAAAATATTTATAATATTTAATTCGAAATTATGTTATATATATTACCAAAATAACTAGGAAAATATATATTTGAAATACACGAAAAATATTTAACCTCAGATTTATGTGCTAAAATATAAAATATATTTGAAACATCCGGTTGAGAAGATTTCTGATCAAATGTATATACTAACATGTCTTCTTAATTTGAAAGATAGCCTCTATATATATAAAACACAATAAACATTTATACAAATTTTTTTTAGTTTAAAATTTTAAAAGTTCATATATTTTAACCGTAATTCGGAAAACAAATCTAAAAATACCATTAGTTTTATTTTTTCAAGGCAAATAAAACTAGTACCTTTTGAATTTTTTTTAAAAAGTTATATTTTATACTCATTTGTTTTTATGCATGTTTTGCATCTATCATATGCATGTTTTGCATCTATCATAGTTGGTCTGGTTTCGCATCTATTATAGTTTGTCTGATTTAACATCTATTATAATTGTCTGGTTTCGCATCTACCAGTACAAATTTAAAAATGTTTCGCATCTAGAAAAAAAATCGCACATTCATCGTAAGAGTTTTCCTTTTCGTTTACACTCTAAAATTAAAAATTAAAAAATTCATATCTTTCAAATTGTAACTCAGAAAAAAAATCAAAAAATGCAATTGATTTTGTTTTTTTAAGACGAAGAAAACTAGTGCCACTCATGATATGTTTTGAATTTTTTTTTAAAAACATTTTACACTAGTTTCTCATTTTATGGTTTTGCATCTATCATATGCATTGTTTCGCATTTATTATCGCTGGCATGGTTTAACATCTATCATAATTGGTCTTGTTCCACATCTATCATAATTGTATGGTTTCGTATATACCAATACAAACTTAGAAAGGTTTTACATCTCGCAAAAAGAAGGTTTTGCATCTTCTTCGTAACAGTCGTCTTTGTCGTTTACACTCTAAAATTAAAAATTTAAAAGTTCGAATCTTTTCAACTGTAACTCAGAACAAAAAAATATGAATATACCATTTTTTAGTATGAAAAAATATATATATTTAACACCAACTTTCGCTTCTAACAATAAACAAGTTCTGCATATACCAGTACAAAATAATAAACACGTTTTGCAACTATCAGTACGTAAAGTAAAACCGGTTCGCATCTTTTTACTTCATTTTCTTCGTTTAAACCTGAAACACTTACTTGAACGAAAATCCCCCAAAACACAAAAACACACTAAAATCGACCAAAACCTTTCTACAATACAGCAATTATACTACAAAATCAAAGTAATACTAGAAGAATACCAACAATAAAGAAAATAGATCTCAAGTTACCTTTTTCCAAAAAAACAATCGAGTTAGCTAAACACACAAATCGACTTATTTAAACGGATATCCAAAATCAAACTTTCAAAATAAAGTAAAAACACAATCAAAATCATATGGAAAAAAACAAGAAATCGAGTATAAAATTGAATATTCACCTATAATATTATGTTACTATTCTATTCTTGTAATAGAAAAGAAAGACAAACAAATAGGGAAAAACGGTGAAGTAAGAAACATAAAAGTTTTTATATAATTAAGTAAGGGTATTTAGATTATTATTGGGTCTTAGAAGGTAAATATTTGAGAGAAATGAGTATTCCTCATAAATACATGAAAATATGGGTCTTAAATGATACTAAACTCTTGTATATATATCGTATATATTTTGGAACGTTTATATTATAAAATAAATTACTAATATATTAATACTAAAATAAAAATAATATTAAATTTATATACCGTATTGTTTTTGTTAAATGCAAACTAAAAATCGTCGAAAACAATTAGTTGAATGTGAATCGCGAACATTTGGATAAATGGGAATCACAAGTTAAATTAGAACTAAGAATCATATAGTAAACGAGTATCACGAATCGTGTGTTAAATCAGAACCAAGAATCAAAGGTTGAATGCGAATTGAGAATCGTATGTTAATTATGTATTGAGAATCATGGGTTAAATCTGAACTGAGAGTTAATGATCAAATGTGAAATGTGGACCATGTGTTAAATCTAAGGTGCAAATTATGGGTTCAATCGGAACCATAGTTATCAGTGGCGTGCGGCGGTCTGTGGCGAAGAAGGCTAAAAAAGCCACAGCGGCGAGGCGAGCGATGAGGGGATGGCCACATGACATGCGGTGATTCCTTACATGAATAATATTTTTATAGCACATAACTGTAAATTAAATAATACTATTTAGACGTTTCGACTAACAATAAAAACTTAAACATCCAATTACATAATTCTTAGAACATCCGAGTCAAATGACAAACAAATAGACTAAAATATCCAATTACAAAACATCCAATCAAATAATTATTTAAAAATTGAGTCAAATGACAAATATTGACTAAAATACATCATCGTCTGAGATAACATCTTCAAACCTCTCATCATCATCATCATATTCTCCATTTATATCCCATCATATTCTCCATTTATATCCCATAATAGAGTATCTTCTTCTTCACAACCTTCATCAACAAGCCACTCATCTCTTATGTGAGCCGCTGAAGACGATGGATTTTTAAATCGAATATTGTAGTCCACTTCATCAACCTCAACAGCACTAACACCAACTCCTTCTCAAACATCTTTATATTTCCAAAACTTAGTTTTAGGTTTTTATTTTTTTAGTTAAAAAAATACCATGCGTAACACCTCGCCGCGACAAGTACCACAGCCGCCACGGTCACCACGGCCAGTGCCACAGCCACCACAACAACCGCCACTCTAAAGGCCTCGCCACACCTCATCCTGAGGCGATCTCACCTCGCCTCGTCTCGCCACGGCCGCCATGTGACAACTATGATCGGAACCGAGAAACCAAGGTTAAAGACAAATTAAGAATCATCTATATAATTCAAACTGAGAATCTTGATTTAAATATGAAATGAGAATCACGCGTCAAATATGAATTGGTAATCATATGTTAAATCTGAATAGAGAATCATATGTTAAATTCAAAATGAGAATCATTAATTAAACGAAAATTGTGAATCATTTATTAAATCTAAATTGAGAATCAAATGTTAAAATTGAAGTAAGAGTCATGTGTTAAATCCAAACTGAGAATCAAGGGTTAAATGCAAACTAAGTATTATATGTTAAATCCAAACCGATAATAAAAATTAAATGTGAATCGCGAATAATTAGTTAAATGTGAACTGAAAATCATGGGTTAAATTTGAAGTGAGAATCAAATATTACGCATGAACTGTGAATTATATGTCAAATATGAGGCATGAATCATGGGTTAGATCTGAAATAAAAATCATGTGCTAAATGTGAAACGAGAATGATCTATTAAATCATAAGTGAGAATTATAGGTTGAATCCGACAATATAATCATGTCTTAAATGTGAATTGAGAATCATGTATTAAATGCAAAATGATAATCATGTATTAAATCTGAATTGGGAATTAAGGGTAAAATACGAGTCGTGAATAATTGTATAAATCCGAAATGAGAATCAAGTGTTAAAATCAAACTAATATGATAATTTAATACACAAACTAAGAATCATGGGTTAAATATAAATTAGGAATCATAGGTTAAATATGAACTTATAATCATTTGTTAATCTAAACTCCGTATCATGGGTTAAACGCGAATAACGAATCAAGTGTTAAATCAACTATAAAAATAAATATTAAATGCAAACTGAGAATTGTGTGTTAAATTTGACCTACTAATCAATGGTAAGTTATGAATCACAAATAATGCATTATATGTGAACTAAGAATCACATGTTAAATCTGAATTAAAAATCATGTGTTATCCCGAATTGAGTATCATGGGTTAAACGTGAATGACGAACCAATTCTTAAATCCGAACTAAAAATCAATGATCAAATGTGAATTATAGATCATTGGTTAGACACAAACTATTATTAATATGTTAAATCCGAACTAAATTTTTTGGGTTAACTATGAATCTTAAACATGTGCCAAATAAGAATCGTTAATCTTATATTAAAATTAAATTCAGAATCATATGTTAAATTTGAATTGGGAATTATATGATAGACCAAACTAAGAATTAAAGGTTCAAATAAAATCGTGATTCATGTGATAAACCCAAATTGAGACTCAGAGGTTGAATGTGAATCACAGATCATGAGTTAAACCCGAATCACGAATCATTTATTATATCTAAACTAAGATTCATGACTTAAACAAAAATCACAAGTCACGTGTTAAATCCGAACTAAAAATAAATGGTTAAATGCGAACTAAGTACCATATGTTAAATCCAATTTTAGAATCAATGGTAGAATTCGAATCGTAAATAATAGGTTAAATGTGAATTGAGAATCATGTGTTAAATATGAACTAAGAATCACGTGTTAAATCGAAACTAAGCATCGAGGGTTAAACATAAATGACGAGTCACATGTTAAATCCAATTTGAGAATCATGGGTTAAATATAAACTAAGTACAAAATGGTTGTATATGAATTGAGAATCGTGTGTGAAATCCAAACTAAGAAGCATGAGTTAAATGTGAATTGAGAATGATGTGGTAAATGCAAACCATAAGTCATGAGTTAAATTTAAACTAAGAATTATGTGTTAAATAATACGAACTGATAATCAAATATTAAATACTAATTAAGAATCATCGGTTATATATGAACTCGGAATCATGGGTTAAATACGAACTAAGAATCAAGGGCTAAATACGAACTGAAAGTCATAGACTAATTCCAAATTAAAAATTATGGTCTAAATGAGAATTGATAATCATGTGTTAAATCCAAACTAAGAATCAATGATTAAATGCAAATTAAGAGTCACAACTTAAATCTAAACTGAGAGTAATTAGTGAAATGCAAATTAAAAATCACAAATTTACTACAAACTCAGAATCATGTGTTAAACGTGAATAACAAATTAGTTGTTAAATATGAAATAAAAATATTATGTTAAATATCAATCCTGAATCATGTGGTTTATATGAACTCACAATCATGTTTTGAATTTAAATTGAGAATCATATGTTAAACCGAATTGAGAATCAGGGCTTAAGATGGAATAAGAAATTACAAGTAAAACCCCAAATTAGAATTAGTGATGAAATATGAATATAAAATCGTGGTTTAAACATCAATCGTGAATCATTTATTAAATCATAACTAAGAATATTCGGTTAAATGTGAATCGTATATTATCTGTTAAAATACGAACTGAGAATCATGTGTTAAATTTGAACTAATAATCATGTGTTAAACTGAACTGAGAGTGAGTGGTCAAAAGCGAATAGCAAATCATTTGTTACATCCAAAATGAGAATCAAATGTTAGATGCAAATCGTAAATTATTAGTTAAATATGAAATCGAATCATTTGTTATATTTAAACAAATAATATTGGGTTAAACACAAATCACAAATCACAAATCATGTATTAAATCTAAAATGAGAATCAAAAGTCAAATGTGATATAAAAAATCATGTGTTAAATCCGAACTGAGAATTAGGATAAAATATGAATCGCGAATAATGGGTTAAATACGAAATAAGAATCGTATGTTAAATCCAAACAAATCATGTGTTACATCCAAATTGAGAATCATCGGTAAAATTCGAATTAATAATTATGGGATAAGTACGAAATGAGAATCATGAATTAAGTCCAAATTAAAAATCAAAAGTAACCTACAAAGTGAGAATTATATGTTAAATTTGAACTTGGAATCATGGGTTAAATGCGTATTAAGAATCATTGATTAAATATGAATTGAGAATCATGGATTAAATGTGAATCATGAATGATGTGTTGAAGCCGAACTAAGAACATTAGATTAAACACGAATCATGAATCATGTGTTATATGCAAACTGATAAGCATATGTTGAATTCATACAAAGAATCGCGTGTTAAACCGAACTAATAATATGGGGTTAAAAGTAAATCGTAAATCATGTGTTAAATCTAAACTTATAATCAATGGTTAAATGTAAATAATGAATCATGTATTAAATGTGAACTTTAATCATGTATCAAATTTTATCCCAGAATCATGTGTTAAACCGAATTGAGAATAAGTAGGTAAAAGTAAATCACAAATAATATGTCAAATCAGAACAAAGAATCAAGGTTTAAATGCAAATCGTAAATCATGGATTAAAAATGAATCGTGAATCAATTATTAAATCTGAGTTGAGAATTTTGGGTTAAATGCGAATCATGAATCACGTGTTAAAACCAACTGAGAATCAAGGTCTAAATACGAACTCAAAATCATGGGTAAAATATGCATTCAGAATCATTGATTAAATACGAGATGAGAATCATAGGTTAAACACGAACCATGAATCATTTTTTAAATCCAAACTGAGAATATTGGATTAAACATGAATCATGAATCATGTGTTTTATGCGAAGTGATAATCATATGTTAAATTTGAACCACCAATCATCTGTTAAACTGAACTGAGAATCTGGGGTTAAAAATAAATCATGAATCATATATTAAATATGAACTTAGAATTCATGATTGAATGTGAATCATGAATCATATGTTAAATACAAACTTAAAATCATATATTAAACTTGAACTGAGAATCATGTGTTAAAACGAATTGAGAATCACAGACTAAAAGTGAATCACGAATAATGTATCAAAACCGAACTGAGAATCCGAGGTTAAATGTGAATAAGAAATCATAGATTAAACGCGAACTGTGAATCATTTGTTAAATATGAATTGATAATCTTGGATTAAACCCGAATCGTGAATCATTTGTTAAATCCGAATTGAGAATCAAAGGTTAAAATACGAACTCAAAATCATGGGTTAAATATGCATTAAAATCATGGATTAAGTACAAACTAAGAATAATGGGTTAAATCTAATATGAGTTGATAAGTCTGAAGTTTTTAGGGTTATTGGATTCACACTAAGAAATGTTTGTATGAGAGCAGTTGATAAGGAAATATTCATATGAAAGGGATATTAGAGTGACAAATGAATAATATAGAAAAAGAAATAGACAAAAGGAATAAATGTCTTAATCATTCATTAATCATTAGTTTTTTCCCAAAAAGGGAGGGGTCTTTATATAGTGCATGGTAGAGGGTGAAATTACATATTTGTCATCAATAAATAGACTTTTTCACCTCTAGTTTCTACTAATTATGAACAATTTTTAAGGGCCTATCATCTTACCCCTTTCAATCCCAATGTTTGCTTTAATTTAGTCCTTAATATATTAAATAAAACCTTATATATATTATAACACTAAATCTTGTTATTATAGCCCATATTTTCCTTCTCTTATCATGCGTAACTTTCTTAAATGTGACACGTGAATCAAGTGTTAAATCTAAATTGAGAATCAAGGGTTACATACAAACTAAGAATCGTGTATGAACATTGAACTGTGTATAAAATTCAAACTGAGAATCATGGGCCAAATATGAATTGAAAATCATGTGTTAAGTCTGAATTGAGAATCATATGTTAAATATGAATTGAGAATTATCTATTAAACGTGAATCACGAATTACTTATTAAATTTGAATCGAGAATCAATTCTTAAGTATGAATCACAAATCAAGGGTTAAACGCGAATGACAAATTATTTGTTATATATAAATTGTGAATAATTGGTTAAATATGAATCACAAGTCATGTGTTAAATCTGAAAAGTAATCAATGATTAAATACGATCTGAGTATCATTTGTTAAATGTGAATCACGAAATAAGTGTTAAATCCAAAAGGAGAATCAAGGGTTATATACAAATCGAGAGTCATGTATAACCTTATAATAATGTATGAAACTGAAATCGAGAATCATAAGTTAAATGCGAACTGAAAATTATGGATCAAATTTATCATGTGTTAATTCTGATTTGAGAACCATGCGTTAAATTCGAAATGAGAATTATTTGTTAAGCGCTAATTATAAATTATTTATTTAATCCAAATTAAAAATTAAGGGTTAAATATAAATCATAAATCATGGGTTAAACGTGAATACAGATCATTTGTTATATCTAAATTGATAATCATAGGTTAAATGCGGATCACAAGTCATGTGTTAAATGTGCATTAAAAATCATTGATTAAATACGAACTGAGAATTATATGCTAAATATGCATTAATAATCATTGATTAAATACGAGCTCAGAATCATGGGTTAAACATAAATCATGAATTATTTTTTAAACCCTGAGAATATTAGATTAAACGTGAATAATGAATCACCTGTTTTATGCAAAATGATAATAAAAAATTAAATTTGAACAACCAATCATGTGTTAAAGTGAACTAAGAATTTGGGTTTAAAAACAAATCGTGAATCATATGTTAAATCTGAACTTAGAATCCATTGTTGAATGTGAATTGTTAATTATGTGTTATATGAGAACTTAGAATCATGTATTAAATTTGAATTGAGAATCATAGGTTAAAACTAATTAAGAATCAAATGCTAAAAGTGAAAATATTTTCAAATTTTTTTATATTATTTGTTTGAAAATATTTAATAAAAATATTAATATTATTTAATAAATAACTTTTTTCTTACTTTTTGTCACGGTTTTTTTATTCATACTAAAATATCTTATTAAATACTACAAATATAATTAAAATATTATGTTGAAAAGATTTTTTGCCAAATACATATACTAGAGTATTTTCTAAAGATATTTGAAATAATAAATCCAAATATTTTCTTTTACATATATCCAATAATATGTTTTAAAAATATATAGAATAGTTAATTCTAAAAAAATATTTGTTTAAAAAAAATATCTACAAACAAATCTATTTAAATTTTAAAACATTTTTAATATTATTTAAATTTTAAAACATTTTTAATATCTATATTAAAAAAATATAAAATATTGAATAAATTTTATATTTGACATTAAACTTTTGAAAATTGAAAATTATAAGACTAAAGAGATAATAATAAGAGATATAAAAGAAATATTTAAGGTTAACGTCATGAGTAAGGCATGCTTGTGACGAAAGGTCATGAGTTCCAATCTCTCTACATTCGCTTTCTTGGCTGAGTCTATCACCTTGCGTGGTTTACCTTCTAGCGTTGGTTTGCAGACTATTGGATTAGACCAAGAGTTTACCATGTGCGCACTCATTGCACTAATTTAGTAGCGGCGGGTTCCTTAAAAAAATATAAATTAAATATTATAGATGATAAATAATATATAAATTAAATATTATAGATGATAAATATGACAAATGATTTTTTCTCCAATATAAATGCTATAAATGTATATATTTATTAACATTATTAAAAATATATTTATAATATTTAATTCGAAATTATGTTATATATATTACCAAAATAGCTAGGAAAATATATATATTTGAAATATACGAAAAATATTTAACCTGAAATTCCATATCCATTAGGCATTGAAAACAAAAATGTGTATAATATAAGGTTAAATTGGTAAAGTAGTGATTCACTGTTCTACTACTTTACTTTAGTTTTTATAGTCTAGTAATATATATTAAAAGCATAGAAAGAATATATCATCGTATCTTTGAGTAAAAGTTTGAGTAAAAGAGTTATTTAAAAAACTTAAGATGCACCTTAAACGTTTCCACTTGTGCAATCTTCAAGTAGAACGATTCGGATGTTATCCCAAGTATATCAAAAAATCAAGAAAATTGACTGTTAGCGACTTGAAAGATTGAGTAATGATTTTTTTTTCGATTTTTTAGTTTTTTTCATGTTATTGGAAAATGAAATCTTTTATTGACTTTTTTTTTCAATTATATTTTAATTTTTTTCGAATATAATTGAAAGAAAAATAAAACGTCAATATAAGATGTCATTTTACAATAACATGAAAAAAAACTAAAAACAAAATCATTATCCAATCTTTCAAGTCGCTAACAGTCAATTTTCTAATATCCTCACTTCTTTTCAAAATATTCATCTTTGATTCATCGTGATTTCTTGATACATTTTGGGATAACATCTGTGAAGATTACGTGGATGAGGCACAAATTTGGCTACACAAAACGTTTAGAGACCATCTTAAAATTTGTGAATAAGTGTTAACCCTATATTATAGATACTTAAAATTTGTGAATAAGTGTTAACCCTATATTATAGATAGTTTTGTTTTCGACGCCTAATGGATATGGAATTTATGGGTGGGCCTATTAAATTATTTTTTATTTGGGCTCGGTTCGTTCTGTTTAAAAAAAGTTAAATTAAATTATAATTTAATTTTTAAAAATTTTACTTAAATAAATAAACTAAAATAAAAATTTAGAAATTATTGTTTGATTTTTATTAAAAGTTGGTAATTAACTACTAAATTAATTTTGGTGATATAATATATAAAAAATAAAAAATAATAGTAAAATTGTCCGTTCTAATGGTTTTATTGGTTCCATTCCGTATCGATTCTATCGGTTTACCGATCTTATCGGTTCGATTCTTTATCGGTGCTGTCGGTCTACCGGTTTATCGGTTCGGTTCCCAATCGGTTCTACCTGTTTATCAGTTTTATCGGTTCGGTTCCTTACCGGTTTTTCTGTTTCGGTTTCCTTATGGGTTTCGGTTAACCAGACCGTTAAGTTGCAGTCCGGTTCTTATCGGTTTGGTTCCAGTCCGGTTCTCAAGAACCGAGAACAGCCCTAAACACAACAACTAACGTTCACTATCATCATAATCAGGTAAAAAAAAGTTATATTTTAGTCACATAATTTATACTTTTTTTTTCAAAACTATTAATATATATACAAGTCTACGTTGATGATGAATAACTAACGTTCAAAAAAAAGTTATATTTTAGTCACATAATTATACTTTTTTTTTCAAAACTATTACTATGATGAATACTAACCTTGAAGCCTTACTATGTCACATAATTATACTTTTTTTTTCAAAACTATTACTATGATGAATACTAACCTTGAAGCCTTACTATGAGATCCCTGACTAGTCTGATCTTTTGTAAAAGAAGTAGTCAAATCTACGTTGATGAATACTAACCTTGAAGCCTTACTATGAGATCCTTGAAGCCTTACTATGAGATCCATGCACGTATAGAGACTCGTCTGATCTTTTGTAAAAGAAGTAGTCAAACAAAATAACAAACACCTTTCTTACCTCTTCAATAGAATATTATTTGTATGAATAAAAAAAGAAAAAAAGAATTATTGTTTGCAATAAAAAATGATAATTTGAAACGAAAAAAAAAAATCAGTAGTAAAAAATATTGTATCGATATTGTTTGCAAAACAAATTGTAAAAAATGATAAAAACAAATTGTAAAAAATGATAATTTGAAACGACAATAAAAATTCATTGCAAGATAATAATAAAAAATAAAAATATTAGCAGCAACAGATAATAATAAAAAATAAAATAAATGTTGTTGAAGGACTACTCTAATAAAAGACTAAGTTACCATGAAATTTGGAAGGATCTAGAACGCTAACCTGGACAATTCTCTGCACATTTGTCTCGATGTTCCCGAGAGAACCAGTGAGCCGGAATTGATGGAGAGTTTTTTAAGTACTGAAATTGATAGCCCAACTGGAAGAATTTAGAACGATAACTTGGACAATTCTCTGCACATTTGTCTCCGTGTTCTTGACGAGAAGGAGTGAGCCGGAATTGATCAAGAGTTTCTTAAACACTGAAATTGAGAGCTAGCTTGGACTTCCAAACCCGCGTTTTGTTCAATCGGAGGATTTCCGCCGGCAACTTCAAACCGCAGCTTCGCGACGAGTCGCCGTCGACGAATATGTTACCGAATCATGGGGCCCCATCACCTCTGTTGGTAAGGTTGGAAGAGAAATCAAAGAATCAAGGTTGGAAGAGAAATCAAAGAATCGATGAGAAGTTTGGTGGAAGAAAGAACTAGAGGCTTCCTTCTCTCCACCATTATTGATAAATATTGAAAAACAAAATATGAATGTGACGATGGAGGCCTATCACTATATATATTATCTATTTGAATATTTAGTAAAATATTTAATTTAAGATATTTTTCCTCCTATTGATGTTCTAAAATATATTTTCAATTTTTTTTATATTATTTGTTTGAAAATATTTAATAAAAATATTAATATTATTTAATAAATAACTTTTTTCCTACTTTTTATCACCCAATGGGCCGGGTTTTTCTATAAAAAACACTTTTTTCATACTAAAATATCTTATTAAATACTACAAATATAATTAAAATATTCGGTTGAAAAGATTTTTTTGTCAAATACATATACTAGAGTATTTTCTAAAGATATTTGAAATAATAAATCCAAATATTTTCTTTTACATATATCCAATAACATATTTTAAAAATATATAGAATCTTTAAGTCTAAAAAAAATATTTGTTTAAAAAAAATATCTACAAACAAATCTATTTAAATTTTAAAATATTTTTAATATCTATATTAAAAAATATAAAATATTGAATAAATTTTATATTTGACATTAAATTTTTTAAAATTAAAAATTATAAGACTGAATAGATAATAATAAGAGATATAAAATAAATATTTAAGGTTAAACGTCATGAGTACGGCGTGCTTGTGACCAAAGGTCATGAGTTTCACCAAAGGTCATGAGTTTCAGTCTCTCTACATACACTTTCTTGGCTGAGTCTGTCACCTTGTATGGTTTACCTTCTAGCGTTGGTTTGCAGACTATTGAGTTAGAATGAGAGTTTACCATGTGCACACTCATTGCACTAATTGAGTAGCGGCTACCGGTTCCTTTGAAAAAAAATATATAAATTAAATATTATAGATGATAGATAATATATAAATTAAATATCATAGATGATAAATATGACAAATGATTTTTTCTCCAATATAAATATATATGCTATAAATATATATATATTTTTTAACATTATTAAAAAAATATTTATAATATTTAATTAGAAATTATGTTATATATATTACCAAAATAGCTAGGAAAATATATATTTGAAATACACGAAAAATATTTAACCTCAGATTTATGTGCTAAAATATAAAATATATTTGAAACATCCGGTTGAGAAGATTTCTGATCAAATGTATATACTAACATGTCTTCTTAATTTGAAAGATAGCCTCTATATATAAAACACAAGAAACATTTATACAAATTTTTTTAGTTTAAAATTTTAAAAGTTCATATATTTTAACCGTAATTCGGAAAACAAATCTAAAAATACCATTAGTTTTATTTTTTCAAGGCAAATAAAACTAGTACCTTTTGAATTTTTTTTAAAAAGTTATATTTTATACTCATTTGTTTTTATATAGTTCCGCATCTATCATATGCACGTTTTGCATCTATCATAGTTGGTCTGGTTTCGCATCTATTATAGTTTGTCTGATTTAACATCTATCATAATTGTCTGGTTTCGCATCTACCAGTACAAATTTAAAAATGTTTCGCATCTAGAAAAAAAAATCGCACATTCATCGTAAGAGTTTTCCTTTTCGTTTACACTCTAAAATTAAAAATTAAAAAATTCATATCTTTCAAATTGTAACTCTAGAAAAAAAATCAAAAAATGCAATTGATTTTGTTTTTTTAAGACGAAGAAAACTAGTGCCACTCATGATATGTTTTGAATTTTTTTTAAAAAACATTTTACACTAGTTTCTCATTTTATGGTTTTGCATCTATCATATGCATTGTTTCGCATTTATTATAGTTGGCCTGGTTTAACATCTATCATAATTGGTCTTGTTCCACATCTATCATAATTGTATGGTTTCGTATATACCAATACAAACTTAGAAAGGTTTTACATCTCGCAAAAAGAAGGTTTTGCATCTTCTTCGTAACAGTCGTCTTTGTCGTTTACACTCTAAAATTAAAAATTTAAAAGTTCGAATCTTTTCAACTGTAACTCAGAACAAAAAAATATGAATATACCATTTTTTAGTATGAAAAAATATATATATTTAACACCAACTTTCGCTTCTAACAATAAACAAGTTCTGCATATACCAGTACAAAATAATAAACACGTTTTGCAACTATCAGTACGTAAAGTAAAACCGGTTCGCATCTTTTTACTTCATTTTCTTCGTTTAAACCTGAAACCCTTACTTGAACGAAAATCCCCCAAAACACACAAACACACTAAAATCGACCAAAACCTTTCTACAATACAGCAATTCTACTACAAAATCAAAGTATTACTAGAAGAATACCAAAAATAAAGAAAATAGATCTCAAGTTACCTTTTTCCAAAAAAACAATCGAGTTACCTAAACACACAAATCGACTTATTTAAACGGATATCCAAAATTAAACTTTCAAAATAAAGTAAAAACACAATCAAAATCATATGAAAAAAAAACAAGAAATCGAGTATAAAATTGAATATTCACCTATAATATTATGTTACTATTATATTCCCCTAATAGAAAAAAAAGACAAACAAATAGGGAAAAACGGTGAAGTAAGAAACATAAAAGTTTTTATATAATTAAGTAAGGGTATTTAGATTATTATTGGGTCTTAGAAGGTAAATATTTGAGAGAAATGAGTATTCCTTATAAATTCATGAAAATATGGGTCTTAAATGATACTAAACTCTTGTATATATATCGTATATATTTTGGAACGTTTATATTATAAAATAAATTACTAATATATTAATACTAAAATAAAAATAATATTAAATTTATATACCGTATTGTTTTTGTTAAATGCAAACTAAAAATCGTAGAAAACAATTAGTTGAATGTGAATCGCGAACATTTGGATAAATGGGAATCACAAGTTAAATTAGAACTAAGAATCATATAGTAAACGAGTATCACGAATCGTGTGTTAAATCAGAACCAAGAATCAAAGTTTGAATGCGAATTGAGAATCGTATGTTAATTATGTATTGAGAATCATGGGTTAAATCTGAACTCAGAGTTAATGATCAAATGTGAAATGTGGACCATGTGTTAAATCTAAGGTGCAAATTATGGGTTCAATCGGAACCATAGTTATCAGTGGCGTGCGGCGGTCTGTGGCGAAGAAGGCTAAAAAAGCCACAGCGGCGAGGCGAGCGATGAGGGGATGGCCACATGACATGCGGTGATTCCTTACATGAATAATATTTTTATAGCACATAACTGTAAATTAAATAGTACTATTTAGACGTTTCGACTAACAATAAAAACTTAAACATCGAATTACATAATTCTTAGAACATCCGAGTCAAATGACAAACAAATAGACTAAAATATCCAATTACAAAACATCCAATCAAATAATTATTTAAAAATTGAGTCAAATGACAAATATTGACTAAAATACATCATCGTCCGAAATAACATCTTCAAACCTCTCATCATCATCATCATCATCATATTCTCCATTTATATCCCATAATAGAGTATCTTCTTCTTCACAGCCTTCATCAACAAGCCACTCATCTCTTATATGAGCCGCTGAAGACGATGGATTATTAAATCGAATATTGTAGTCCACTTCATCAACCTCAACAGCACTAACACCAACTCCTTCTCAAACATCTTTATATTTCCAAAACTTAGTTTTAGGTTTTTATTTTTTTAGTTAAAAAAATACCATGCGTAGCACCTCGCCACGGCAAGTGCCACAGCCGCCACGGTCACCACGGCCAGTGCCACAGCCACCACATTTCTAAAAAAGCTGCCGAAAGAGAAGCTGTAGGAATAGGGCATGATAAGCCTTTACAAATTTCACAGACTTTCACCTACGATCCTTGGCCTCCTTCAAAAACATAATCCCAAACCATTGACCTCAGATCTTCTGCCAAAAATCCTCATTATTTAAGCCCCAAAGCTTACTCTGAAAAACCAGTTCAAATATCCTAGTATCACGCTAAAGGTGATTCCGAAGATCAAAATATTTCACAGAAAAATAATCACACATCAAGCCCCAAAAAACACATATTTAAAGAGTCACAACCAAAAAGGTGAAGATTAATCCTCCCTTGAAGCGAGAATTATGATAAGTAAAAAATCACAAATGGTGCATTAGAATAAAGGAAATAAAAATGCACTGCATGCCTCTCACCAACTGCAAGATGAACCTTCCGAGGAGGTTAACAGTCATGAGTTAGCAACGACTGTTAATTCGGATATACAGATCATCAAAGACACCCCTATACGCACGTCTTAAGGTAAAGTTTCGAAGTAGAAAATGAAGACAAAGAAAAAGAAAGTGAAAGAAGTTGTTACCTTCTCAATTGAATTGGCTGCTAATCTCAATGAAACGTTTAAAGAAGTACTCCCATAGTATATTATTGAACTTAGCAAAACGCAATATGAGTATTTTGCAACAATTCAAAACAATACGGAATCCATGACTCCATCTCAATTCACCCACCCGCCATTAGAGAAAATCCTTTAACATGTGGTACAAATGAACTAATTGTCTATCCAGAGATTTTAAGTTGGGGTCTTCGATTTCTACTGGACCCATCATTGTTCAATATTTCAAACTTATCTAGCTATGTCCAATCCAGATGAGCCTCAAACATGTGGTTCACTGCTTTCCTGTATCATGGCCTTGATATTTTCAAGAAATAAGCTTTTGATGTAGAAGTTCATAGCAAAAACAGTTGTGTCAAAACATGGAAAAGCTCCTTCTATTATATTATTTTAGAAAATCCTTCAAAAATAGTCAAAGACCTGCTCGAAGCAGACAAGACATGGAAACATAAAATCTTTTTTATAAGTGGGTGTTGGGAAAACATAAAGTATATCTCAACTACTAATCAACAAAATCTCTTCTTAAATTGGAATAGCACGAGTAAGTTTTACTTACTTTCAAAATTATACTATTAATAGTTTTTATTTAAGCCAATTTACTTTTTGTAGAAATTACAAAGCAAATCCAAGAACACCTTGATGATACCGAGGATACTTTTTCGAAGTTAAGTGAGTAGGAAAAAAATGAATGGTCAAATGAATTTCACCAATTCTTTGACCCACTAAACGTTTTTAGAGAAATGTATGGAAAATTTGTTCGGAAATAGTTATCATTCTTGAAAAACTGATGGAACCCTCTGGTGCCTCGTATGCTGTAAAAAAGTTGGCCGCCTCTGATGCTCAGATTATTCCTCTTGCTAGAAATAGGGATCTTAGCCGTAAAATGAAGAAGAAATCTAAGATAGACTAATCCAAAGTCAATAAAAAGAAATTGAAACCTAGCTTGATGAAGAAAAATAAAGTAAAAGTTGATGAGTTAATCACTTTTAACACCAAAACTACTATTCTTAAATCTTCTAAGAGAAAGAAGACAACGACTTCAAAGAATAAGAAAACTAGCACTACGAAAAACCACAAAGGGTTTGTGCATGATCAAGTTGTGAACATATCCTCCCCTGACTCCACACCAGAATTCGTTAGAGATGATGGAGAAAATAAAAGTGATCAATTTTTGACATTGAGCCTCAATTTTATCAATATGAGACCCCTATTGAAAATATTAATAAAAAAATACCTTATCCAATAAAATAAGTCACTAATTCTTTCAATGAGCAATCCTGAACCATCTGAATATGAATAACCATATTTTCAACTGTATTTTTCCAACGAACTATCACTTACGCTTCATTACATGGTTTAAACTGTGACAAGTCTTGAAAGAAACACCAAACAATTTGAAATTAATTCCAAAAAATTAGTTGATGAGGTCATAACTGTTTGGGAACAATACGAAGCGGTACCTAAGGAGGTTATTCATCTTTGAAAATAAGCCACTACTAACAAGAAATTGACTGAAAATGCTCAAATAAATCTAGTCGACTATTTTAATCCTTTCAAGAAGAAAAATCTAAATTTCACAACATCATAATACGGATAAGACGGAAAATATCTGCAAAAAAAAAAGTAGAGATGCAAGACAAAATTCAAACTAAGAGGCGCTCAAAATTTTATATCAATAAAGTGAAGAAGGAAAAAATAAGGTCTTTAGAGATTTGGAAGTATTCAAAATCCTAGCTGAGAAAGATTAAGCCTCTGTTATTACCGTTGTTGGTAACATTTACGCCAATGCTTGTCTTTAGATATTGAAAAATTATGAAAACAGGAAAAAATATATTTAATTCTGGTTGTACAAAAGAACTTTGAAGCTCAACTTAAAATATCATCGATACATGTTACCTAAAGACCAACACTGCAAAAGTATGAACAACACTTCCTTGACCGAATCTGTTGACTCTGAATTAAGATAATTTGAAAGTGATAGTACGAATTCATCAAAAAATATGGATTTCGAGGATGCAAACTCTTCAAACAACAAGTCAAACAGTTGTTTGAATCATAATGAAGACAACTGAAGACGGAATAATAAATTCACATTGTCACTGAAGGGTTTTTGAATTTATTAGTAATATTATACTTAGAGTTTGGGTTGTCAAGTACATTTCGAAATTCACTTTGTTTCTTAGACTTCTACTCGCTTCAGTGTCGTTGACTTCAATATGTCCGTCTTTTCGAATAATGTTTATCATGAAAATATTTTTTCTTATTGTAACTATCAACTTGTTCACGTGTTTGAGAATGCCCATCGAATCCGAAATAGAGGATGATGAGTGGAAACCTCAATCAAACACCAAATGAACTTTTCGAAAAGAGAACAAGTGTAAAAATATAAGAAATAATGGAGAGTAAAGTATGTTTCATAAACCGTTAAGTGTGGAAAAAAGAAAGAAAATGGAAAATAATATAAGATATTCATGTCTATAAAGAATGGTTTGATTACAATTAGGGATTTCACCTTTACTCATACTAGTTAAAATCGATCTCCACATTTATCTTTGTCTGTTACATGTTTGACGTAATAAATACAAAATAATATTTTATTAGTAATATACAACATATTACGTGTAATTAAATATAAATATAATTTTTATGCTATAGTATTATCCGGATATTAAGTATGAAATATTTCCTTATCATGAGTCTCCATAGTCTTTGAGTTGGAGCATAGTGAAACTTAAGGACTATATAATGGTCGAATATAATATCCGGATAGTGTAATCTTCTTGTTCTTCTTTACATTTGAGAGAGGTTGTCTTGTTTTTATTTTATCTATTGTGGTATCTCTTTTATCATTTATCTTTTCTAGCTGAGGTGTCGTTGATCATGTCGAAGAAACTATGCCAGCCATGTCGGCTAGACTTCGAAAACTCTTAGGGCTTGGTTACACTGATTTTCCTAGCCAAACTATTATCAGAAACGTCTTCAAATTGGTTTGTACTTAATTGTTCATGTCTTGTTAAAAACCTTTACCGGCCAAAACCTCCATTGAGGATAAAAAAAACTATATTTTGTCAAAGGAAAATAATGCAGCTAACAATTAGTAGGCTGTTATGATGTTACCTGTTTTTTCGGCATGCTTTGATTTTTTTGTTGGATATGGATGAATATCCCTCATAGTCTTTGGTGAAGGATGAAGTGAAGACTATTGTAGATGTACATGCTTTATGTGAGTATGTTACGTTGTAGATTTTGTGGACCTTGTGCTGGAGAATTTATTAAATTTCGTAGGTAACTTTGTATAGATGGTAAGCATGTAGGTAACATAATGGTGTTTGTATGAGAATGGGCTTGGTAATGATTGACGCAATGAATGTTTATAATTCATATGAGTGAAGATTTATGTATTTGTTCAACTTTTGTGGTGTCCTAGTGTATCTTTACAAGATCAGGCACAATATGGCCCATCGCGTAGCTTGAGTGGGACATGCCCCTCAACTAATTTGCGGGAACGATCATTTTGACCAATTGTGTGGCCCTAAAGGGCTTGATATATTATCAGTTCGCTTATTAATACATGTACAAGGTATTTGGCTTAATGAAACCCTTACGTGGCCTCAATAGGGCGTGACCAATTAGCTCGTTTGTATTAATTGACTCAAATGATCCTACGTAGCTTGTAAGCATGACCATTGACCCATTCACGAAGTTGTAAGGATTGAGAGAAGTATGCAACAAATACATCTAAAGGTGAAAACATGAGATGAAGATGAAGATCACTTGGTGTATATCATGGAGATAACTTCGATTAAATCCTTTGTGGTATGGATATAGAGACTATTTGGCTTATAGCCTTTCTCTAGCATGAAGATAGAGATTACTCGGTTGTTAGCTCTTTCTATTGTGGAGATTGAGGTCATTTGGCTTATAGCCTATTTTTATCACGAAGATGAATTGTTTTGGCCTACAATATTTTTTTTATTATGGAGATGAAGGTTATTTGGCATATAACCTTATATATCATGGAGATGGATATTATTTCCATTGACGAAGTCATGTTTGAAAATTTTCACTTTAATGAAAAATAATTGCTACTATTTTATTGTGGAGGTCTCTCGTTTGAAACTATTGCACTTGAGATGATATGTTGAATGGGAGATGATTGGATCCGAAACTTTTCGGAGGCCTTAAAATCAATACTTATGATTTTTCACAAAATGTAAATTATAGTTGAAAAATATACTTTCAATTAACAATGGAATAATTGCGTAATTTATTCATAGTTTGAATAAGAAAATTTATTCATTCAAGCCATCTAAATATAAATGTTTATATTTAATATACAATTGAAAAATATATATCTTTTTGAACATATTAGTATTTAAATATTATTTTAGGACTTAAATATTATTTGAGGATTTAAATATTATTTGATGCATACTTTGAAACCGTAGGTAAAATATCAATATATTTATACATATATATATATATAATCAAATATATTACATTGACTAGATAAACATTGTTTCATGCAATTTAATTTTTTTATGCAATTACATTTAAATCTAAACTTTAGTATTTAGTGTATATTTTGAAAGTTTTGTAAGCTTTTGTATCTATTTACTATAATTATCTTTTTTATTTATTTATAGATACATACATTTAAAAGTCAAAATAAATAGATTTGTCCTTTTAGTTAATTTTAATGTATAAATATGTATAAAATTTATAATTATTAATTTTAATATATAAATATGTAATATATAATTCAAGTTATATTGTTTAAATTAGTATATAATTATTCAATTAATGTCGTTATATATAAAAACAAAAATAATTATTCAATTAATGTCGTTATATATAAAAACAAAAATAAAGACTAAAATCGGACTTATATTTTAAAAAATATATTTTATGGAAACAAATATTATTATATTTATATGTTAATTTTTAATACATATATAAATATATTTTTAAATTAATATTTGTATTACAGATTAAACTTAAAAACATATATGCATTTATAGCGTCAAACTTAAAATATAAGTTAAAAGTATAGTGCAAATCAATTAAGCAATTGACTCTGAGTTGACTCCACAAGTTTAGGGTTTGGGGAACTTTTTCTATCCTCTTTGATTATTCAAATTTTGAACTTTTTCTCTCCTCTTTGATTATTCAAATTTTGAACTTTGTCTTTCCTCTTTGATTATTCAAATTGTGATCTTTGGTGTTTTTTTTCCTTTGGTTGGAGACGAGTTTTTTTAGAGTGAAGAGTCATATTATTTATATTGACAAAACTCGTGATCCAACCATAATTTGTCATTGGCGCACTTTTATCAAGAAAGAAGATCAGGAACAGTTGCCATGCCCTTGGCTCTCGAAGAAAATTGGTTTTTAGAAAAATGAGAAACTTTCATTTTCCACATATTGCTGATGTGGGGAAACCTCACTCAAACCCCGAATGAGGTTTCTAAGAGAGAACAAGGGTAGAATATAAAAAATAATGGAGAGTGGATTATTTGCATAAAACGTTTAGAGAGGAAAAAAGAAAGAAAAAAGGAAAATAATATAGGATATTCTTAGGTAGAAAGAATGGTCCTATTACAATTAGAGATTTCACCCTTACTTATACTAGTTACAAATGATCAACATTTATCTTCGACGTAATAAATGAGGATAATATTTTGTTTGAAAGTTACATGCGTGTAATTAAATATAAATATATTTTATGTGCTTTATTATTATCCAGATATTATGTATGAAATATTTCCTTATCAGATGACTCACTAGATTTTGAAGAAACATACGTGTGCTTGACTTTCCCTTCTCTTGTTGGAAGAATGATAACCCTTAATACATTTGAAATTCCTTCTCTTGTTGGAAGAATGATAACCCTTAATACATTTGAAATTAACTTCCCAATGATTATCTCTTTCTCAAAGAATCTCTCCATGAGTCTCGTCAAAATGAATAACTAAATTTCTGCCTTCGTTTCCTCTTTTGAACCTTAGATTGGACATTTCCTCATTTAATAAAAATAGATTGTTCCCTCTGAACCAATTGTTTATTTAACTCAGCTATTTTCTCAAATAATTGATTTATCCAATCTTCTAAAGCTAACTAACTGCGTTGATCCTCAAATTGTGGATCAATTTGAGCTTCCCTTCTACCTTTATTATTTATTCTTTTATGAACACTATTATATCTACTTCCACTTCGGGATCCATATATCTCATCGAGTCAAATGTAAATTTGTAATAGTTTATAGTTTCAGATATGATATCTAAGTGCCAAGTGTACCTCCCACTGTGTTCGCGAATGATCGTTTCAGATACAATCGAGAGTGAAAAGTTGGTATTTAGTCTAAAAGTATTTCTATAGGGATTAAAAGAAGTAATATGGAGAGAATGTGTCAAGAATACCTTAGAGAGAGTGTGTGTGAGACAAGTATTAAAGTCAAAAAGTAATAATTGATTATTTTTCCAAGAAATAGTACACCTATTTATAGGTGTAACAAGTTCCATATAACACAAGTACGCAAATCTTATTGGATACCCTATCCTATTATTGCACTAAGTAAAAACATATTTATTATATATATATATATATATATATATATATATATATATATATATATTATATTTTTAGTCCTTTATGCTTCTATCTTGTTTAAAAGCTTTCTTATACATTATTTCCTTATCTTTTTATCCTTCAAAATTAATTATTTTGGCTCGGGTTAATTGTATCTTATCATAAATTACCAATATGGATCCTAAAAAATCAACCATTATAATACCATAACATAACTTTGTACTGGGTGCAAGCCTAACTCAAAACATATGCATGATTTAGGATGTTCATCTAATGTAACTACTTATAGGTTGATTTAAAATAACTTGGATGATAAGAGGGTTAATCGTTATATCTATATACAAAACTTCTACCTCGAGCACATGCAATGGAGCCGTAGGATATGAGTTTGAAGAAAGGGAAGTAGAAAAGGTCCTCGATCCGCAATAAATAGCGAGAAGTTTTTATAAAAAACATAAGGAAACATCGAGAAAATAGTGTAGGATTGATTAATTAATATTTCAAAATTTAATATTGGTTCAATGGCTCTCCAAAGAAAAAATCTTCTCAAAATATTAAAAGGGGCTCCAATTGGTAGAAAAAACTGGATCTAACAAATCATACCCGCAGAAGATCATTGGATATTAAGAACATTCAAAGAGAATCTAAGTTACTATACGTAAGTAAAATACGGTACATTAAGGTTCTTTAAGGGTGTTCATTTTTTGGGAAAGAGTTTATGAATAAATATTCATTTTGAGAAATAACCCATAAAAATCAAAAAATAAGTAGACCATACATACATCATATCACCATAGTTATTTTTTTCGGAGGAAACCCGCAGCCGCTACTCAGAGTGCAATGAGTGCGCACACGGTAAACCCTTAGTCTGACGCAATAGCCTGCAAACCATAGTGATCCATGTTATTAGACTAATACTAAGATGTCACATTATTATTTAATACAATCATTTTGGTCTAGCTAGAACATGAAGATGATTGAAAAAATATTTGTCTCCATATAAGAAACAAAACAAAAGTGTCCAAGAAAATCAGGCTTTGAAAAGTAAATCGTCCATGAACAACTGAATTTAGTGACAAATAATCCATGGACTTTCACTAGTTTGGTACTAGTCCCTCTACTATCGATTTTTTCGACTTATAGTCATAGACTTTAAAAAGTCCGGTGGTAGCCCCTGGACTATTCATCTTGGATAAAGTTAGTCCCCTATACATGTTTACTAAGGGGACTAAGTTTATCAAAAATAGAAAGTAAAATGACTAACTTTATAAAAAATGAATAGTTGAAGGACTATCTGTCATAAAAATTGATAGTCAACACACGTAAAGGGACTAACTTTATCCAAACTGGATAGTCCATGGACTACCGACGGACTTTTGAAAGTCCAAAGACTATCTATCATTAAATTTGATAGTCCATGGACGAGTTACTGTTCAAAATCTCCTTAAGAAATGCAGACTAAAGAAATAGGGCCTTTAAGAAAATCCACTAGACATAGGAAAAAATATTATATAAAATGTATATTGAAAATCATGTGTTAATTCTGATTTGAGAATCATGCGTTAAATTCGAAATGAGAATTATTTGTTAAGCTCTAATTATAAATTATTTATTTAATCCAAATTAAAAATTAAGGGTTAAATATAAATCACAAATCATGGGTTAAACGTGAATGACAGATCATTTGTTATATCTAAACTGATAATCATAGGTTAAATACGGATCACAAGTCGTGTGTTAAATGTGCATTAAAAATCATTGATTAAATACGAACTGAGAATTATATGCTAAATATGCATTACGAACTCAGAATCATGGGTTAAACATAAATCATGAATTATTTTTTAAACCCGAAATTTAGATTAAACGTGAATAATGAATCACCTGTTTTATGCAAAATGATAATAAAAAATTAAATTTGAACTACCAATCATGTGTTAGAATTTGGGTTTAAAAACAAATCGTGAATCATATGTTAAATCTGAACTTAGAATCCATTGTTGAATGTGAATTGTTAATTATGTGTTATATGAGAACTTAGAATCATGTATTAAATTTTGAATTGAGAATCATATGTTAAAACTAATTGAGAATCAAATGCTAA
The DNA here is from genome assembly GCA_036936605.1 of Limnanthes douglasii subsp. nivea. NCBI lineage: Eukaryota > Viridiplantae > Streptophyta > Magnoliopsida > Brassicales > Limnanthaceae > Limnanthes > Limnanthes douglasii. The sequence goes on along the minus strand of JAUPFV010000004.1, from coordinate 171,514,630 downwards.
AAGTGAATCGGGAATAACGGTTAAATCATATATTTTCAAAGTTTTTTATATTATTTGTTTGAAAATATTTAATAAGTTTTGTCACGCAATGGACCGGGTTTTTCTATAAAAAAAACTTTTTTCATACTAAAATATCTTATTAAATACTACCAATATAATTAAAATATTATGTTGAAAAGATTTTTTGCCAAATACATATACTAGAGTATTTTCTAAAGATATTTGAAATAATAAATCCAAATATTTTCTTTTTCATATATCCAATAATATGTTTTAAAAATATATAGAATAGTTAATTCTAAAAAAATATTTGTTTAAAAAAAATATCTACAGACAAATCTATTTAAATTTTAAAACATTTTTAATATCTATATTAAAAATATAAAATATTGAATAAATTTTATATTTGACATTAAACTTTTGAAAATTGAAAATTATAAGACTAAAGAGATAATAATAAGAGATATAAAAGAAATATTTAAGGTTAACGTCATGAGTAAGGCATGCTTGTGACGAAAGGTCATGAGTTCCAATCTCTCTACATTCGCTTTCTTGGCTGAGTCTATCACCTTGCGTGGTTTACCTTCTAGCGTTGGTTTGCAGACTATTGGATTAGACCAAGAGTTTACCATGTGCGCACTCATTGCACTAATTTAGTAGCGGCGGGTTCCTTAAAAAAATATAAATTAAATATTATAGATGATAAATAATATATAAATTAAATATTATAGATGATAAATATGACAAATGATTTTTTCTCCAATATAAATATATATATATGCTATAAATATATATATTTATTAACATTATTAAAAATATATTTATAATATTTGATTCGAAATTATGTTATATATATTACCAAAATAGCTAGGAAAATATATATTTGAAATATACGAAAAATATTTAACCTGAAATTCCATATCCATTAGGCATCGAAAACAAAACTGTGTATAATATAAGGTTAAATTGGTAAAGTAGTGATTCACTGTTCTACTACTTTACTTTAGTTTTTATAGTCTAGTAATATATATTAAAAGCATAGAAAGAATATATCATCGTATCTTTGAGTAAAAGTTTGAGTAAAAGAGTTATTTAAAAAATTTAAGATGCACCTTAAACGTTTTGTGTAGTCAAATTTGTGCCTCTTCCACTTGTGCAATCTTCACATAGAAAGATTCGGATGTTATCCCAAGTATATCAAAAAATCAGGAGGAATCAAAGATGAATATTTCGAAGAGACGTAAGGATATCAGAAAATTGACTGTCAGCGACTTGAAAGATTGGGTAATGATTTCTTTTTTCGATTTTTTAGTTTTTTTCATGTTATTGGAAAATGAAATCTTTTATTGAATTTTTTTTTCAATTATATTTTAATTTTTTTCGAATATAATTGAAAGAAAAATAAAACGTCAATATAAGATGTCATTTTCCAATAACATGAAAAAAAACTAAAAACAAAATCATTATCCAATCTTTCAAGTCGATAACAGTCAATTTTCTAATATCCTCACTTCTTTTCAAAATATTCATCTTTGATTCATCATGATTTCTTGATACATTTTAGGATAACATCTGTGAAGATTACGTGGATGAGGCACAAATTTGGCTACACAAAATGTTTAGAGACCATCTTAAAATTTGTGAATAAGTGTTAACCCTATATTATCAATAGTTTTGTTTTCGACGCCTAATGGATATGGAATTTATGGGTGGGCCTATTAAATTATTTTTTATTTGGGCTCGGTTCGTTCTGTTTAAAAAAAGTTAAATTAAATTATAATTTAATTTTTAAAAATTTTACTTAAATAAATAAACTAAAATAAAAATTTAGAAATTATTGTTTGATTTTTATTAAAAGTTGGTAATTAACTACTAATTTAATTTTGGTGATATAATATATAAAAAATAAAAAATAATAGTAAAATTGTCGGTTCTAATGGTTCTAATGGTTTTATTGGTTCCATTTCGTATCGATTCTATCGGTTTACCGATCTTATCGGTTTGATTCTTTATCGGTGTTGTCGGTCTACCGGTTTATCAGTTCGGTTCCTAATCGGTTCTACCTGTTTATCGGTTTTATCGGTTCGGTTCCTTACCGGTTTTTCTGTTTCGGTTTCCTTATGGGTTTCGGTTAACCAGACCGTTCGGTTCTTATCGGTTTGGTTCCAGTCCAGTTCTCGGTTCTTGAGAACCGATGACAGCCCTAAACACAACAACTAACGTTCACTATCATCATGATCAGGTAAAAAAAAGTTATATTTTAGTCACATAATTATACTTTTTTTTTCAAAACTATTACTATATATACAAGTCTACTTCACTATCATCATGATCAGGTAAAAAAAAGTTATATTTTAGTCACATAATTATACTTTTTTTTTCAAAACTATTACTATATATACAAGTCTACGTTGATGAATACTAACCTTGAAGCCTTACTATGAGATCCCTGCACGTATAGAGACTAGTCTGATCTTTTGTAAAAGAAGTAGTCAAATACAACTCTACGTTGATGAATACTAACCTTGAAGCCTTACTATGAGATCCATGCACGTATAGAGACTAGTCTATCTTTTGTAAAAGAAGTTGTCAAACAAAATAACAAACACCTTTCTTCAATAGAATATTTTTTTCATCTTCAATAGAATATTTTCTTTTTAGAAAAATATAATTATAAATTTTCTAAAAACCATTATTTGTATGAATAAAAAAAAAGAAAAAAAGAATAGTAAAAGATATTGTATCGATATTGTTTGCAATAAAAAATAATTATGATAAAAATGATAATTTGAAACGATAATTTGAAACGAAAATAAAAAAAAAATCAGTAAAAAATATTGTATCGAGATAATTTGAAACGACAATAAAAATTCGTTGCAAGATAATAATAAAAAATAAAAATATTAGCAGCAACTACTTTAAAAATATTAGTAGAGATAATAATAAAAAATAAAAATATTAGTAGCAACTACTTTGAAAATATTATTAGTAGCAACTACTCTATTGTAACAAATTTGTTAATGTAAAAACACTAATAATGTAAAAACACTAATAATTATATTTATTGCAAATAAAATCAATGTTGTTGAAGGACAACATTGTTAGTACTCTAATAAAAGAGTAAGTTACCATGAAATTTGGAAGGATCTAGAACGCTAACCTGGACAATTCTCTGGACAATTCTCTGCACATTTGTCTCGATGTTCCCGAGGAGAACCAGTGAGCCGGAATTGATGGAGAGTTTTTTAAGTACTGAAATTGATAGCCCAACTGGAAGAATTTAGAACGATAACTTGGACAATTCTCTGCACATTTGTCTTCGTGTTCTTGACGAGAACGAGTGAGCCGGAATTGATCAAGAGTTTCTTAAACACTGAAATTGAGAGCTAGCTTGGACTTCCAAACCCGCGTTTTGTTCAATCGGAGGATTTCAGTCGGCAACTTCAAACCGCAGCTTCGCGACGAGTCGCCGTCGACGAATAGGTTACCCAATTATGGGCCCATCACCTCTGTTGGTAAGGTTGGAAGAGAAATCAAAGAATCGATGAGAAGTTTCCCTATAGGCTTCCTTCTCTCCACCATTATTGATAAATAAAATATGAATGTGACGATGGAGGCCTATCACTATATATATTATCTATTTGAATATTTAGTAAAATATTTAATTTAAGATATTTTTCCTCCTATTGATGTGCTAAAATATATTTTCAAATTTTTTTATATTATTTGTTTGAAAATATTTAATAAAAATATTAATATTATTTAATAAATAACTTTTTTCCTACTTTTTGTTACCGAATGGGCCGGGTTTTTCTATAAAAAAAAATTTTTCATACTAAAATATCTTATTAAATACTACAAATATAATTAAAATATTCGGTTGAAAAGATTTTTTTGTCAAATACATATACTAGAGTATTTTCTAAAGATATTTGAAATAATAAATCCAAATATTTTCTTTTACATATATCCAATAACATATTTTAAAAATATATAGAATCTTTAAGTCTAAAAAAATATTTGTTTAAAAAAAATATCTACAAACAAATCTATTTAAATTTTAAAATATTTTTAATATCTATATTAAAAAATATAAAATATTGAATAAATTTTATATTTGACATTAAACTTTTTAAAATTAAAAATTATAAGACTGAATAGATAATAATAAGAGATATAAAATAAATATTTAAGGTTAAACGTCATGAGTAAGGCGTGCTTGTGACCAAAGGTCATGAGTTTCAGTCTCTCTACATACACTTTCTTGGCTGAGTCTGTCACCTTGTATGGTTTACCTTCTAGCGTTGGTTTGCAGACTATTGGGTTAGAATAAGAGTTTACCATGTTCGCACTCATTGCACTAATTGAGTAGCGGCTACCGGTTCCTTTGAAAAAAAAAATATAAATTAAATATTATAGATGATAGATAATATATAAATTAAATATCATAGATGATAAATATGACAAATGATTTTTTCTCTAATATAAATGTATATGCTATAAATATATATATTTATTAACATTATTAAAAAAATATTTATAATATTTAATTCGAAATTATGTTATATATATATAACCAAAATAGGTAGGAAAATATATATTTGAAATACACGAAAAATATTTAACCTCAGATTTATGTGCTAAAATATAAAATGTATTTGAAACATCCGGTTGAGAAGATTTCTGATCAAATGTATATACTAACATGTCTTCTTAATTTGAAAGATAGACTCTATATATAAAACACAATAAACATATATACAAATTTTTTTTAGTTTAAAATTTTAAAAGTTCATATATTTTAACCGTAATTCGGAAAACAAATCTAAAAATACCATTAGTTTTATTTTTTCAAGGCAAGTAAAACTAGTACCTTTTGAATTTTTTTAAAAAGTTATATTTTATACTCATTTGTTTTTATATAGTTTCGCATCTATCATATGCACGTTTCGCATCTATCATAGTTGGTCTGGTTTCGCATCTATTATAGTTTGTCTGATTTAACATCTATCATAATTGTCTGGTTTCGCATCTACCAGTACAAATTTAAAAATGTTTCGCATCTAGAAAAAAAATCGCACATTCATCTTAAGAGTTTTCCTTTTCGTTTACACTCTAAAATTAAAAATTAAAAAATTCATATCTTTCAAACTGTAACTCAGAAAAAAAAAATAAAAAAATCCCATTGATTTTGTTTTTTTAAGACGAAGAAAACTAGTGCCACTCATGATATGTTTTGAATTTTTTTAAAAAAACATTTTACACTAGTTTCTCATTTTATGGTTTTGCATCTATCATATGCATTGTTTCGCATTTATTATAGTTGGCCTGGTTTAACATCTATCATAATTGGTCTTGTTCCACATCTATCATAATTGTATGGTTTCGCATATACCAATACAAACTTAGAAAGGTTTTACATCTGGCAAAAAGAAGGTTTTGCATCTTCTTCGTAACAGTCGTCTTTGTCGTTTACACTCTAAAATTTAAAATTTAAAAGTTCGAATCTTTTCAACTGTAACTCAGAACAAAAAAATATGAATATACCATTTTTTTTTATTTTTTAAGACAAACGAAACTAGTTACATTCATGATATGTTTTAAATTGTAAAATATATATATTTAACACCAACTTTTCGCTTCTAACAATAAACAAGTTCTGCATATACCAGTACAAAATAATAAACACGTTTTGCAACTATCAGTACGTAAAGTAAAACCGGTTCGCATATTTTTACTTCATTTTCTTCGTTTAAACCTGAAACCCTTACTTGAACGAAAATTCCCCAAAACACACAAACACACTAAAATCGACCAAAACCTTTCTACAATACAGAAATTCTAGTACAAAATCAAAGTAATACTAGAAGAATACCAAAAATAAAGAAAATAGATCTCAAGTTACCTTTTTCCAAAAAAACAATCGAGTTACCTAAACACACAAATCGACTTATTTAAACGGATATCCAAAATCAAACTTTCAAAATAAAGTAAAAACACAATCAAAATCATATGAAAAAAAACAAGAAATCGAGTGTAAAATTGAATATTCACCTATAATATTATGTTACTATTCTATTCCCGTAATAGAAAAGAAAGACAAACAAATAGGGAAAAACGGTGAACTAAGAAACATAAAAGTTTTTATATAATTAAGTAAGGGTATTTAGATTATTATTGGGTCTTAGAAGGTAAATATTTGAGAGAAATGAGTATTCATCATAAATACATGAAAATATGGGTCTTAATGATACTAAACTCTTGTATATATATAGTATATATTTTGGAACGTTTATATTATAAAATAAATTACTAATATATTAATACTAAAATAAAAATAATATTAAATTTATATACCGTATTGTTTTTGTTAAATGCAAATTAAAAATCGTCGAAAACAATTAGTTGAATGTGAATCGCGAACATTTAGATAAATGGGAATCACAAGTTAAATTAGAACTAAGAATCATATAGTAAACGAGTATCACGAATCGTGTGTTAAATCAGAACCAAGAATCAAAGGTTGAATGCGAATTGAGAATCGTATGTTAATTATGTATTGAGAATCATGGGTTAAATCTGAACTCAGAGTTAATGATCAAATATGAAATGTGGACCATGTGTTAAATCTAATGTGCAAATTATGGGTTCAATCGGAACCATAGTTATCAGTGGCGTGCGGCGGTCTGTGGCGAAGAAGGCTAAAAAAGCCACAGCAGCGAGGCGAGGGATGAGGGGATGGCCACATGACATGCGGTGATTCCTTACATGAATAATATTTTTATAGCACATAACTGTAAATTAAATAGTACTATTTAGACGTTTCGACTAACAATAAAAACTTAAACATCCAATTACATAATTCTTAGAACATCCGAGTCAAATGACAAACAAATAGACTAAAATATCCAATTACAAAACATCCAATCAAATAATTATTTAAAAATTGAGTCAAATGATAAATATTGACTAAAATACATCATCGTCGGAGATAACATCTTCAAACCTCTCATCATCATCATCATTATATTCTCCATTTATATCCCATATTAGAGTATCTTCTTCTTCACAACCTTCATCAACAAGCCACTCATCTCTTATATGAGCTGCTGAAGACGATGGATTCTTAAATCGAAGATTGTAGTCCACTTTATCAACCTCAACAGCACTAACACCAACTCCTTCTCAAACATCTTTATATTTCCAAAACTTAGTTTTAGGTTTTTATTTTTTTAGTTAAAAAAATACCATGCGTAGCACCTCGCCACGGCAAGTGCCACAACCGCCACGGTCACCACGGCCAGTGCCACAGCCACCACATTGCTAAAAAAGCTGCCGAAAGAGAAGCTGTAGGAATAGGGCGTGATAAGCCTTTACAAATTTCACAGACTTTCACCTACGATCCTTGGCCTCCTTCAAAAACGTAATCCCAAACCATTGACCTCAGATCTTCTGCAAAAAATCCTCATTCTTTAAGCCCCAAAGCTTACTCTGAAAAACCAGTTCAAATATCCTAGTATCACGCTAAATGTGATTCCGAAGATCAAAATATTTCACAGAAAAATAATCACACATCAAGCCCCAAAAAACACAAATTTAAAGAGTCACAACCAAAAAGGTGAAGATTAATCCTCCCCTGAAGCGAGAATTATGATAAGTAAAAAATCACAAATGGTGCATTAGAATAAAGGAAATAAAAGTGCACTGCATGCCTTTCACCATCTGCAAGATGAACCTTCCGAGGAGGTTAACAGTCATGAGTTAGCAACGACTGTTAATTCGGATATACAAATCATCAAAGACACCCCTATACGCACCTCTTAAGGTAAAGTTTCGAAGTAGAAAATGAAGACAAAGAAAAAGAAAGTGAAAGAAGTTGTTACCTTCTCAATTGAATTGGCTGCTAATCTCAATGAAAATTTTAAAGAAGTACTCCCATAGTATATTATTGAACTTAGCAAAGTGCAATATGCGTATTTTGCAACAATTCGAAAAAATACGGAATCCATGACTCCATCTCAATTCACCCACCCGCCATTAGAGAAAATCCTTTAACATGTGGTACAAATGAACTAATTGTCTATCCAGAGATTTTAAGTTGGGGTCTTCGATTTCTACTGGACCCATCATTGTTCAATATTTCAAACTTATCTAGTTATGTCCAATCCAGGTGAGCCTCAAACATGTGGTTCACTGCTTTCCTGTATCATGGCCTTGATATTTTCAAGAAATAAGCTTTTGATGTAGAAGTTCATAGCAAAAACAGTTGTGTCAAAACATGGAAAAGCTCCTTCTATTATATTATTTTAGAAAATGCTTCAAAAATAGTCAAAGACCTGCTCGAAGCAGACAAGACATGGAAACATAAAATCTTTTTTATAAGTGGGTGTTGGGAAAACATAAAGTATATCTCAACTACTAATCAACAAAATCTCTTTTTAAATTGGAATAGCACGAGTAAGTTTTACTTACTTTCAAAATTATACTATTAATAGTTTTTATTTAAGCCAATTTACTTTTTGTAGAATTACAAAGCAAATCCAAGAACACCTTGATGATACCGAGGATGCTTTTTCGAAGTTAAGTGAGTAGGCAAAAAATGAATGGTCAAATGAATTTCACCAATTCTTTGACCCACTAAACGTTTTTAGAGAAATGTATGGAAAATTTGTTCGGAAATAGTTATCGTTCTTGAAAAACTGATGGAACCCTCTGGTGCCTCGTATGCTGTAAAAAAGTTGGCCGCCTCTGATGCTCGGATTATTCCTCTTGCTAGAAATAGGGATCTTAGCCGTAAAATGAAGAAGAAATCTAAGATAGACTAATCCAAAGTCAATAAAAAGAAATTGAAACCTAGCTTGATGAAGAAAAATAAAGTAAAAGTTGATGAGTTAATCACTTTTAACACCAAAACTACTACTCTTAAATATTCTAAGAGAAAGAAGACAACGACTTCAAAGAATAAGAAAACTAGCACTACGAAAAACCACAAAGGGTTTGTGCATGATCAAGTTGTGAACATATCCTCCCCTGACTCCACACCAGAATTCGTTAGAGATGATGGAGAAAATAAAGGTGATCAATTTTTGACATTGAGCCTCAATTTTATCAATATGAGACCCCTATTGAAAATATTAATAAAAAAATACCTTATCCAATAAAATAAGTCACTAATTCTTTCAATGAGCAATCCTGAACCATCTAAATATGAATAACCATATTTTCAACTGTATTTTTCCAACGAACTATCACTTACGCTTCATTACATGGTTTAACCTGTGACAAGTCTTGAAAGAAACACCAAACAATTTGAAATTAATTCCAAAAAAAGAGTTTATGAGGTCATAACTGTTTGGGAACAATACGAAGCGGTACCTAAGGAGGTTATTCATCTTTGAAAATAAGCCACTACTAACAAGAAATTGACTGAAAATGCTCAAATAAATCTAGTCGACTATTTTAATCCTTTCAAGAAGAAAAATCTAAATTTCACAACATCATAATACGGATAAGACGGAAAATATCTGCAAAAAACAAAGTAGAGATGCAAGACAAAATTCAAACTAAGAGGCGCTCAAAATTTTATATCAATAAAGTGAAGAAGGAAAAAATAAGGTCTTTAGAGATTTGGAAGTATTCAAAATCCTAGCTGAGAAAGATTAAGCCTCTGTTATTACAGTTGTTGTTAACATTTACGCCAATGCTTGTCTTTAGACATTGAAAAATTATGAAAACAGGAAAAAATATATTTAATTCTGGTTGCACAAAAGAACTTTGAAGCTCAACTTAAAATATCATTGATACATGTTACCTAAAGACCAACACTGCAAAAGTATGAACAACACTTCCTTGACCGAATCTACTGACTCTGAATTAAGATAATTTGAAAGTGATAGTACGAATTCATCAAAAAATATGGATTTAGAGGATGCAAACTCTTCAAATAACAAGTCAAACAGTTGTTTGAATGATAATGAAGACAACTGAAGACAGAATAATAAATTCACATTGTCACTTAAGGGTTTTTGAATTTATTAGTAACATTATACTTAGAGTTTGGGTTGTCAAGTACATTTCGAAATTCACTTTGTTTCTTAGACTTCTACTCGCTTCAGTGTCGTTGACTTCAATATGTCCGTCTTTTCGAATAATGTTTATCATGAAAATATTTTTTCTTATTGTAACTATCAACTTGTTCACGTGTTTGAGAATGCCCATCGAATCCGAAATAGAGGATGATGAGTGGAAACCTCAATCAAACACCAAATAAACTTTTCGAAAAGAGAACAAGTGTAAAAATATAAGAAATAATCGAGAGTAAAGTATGTTTCATAAACCGTTAAGTGTGGAAAAAATAAAGAAAATGGAAAATAATATAAGATATTCATGTCTATAAAGAATGGTTTGATTACAATTAGGGATTTCACCTTTACTCATACTAGTTAAAATTGATCTCCACATTTATCTTTGTCTGTTACATTTTTGACGTAATAAATACAAAATAATATTTTATTAGTAACATACAACATATTACGTATAATTAAATATAAATATAATTTTTATGCTATATTATTATCCGGATATTAAGTATGAAATATTTCCTTATCATGAGTCTCCATAGTCTTTGAGTTGGAGCATAGTGAAACTTAAGGACTATATAATGGTCGAATATAATATCCGGATAGTGTAATCTTCTTGTTCTTCTTTGCATTTGAGAGAGGTTGTCTTGTTTTTATTTTATCTATTGTGGTATCTCTTTTATCATTTATCTTTTCTATCTGAGGTGTCGTTGATCATGTCGAAGAAACTATGCCAGCCATGTCGGCTAGACTTCGAAAACTCTTAGGGCTTGGTTACACTGATTTTCCTAGCCAAACTATTATCAGAAACGTCTTCAAATTGGTTTGTACTTAATTGTTCATGTCTTGTTAAAAACCTTTACCGGCCAAAACCTCCATTGAGGATAAAAAACTATATTTTGTCAAAGGAAAATAGTGCAGCTAACAATTAGTAGGCTGTTATGATGTTACCTGTTTTTTCGGCATGCTTTGATTTTTTTGTTGGATATGGATGAATATCCCTCATAGTCTTTGGTGAAGGATGAAGTGAAGACTATTGTAGATGTACATCCTTTGTGTGAGTATGTTACGTTGTAGATTTTGTGGACCTTGTGCTGGAGAATTTATTAAATTTCGTAGGTAACTTTGTATAGATGGTAAGCATGTAGGTAACATAATGGTGTTTGTATGAGAATGAGCTTGGTACTGATTGACGCAATGAATGTTTATAATTCATATGAGTGAAGATTTATGTATTTGTTCAACTTTTGTGTTGTCCTAGTGTATCTTTACAAGATCGGGCACAATATGGCCCATCGCGTAGCTTGAGTGGGACATGCCCCTCAACTAATTTGCGGGAACGATCATTTTGACCAATTGTGTGGCCCTAAAGGGCTTGATATATTATCAGTTCGCTTATTAATACATGTACAAGGTATTTGGCTTAATGCAACCCTTACGTGGCCTCAATAGGGCGTGACCAATTAGCTCGTTCGTATTAATTGACTCAAATGATCCAGGCTCAGTATGGCCCCTTACGTAGCTTGTAAGCATGACCATTGACCCATTCATGAAGTTGTAAGGATTGAGAGAAGTATGCAACAAATACATCTAAAGGTGAAAACATGAGATGAAGATGAAGATCACTTGGTGTATATCATGGAGATAACTTCGATTAAATCCTTTCTGGTATGGATATGGAGACTATTTGGCTTATATCCCTTCTCTAGCATGAAGATAGAGATTACTCGGTTGTTAGCTCTTTCTGTTGTGGAGATTGAGGTCATTTGGCTTATAGCCTATTTTTATCACGAAGATGAATTGTTTTGGCGTACAATATTTTTTTTATTATGGAGATGAAAGTTATTTGGCATATAACCTTATATATCATGGAGATGGATATTATTTGGAGATCATATGGTTAATGACTTAACAACTCTATTGTATGTTGAATTTTTGAAGTTCGAGTTATAAAGGAGAGCCATTGACGAGGGCTAAAAGTTCATTTGGAATATCCATTGACGAAGTCATGTTTGAAAATTTTCACTTTAATGAAAAATAATTGCTACTATTTTATTGTGGAGGTCTCTCGTTTGAAACTATTGCACTTGAGATGATATGTTGAATGGGAGATGATTCGATCCGAAACTTTTCGGAGGCCTTACCATCAATACTTATGATTTTTCACAAAATGTAAATTATAGTTGAAAAATATACTTTCAATTAACAATGAAATAATTGCGTCATTTATTCATAGTTTGAATAAGAAAATTTATTCATTCAAGCCATCTAAATATAAATGTTTATATTTAATATACAATTGAAAAATATATATCTTTTTGAACATGTTAGTATTTAAATATTATTTGAGGATTTAAATATTATTTTAGTATTTAAATATTATTTTAGGACTTAATATGTTAATTTTTAATACATATATAAATATATTTTTAACTTAATATTTGTATTATAGATATAAACTTAAAAACATATATGCATTTATAGCATAAAGTTGTCGTCAAACTTAAAATATAAGTTAAAAGTATAGTGCAAATCAATTAAGCAATTGACTCTGAGTTGACTCCACAAGTTTAGGGTTTGGGGAACTTTTTCTCTCCTCTTTGATTATTCAAATTTTCCATGTCTACAAGTTTAGGAATTTTAGAACTTTGTCTTTCCTCTTTGATTATTCAAATTGTGATCTTTGGTGTTTTTTTTCCTTTGGTTGGAGACGAGTTTTTTTAGAATGAAGAGTCATATTATTTATATTGACAAAACTCGTGATCCAACCATAATTTGTCATTGGCGCACTTTTATCAAGAAAGAAGATCAGGAAAAGTTGCAATGCCCTTGGCTCTCGAAGAAAATTGGTTTTTAGAAAAATGAGAAACTTTCATTTTCCACATATTGCTGATGAGGGGAAACCTCAATCAAACCCCGAATGAGCTTTCTAAGAGAGAACAAGGGTAAAATATAAAAAATAATGGAGAGTGGAGTATATTGCATAAAACGTTTAGAGAGGAAAAAAGAAAGAAAAAAGGAAAATAATATAGGATATTCTTAGGTTGAAAGAATGGTCCTATTACAATTAGAGATTTCACCCTTACTTATACTAGTTACAAATGATCTCCACATTTATCTTCGTTTGTTATATGTTTGACGTAATAAATGAGGATAATATTTTGTTAGTAAGTTACATGCGTGTAATTAAATATAAATATATTTTATGTGCTTTATTATTATCCAGATATTATGTATGAAATATTTCCTTATCAGATGACTCACTAGATTTTGAAGAAACATACGTGTGCTTGACTTTCCCTTCTCTTGTTAGAAGAATGATAACCCTTAATACATTTGAAATTAACTTCCCAATGATTATCTCTTTCTCAAAGAATCTCTCCATGAGTCTCGTCAAAATGAATAACTAAATTTCTGCCTTCGTTTCCTCTTTTGAACCTTAGATTGGACATTTTCTCATTTAATAAAAATAGATTGTTCCCTCTGAACCAATTGTTTATTTAACGCAGCTATTTTCTCAAATAATTGATTTATCTAATCTTCTAAAGCTAACTAACTGCGTTGATCCTCAAATTGTGGATCAATTTGAGCTTCCCTTCTACCTTTATTATTTATTCTTTTATGAACACTATTATATCTACTTCCACTTCGGGATCCATATATCTCATCGAGTCCAATGTAAATTTGTAATAGTTTATAGTTTTAGATATGATATCTAAGTGCCAAGTGTACCTCCCACTGTGTTCGCGAATGATCGTTTCAGATACAATCGGGAGTGAAAAGTTGGTATTTAGTCTAAAAGTATTTCTATAGGGATTAAAAGAAGTAATATGGAGAGAACGTGTCAAGAATACCTTAGAGAGAGTGTGTGTGAGACAAGTGTTAAAGTCAAAAAGTAATAATTGATTATTTTTCCAAGAAATAGTACACATATTTATAGGTGTAACAAGTTCCATATAACACAAGTACGCAAATCTTATTGGATACCCTATCCTATTATTGCACTAAGTAAAAACATATTTATTATATATATATATATATATATATATATTATATTTTTAGTCCTTTATGCTTCTATCTTGTTTAAAATCTTTCTTATACATTATTTCCTTATCTTTTTATCCTTCAAAACTAATTATTTTGGCTCGGGTTAATTGTATCTGATCATAAATTACCAATATGGATCCTAAAAAATCAACCATTATAAGACCATAACATAACTTTGTACTGGGTGCAAGCCTAACTCAAAACATATGCATGATTTAGGATGTTCATCTAACGTAACTACTTATAGGTTGATTTAAAATAACTTGGAAGATAAGAGGGTTAATCGTTATATCTATATACAAAACTTCTACCTCGAGCACATGCAATGGAGCCGTAGAATATGAGTTTGAATTAAGGGAAGTAGAAAAGGTCCTCGATCCGCAACAAATAGCGAGAAGTTTTTATAAAAAACATAAGGAAACATCGAGAAAATAGTGTAGGATTGATTAATTAATATTTCAAAATTTAATATTGGTTCAATGGCTCTCCAAATAAAAAATCTTCTCAAAATATCAAAAGGGGCTCCAATTGGTAGAAAAAACTGGATCTAACAAATCATACCCGCAGAAGATCATTGGATATTAAGAACATTCAAAGAGAATCTAAGTTACTATACGTAAGTAAAATACGGCTACATTAAGGTTCTTTAAGGGTGTTCATTTTTTGGGAAAGAGTTTATGAATAAATATTCATTTTGAGAAATAACCCATAAAAATCAAAAAATAAGTAGACCATACATACATCTGTTCACCATAGTTATTTTTTTCGGAGGAAACCCGCAACCGCTACTCAGAGTGCAATGAGTGCGCACACGGTAAACCCTCAGTCTGACGCAATAGCCTGCAAACCATAGTGATCCATGTTATTAGATTAGATGTCACATTATTACTTAATACAATCATTTTAGTCTAGCTAGAACATGAAGATGATTGAAAAAATATTTGTCTCCATATAAGAACAAAACAAAAGTGTCCAAGAAAATCAGGCTTTGAACAGTAAATCGTCCATGAACAACTGAATTTAGTGACAAATAATCCATGGACTTTCACTAGTTTGGTACTAGTCCCTCTACTATCGATTTTTTCGACTTATAGTCATAGACTTTAAAAAGTCCGGTAGTAGCCCCTGGACTATTCATCTTGGATAAAGTTAGTCCCCTATACATGTATTCTAAGGGGACTAAGTTTATCAAAATAGAAAGTAAAATGACTAACTTTATAAAAAATGAATAGTTGAAGGACTATCTGTCATAAAAATTGATAGTCAACACACGCAGGGGGACTAACTTTATCCAAACTGGATAGTCCATGGACTACCGACGGACTTTTGAAAGTCCAAAGACTATCTATCATTAAATTTGATAGTCCATGGACGAGTTATTGTTCAAAATCTCCTTAAGAAATGCAGACTAAAGAAATAGGGCCTTTAAGAAAATCCACTAGAGATAGGAAAAAATGTTATATATTTGGATTATATAATGTATCTTCAAGATTATAAAGATTCTGTTATGTAACAATAAAAAAATTGCTATGTTTTGGTGAAATTGTGAAGATTTTTATTCACAATTGTACATTAAACATATAAAGGAAAAATATTAGTCAACGCAAGATTACACGGTTTAGAAGCTTGTCCTATTATCTAAGAATAAGGTAATTGTTCATAAGTGAATATCAATAACCAAATAGGATAATAATGGTAATATGAAAATACATAAAATGCGACTTGTGAGAATAAGTTAACCCAAAATGAAGAGATTGAATTTAAAGAGACATTATTTACAATTTCATGAAAGATTCTTGTAAGACAGTAGTGGCACTTGCATACTCTGAACACCAATTGGATATTTAGACCACTTTTCTTAATGGTGACATTGAGGAAATGATCTATATGGTGCAACCTAAAAACCTTATAACTCATGATTTAGATTCAGTAGCGTGCAAACTTAATAAATCTATTTATAAGCACAACCAAGCTTTTTGGAAGTGATACCATAAGTTATTGGAGGTGATAGACTCCTTTTATTTTGATATGAACTTGATTCAAGATTGTGTGTATTAAAGGTTTGGTGAGAGTAGGTTCAGCTAAAAATCATGGTTAGTCAAGGGAGTTGGTCACTTATCTCAAAAAAGTAACCAATGTTATATTTATATCAAAACAATCACTTTTAATGTTTTTTTTGCATCCATGGTCACTAGATATGACTATATATGTAAAATAAAGACCAACAATAATGACCACGAATGCAACAAAAAATGGCTATTTTTATATAAATGTAATATCGGTGATTGTTTTGAAACAAGTGATAACTCCGGTGACAAACCATGAGTAAGTTCATATTTATAGTGTTGTATGTTGATGTCATACTATTATCCACGAAAGACACAAAATTGGTACATACTACTAAGAGATTTATGTAGAACAAATTCGATATGAAAGATATTGGTGATGTATTTTTGTATTAGGAATCCATATTCATTGGGATTATTCTCATTGAATCCTGGAATTGCCATAAAAATGTATATATTTAAACTATGTTAAAATTTTACCAAATAATAAATAAAAATCCTTTGAATAACTTTATTTCAAAATAATAAAAATTAAGTATAAATCAATGTCAAAAGACAAACTCTGAGAATGATAAAATATAAAATATTCTATATGCTTTGGCATTTTGGATTCTGATGTGTGCTCAAGTTTTTATAAGGCTGGACAAGGCCTTAGTTGTCATATTATTGGGAAGATGTGCAAGTAATCTGAAGATGGACCATTGAGAATTAACTGAAAGTATTATCCAGTATAAACCATAAATAAAAGGATATATGTTGACATATAGGAAGTCAGATGATCTATACATTATTGGGTAGTATGACTCAGATTTTGGTAGGTTGTGTTGACACATTTTGTAGTACTTTGAGCAGTATATTCCTATTTTGTTGGAGGTACAACATTATGGAAAAATTTAAAGCAACAATAAGTGCATCCTCCACTATAACAACATTGCTGGAGGTAGCAATTAGTGCATCCTTCACTATAGCAACAATAAATGCATCCTTCAGGCGTCCGACCATGCATTATGGTTGTAGAGTATTATCGAAGGGGTATAAAATCCTCTAAGGCTATGATGTGATAATATTAAATAATAATAGCTCTTATAAGTCTAAATGTATATATATCAACTTCGTGTATGTTAAAGATAATGTATAAATTTGTGAAATCTTTATAGAGAACCTCGGTACAAACTACACGGTGAGAAATCCTATTATTATAGCAATGGTACTTATAATTTTTTCAAGAACAGACCGTTAGGATTAGTATTGTTTGTTTAGATGATCATTTATTTAGTGAGAATTCTAATAGGTATTTGACATTTGATATGTACACTTAATTTTGGACGCGAACATTAAACAATAAATATTCTCATTTAATTTCTGACTTATTTTTCTCATTGAGTAGATGTACACTTAAGTAAGACTTAAGAATTAATATGTACAATTATTTTTCATATTATTCTATGGTACACACCATAATGGATCTATGCAGTTGATTGATGACAATAATTTGATTACTATTGTGCCTATTTTCTCACGTTGTATTGAATAAGTTTTTAGCCCTTTGTTGTTCATCATCATGTACACGATTGTTAAATTCCCCTATAGACAATAAATTACATGATATCCATTAAGTAAATGCATCTTTTGGTAGCATATGATTATTCAAGTGAAAGACTTTTAGAAATTCATGGACCATCGCATGCTTTATAATGTATTTGACTATTGTTGATAGATAATCTAATTAGTAAGTAGTCGGATGAATACAAT
This sequence comes from Limnanthes douglasii subsp. nivea, assembly GCA_036936605.1. Classification (NCBI taxonomy): domain Eukaryota; kingdom Viridiplantae; phylum Streptophyta; class Magnoliopsida; order Brassicales; family Limnanthaceae; genus Limnanthes; species Limnanthes douglasii. Next base: position 171,496,686 of record JAUPFV010000004.1, on the reverse strand, counting down.
AAATACGAATTGGAAAAATTAATAATACTATTTTTGGAGGTAATTGTGTAGATAACATGTCACATTAATATTTTGTAAGAAATTGAACATGAATGTTAGCACTTAAGTTTAAACAAAAACTTTATGAGCTAAATTGTGAATAAAAAATGAGTTAGATTATGGTCCCCTATTATAGTACATAACTTAAAGATATACATGCAATTATATTGAAGTTAAAGTCATAATTGAACATCTTATATTAAGAACTTAAGTGTATTATTCATTCAATCACTCAAATATAGTATTTTTTCATGTTGTTGAATAGAATATCTAAAATCCAGATTCTTATCTTTCACAAAGATCACAGATCAAACAACACAACAATAAAATAAAGGAAAGCAAAAGAACAAAAGTGCAGTAAATGATAAAAGTTGATATCGTCTTTATCTCTGTAACTTTTTTTCCCGTATTTACAGTTGGAGATTAAATTAGATGTAAGTGGTATTATTGTTTAATAATCCATTTTGAGTTGATGTAAAATAAACCTACATCATTGTTAACTTCTAATCAGGCCTTAGTGATGTCTAGTGCGCTAGATGTAATTTAAAAACCTTTTACTCCTCAAGATATTGACGTTGTCGAAGTTTTTTCTCCTTATCATATAACACCAACTTCTGCTCATGTTACCGGTCATGTTGTTTCTTATGTTTGATCAACACATATAAAAAATCTTATCGTAATTTTCATTTGCGGAAAATATATCGTGATTCCTTAGGTGTAAATGATTTAGGCTCAATGTTTGATCATAATATTAAGTAGTTTCAACATAAATTGACTTATTTAAACCATAATATCGATAACAGCCTCAAACGTCATATTATACTCGATTTGGAAATATGATTTTCTCTTTTAGTTTATATTTATTTAAGTTTATAAAAAATGTTGTTTATTTTTCTAGAATTATTTAGATATAATATTTTTAACTATTTTGAACTGTTCTTGAAAGTTGGAGTTATTGATTTTTTTGTTATTGTTAAATGGTCCTTCTGGGATAGTGGGTGATGCCGATGAAATAGCTAAGTTGAACCAATATATTAAGATATTTTAAAAGACGTATGGTTCGGGTTTGAACTATAATTTTCTGAGCAAAAAAATATGTTTAAAAATTGTTTAAAAAATCTACATAAAATGAGAAAAGTAACAATGTTGAATGAGTCATTTAAAAACAAAATGAATGTTAATATCTTCAAACGAGGAGGAAAAGATAGATTTACTATTATTAATGGAGATATTTTGAAACCTCAAAATCTAAATAGTCATTATTTAAAAATAACTTTTGAAATACCATAAATATATATATTGAAACTAAAGTAACTTAACACTATCGCACATAAAATAAACCATGATAAAGAGATTTTTTTATTCATAAAATTTGTTTTATTTTATTTTTATACAAAATTATCTCATAATATCCGGTGGTTGAATATAAAATACACATAATTTGAATATATAATTATAGTTGTTTTGATGTTTTATTTAAAATTTAATATTCATACAAACTGAATATCGTTATATAAATTATGTTTTGTTTGAAAATACCAGTTTTTTTTAAATTCGAACGAATAAACAATTCAAATAGTTGTCAGACGAACAAATTTTTTATTGCTATAATTTTTTATATATTTTTCTAAAATAGGGAGCATAGTTTATTTTTTATTAAATAAAAAATTAAAGGATTAGGTATCTAAATCTAAAGTATAAAAGAATAAATAGTGAGATAGAATAAAGAAACACAGATGTGATTGTTCTGTAATTAATCAAATAATAGTTAATTTATTTTATAAATACAAATATTAGGTTTGAATATTAGTTTTTCCAAATAAAATATTATTACATGGGACAATGTTTTAAGTATTTAACCAAATTATTAATTATTATTCAATATTTATAAATGATTAAGTTTTTTTTAACTTGTTATAGATTTTTTATTTATATTTGTTTTCCACGCATTTTTCGGTTTTACTTAAAAGAACTATTTTTAAAAAAAAAATTAATGATTTTTTTATTTTCTTCCTACAAAAATTATCCATCAAATATTCAAGGTGATTTTTTTATTAATAAATTTGTAGTATAATTTCACAAATATGTTTAAATCCTATTTTTGTAACTACTACCGTAAGTAATATTATTTAGTGCCTCAAGACTTGTTTATATTTTTATTTTGATGGTTTTGAGTGTTTGCTTTTGTTTTTTTGCAAATAATTTTGAACTATTTTGCAAGTAATACCATGCAGTGTCCAAAGTATGTTTGTGTTTATGTTAAGATGTTTTTTAGTGTCTATTTGTTATTTTTTTTATTTTCGCAAGTAAATGACAACTAGTATATATGAAGTTTCTTGTGCTTATGTTTGATGGTTTTTAGTATTTTGTCGTTAACTAATTTTTTTTACTTTCGCAAGTAAATCACAACATGTTGATGATGACACCTTCATCAACTAGTAGATCAAGCAAAGTCCGGGCAGATAGAAGTAATGTAGAGACAATAACAAGATCAAACTGAAGGTTTCTTTAGGCAAAACAAACGCAACTTATAAGCAATACGCCGATTCATCATTCGATATCAAAAGGCCAAAGCCAAACCGAGGGGTATCGACGTCCTAACAGGATAATTGAAAACCCATCAGGAAAGATCATCGTTAACAACTGTGTCGAGGTGCAACCAAAAGACGTCGACAATATCTTATGAAAAGCAAGTGAGCAGAGGCCTTACCAAGCATAGGCCACGCTTGAAGGAAAGGTAGGCAGAGCGAGGCTCGTCGAAGAACAATGCATAATCACTGACGCCTGATAATCCCAATCATCAGTTTCTATTATTAAAGGAGTCATGAAGGAAGTCAACTATATTTAAAGATTTGCTGACAAAAAATGGCCAAACAGACTATGACTATAGTAATGACCATAATTATAGGGACATTATCATAAATTATGGTCCACAAACGAGATTAAGTGGATCATGTAATTGGTGGGAAAATAAACTCCATGGTAAACAGTATAAATATGATGACGATTATGTAAAAAGTATATTTTATTCTCAGATTAATAAAGCTTACTACTTAGCAAATTACTTGTCGTATTTTCCCTTAAAAAAATTTGGCGTCGTTTGTGGGACCGCTAGAAAAATACACAAGTAGTAAGATTTTTTTTATCATGGTAGTAACACGACCAGGGATTGAAAGGGAAGTTCCGGAGTGTAGGGTTGTCAAACGGATATTTCAGATACGAATCTGCATATATCCGAATCCGAATCCGAAATCCGAAATCACTATCCGAATCCGAATTCGAATCCGAAGTTTTATAAAAAACAACATCTGAATCTGTATCCGACGGATATTATCCGAATACGGATAATATCCGAATCCGAATTTCCACTAAATTTTTTAACTAATTGCACGATTGGATGGACTACTTTTAGAAGCACCTTCGTAGAAATTCATACTCCCGTTTTAGACTTGGGATAAAACTAAGAAAAATATACTTATTTTGAAAAGCTACCATGTCTTTTATAGAAAATTTGGTAGCATTTCTTTTCCACATTTTAAATGTGGGATAAAAGTCACAAGACTAAAAAACATATACTTGTTATAAAAAACAACCATGTGTTTTATAAAAAGCTTGGTAGCAACTCTTTTTTCCAACTTTAGATGTGGGATAAGATACATTTTTTGGAGAAGCAACCGTCTATATTTATAGCCAACTTTGTTAGTAATTTGATTTGCTTTTTACAATGTGGGATAGCTAAAAAATATGCTTAAATATAAAAAATTTATATATATTTATTTATAAAATTTGGATATCGGATATTTCGAATACGGATATGACTATATCCATATCCGCTATTTTTGAATACGAATTCAGATACGAATATTATCCGTTTTTTTAATACGGATATTATCCGTTTTATTCGGATTCGATATCGAATATTTCGGTCGGATATCGGATTTTTCGGATTTTTTTGACAGCCCTACCGGAGTGGAGCGAGGCGACGAATCACCGGAGAACCGCGACAAGCCAAGTAGACAGGGCATGATCAATTAACCTTATGTCATTTTCACAAACCCAAATGTTACAAGAGCAAGCCACATTGAAGCAGGGACCCAAAGTGGTCAGCCACCGGTTACCACAGAGCCGGAGATCACCCCACTCGCACCGACGAACGATATGAGCCTATAGTGCAAAAGATAGTTGTCGGCAACCCAACAGTCATGCCAACAATCCAACATCTGAAACAATAGCTTCAATATCTCTGCTAGGAGCAACAAAGGGTGGCATATGACAGAGCCGCCAATGAGCAAGCAACAAAAGTGACCATAGCAGAGCTAAATAATGTCATACATGCATTGACGACCAAGATGCGGGGAACTAGCCGTGGGGGGAATCATTAGGGGGTTGACACCAGCCGTGCAAACCATGGGGACCGGTTTTCCAAACACAAGGATAAAGAAGAATAAGAACAAGGCGAAAGAAGCGGAAAAAGACAATCCAAAGAGCAGGAACCGCGGTGAGACATGCAACTAGAGGCCCTAAAGAGGGCACAAGAGAATGAGGATTTGAAATATGATCAAGTCTACACTAAGATGTCCGCTTACGTCCTTAAATATCTCCATTCATGGAGAAAATCCTCGAAGCCAACTCTCCAGAAAGTTTGACTCATTCAGAATGGAAGCATATGATGGTACATGAGATCCTGAGAGGCACTTGGAGAAATTACGCAATATGATGATGATATTTAATCTGGACGACACCATGCTCTGTCAAGCCCTATCCATAACTCTCAAAGGTAATGACATGGACTAGTTTAGCAGTCTGCTTAAAGGATGTATTTATGACTTCTTAGGTTTTTGGAGAGCCTTTCAAGAGAGATTCATGGGCAACAAAGAGATTTGACGCGAAAGAGACTCTATTATGGACCTTTACCAAAGAAAATATAAGTCGTTAAAAATAGACGTTAAACGTTTTGTCCATAAAATGAATATTTTGCCAAACTTGGGAGAGAATATGGCAGTCACCTCCCTCAAAAGAGGCCTCGACCGGCGGGGGGAGCTGTATGCAGATTTAATCATATTCTCGGTGATAAAAATGAGAGATCGTTTGGCCCGAGCGGACCAATAAGTACGAGAAAATAATGCTAGGGAAGGAGCTTCGCTGGAAAGATACCCCTCAGACCCTAAAGGGCGATTGTATGACATGCGAAATATAGATAATGGGCCTTACCATGAGGGCGCCCACTGATTAACGCATTATGAGAACCTGACCATTCATTTTACCCCATTAACCAAGACGATCTCAGTTATCTATGATCGAACGAAGAAAATGACAAGATACCAACCCCTCGAATTATGAGTGCACCCGGTCACAAATAGTCTAACAAGCACTTTTTCTCCTACCATAATGAACACGAACACCCAACTAACGAATGATGGAAGCTCAATGAGGAAATTCAAAGGTTAATATACAAAAGTGATCTTATCCAGTTCATTAAGAAGCAAGATTACCATCGTCAGCCCGAGCAGAGGGGCGAACCTCGACCGGTCAATGAAAAAAGTACCCTACGAAGATAAACGGGCGGATAAAGGGAAGCAGTAGTAGTTGTTCACTATCTATGGAGGGGGGGGGGGATTTATAAGGAAACAACCAAAAGTCTAACAAAAAGACTTGAACCGATCATGAAGTATAAGCCATTGAAGCTTCATCCTACCACAACTACCGGGGCCCAGTAATCGATCTTACTTTTAACGACGATAATTTGCGCTTGGTTGCCACACCAAACGAGGATGTGTTGACGGTTAACCTGGATATCGGTGGACTCATGATAACCAAGGTTTTAACCGAGGGAGGCAGCTCGACTAATATCATCTTCAAAGCTAGTTATTACTGTATGCAGGAAGTGTTACCCTATAAACCAACTCAACATGCTCTGGCAGGATATAAAGGGAAATCATCTCAATGCGTAGGGGAGGTCGAGCTTATGGTCAAGGTAGGACACGAAACTACAAAAAAAAGCTCAAGACTCCATTCACGATGTCCGAGGACCCCGTCTCTTACCATACTATCATCAGTCGACCGTGGATGCATCAACTAGCAAGTCGAGAAAGCAGTCGAAATCATCAGGGTTAGTCAGAGGATCGCGAGGACGGTCAAAGTTTACCCAACCAAACCACTACGATATGAATTAACTAGCGATGGGGCGCGTGGAAAATATAACATGAGCATCCCATCATGATCCTATAGATGACCCAACAAAAACTGAACAACCCGATGCCACTCCTACAAATTTAGTTGAAGAACTTGGATATTATTACTTAGAATGCTAGTGACGTATCAGGGGTAGTCCCATCTATAATTTTCCATGAGCTAGCAATTGATACGTATGCTAAGCCCGTACGCCAGTAGCGATGCTCATTTTATATTGAGAAGAAAGACGTCATAAGTTATGAAGTGAATAAGCTATATCAGCTTAGGCAGATTCAACGGGCTCGGTATCCTGTCTGGGTCGCCAACCCCGTTTTGGTCAAAAAGAAGGGGGGACAGTGGCGCATCTGCGTCAACTTCACAGATTTAGATCAGGCATAGCCGAAAGACTCATTCTCTTTACCTCGTATCGATCATTTGGTAGACTCAGCATCAGAGTACGATTTCTTTTCGTTTATGGATGCATGCTCAGGGTATAATCAGATTTCCCTCCATCCATCTGACGATAAACACCTGATTTTCCAAACTAAGTGAGGAATTTATTGCTACAATGTATTACAGTTCGGCTTGAAGAACGCAGGCTCCACGTACCAGCGTCTTGTGAATAATATTTTCAAAGACCACATGGGACACCACATCAAAGCGTATATTGACGATATGATCGTCAAGACCAAAACGATAGATAAACAACTGGAGGTTCTTCAAACTCGGTTTGACCTCCTACGATAATTCAATTTAAAGCTCAAACCTGTTAAATGCTCTTTTAAAGTCCGCAATGGATTTTATTTTAGATGCATTATTAGTAAAAAGGGCATTGAAGCCGACCCTACCCAACTGTGAGCAGTCATTCAGATGACACCCCCAAAGAACATCAAGGAGGTCTAATGCTTGACCAGAAACTTAACGACATGGTCTCGTTTCATATCACGGGCCTCAGACAAGAGCCACTCATTCTTCGAGGTCCTCCGATGTGCTATAAAGTTTGATTGGATAGAGGAGTGTAATATGTTTTTTGAGGGATTGAAGAACTATCTTATATCACCAAAAATATTGTCTGTCCCTGTGGCAAGTGAGCCTTTGTTTTTATACTTGTTTGTTTCACATTTCTCTGTGAGTGCGGTATTAGTGCGATAACTGGAGGATATCCAGCGAACGATATACTGCATCAGTAAAACCCTAGTCGATGCGGAATCTCGTTATCTTAATCTGGAAAATGTAACGCTGGATCTGATACTTGTCGCTCGGAAAATGTGTCATTATTTCCAAGTACACACGATCGCCAGCCGCACGTCTTTTCCCCTCAAAACTGTGTTACAGAAACTCGATGCCTCTGACCGACTGACTAAGTGGAGCATCGAAATGGGGGAGTACAGCCTCTTCTGACACTCCCTTTATCTACAAACATAAAAATGTTTAATCAACATCAATACTACATTAACCAAGCTAGTACTATATAACACTTTCTCTTTACACTTCGCCTTCTATCGTCGCTCTAACTGGAGATTCATCACAACACTTTCATGCTCCCAATTTCCTATTATGAATACAAACGTATGCTTCCAGTTTTTATCAGATGTCGGCAACTTAACTATTCTCCTCACTCGAGTCAATTGAGTATAAAAAAGAAGGGGACTTAGCTAATTTGGCTAGATCTACTACGACAAGTAAGTCTGCAAAGCACACAGAAATGCCTAACAAACGAGATCTTAGTATGAAACTAAGTAATACCCTTCATCCATTCGCAACTAATTGAGTAGGACATATGCCTATGAAACTAAAAAAAGTCTATAATCAGAGGGGATAACAAGAACTATAAACCTTAGTCAAATATGGCGGTGTATAGACAAGTCTCGTTTTCTTTTGCTTGGTAAGATTGCTCCCAAGATACCGGAATCCTCACTATCACATTGCTAGGTATCCCATTTATAGCCCTAAATTGCAGAAGGCCATACTCTGTAAGGTACCCATATTTTGGGGTTAATTGTGAGAAATACTCCTCTAAGAGCGAAGGGCTCTCAAATTCTGATTATACTTCTTCACCGAAGATAACGCCTAACTTTTCTTTCTTCCTCCCACCTGATTTCGGTGCTATCACGGTTACTAGAACGACTGAAATGAGCTAATACGACTTACCATAGCAAGAAAAATGTGTGGATAACTCACGTCGATCTACTACCAGTAAACGGGTTTTCATGACACCCAAGGGAGTTAGGGTTAATGTATTTACACCAAGCTAGGGTAGCCTCAATACGAAGTTATTACGAGAGATCATAAAGGATTAAAATAAAATTAGGATACCAACGTACTTTTTATCAGCGACGACTATAATAAGTTAAAAATGACTAACAACTCTGGCTGCTTAGAGTAGTTTTCTTTCTCATACGAACACAAAATTATTTTCCAAACAAAACAGACTTCCAAAAATTATACGATCTGTTTTGAATCAACTCAACTCTCCACTACACGTGTTATAAGACAACAGTTGTCATTCACATTAATTAGCTAGCATGTTTCCTCATAATCGAAGCACTATACTACACTGAAACAACTTTATTTGTCAGAACCGTCCTATCATACGGGCCACCACGTAATCGACACACGGCACACTAGCATTGGAAAACAATCACTCTATTGTAAAAAATACTACAATACAAGGCCCATATTACAAATGCGTGAATCAACAATTTTACCATCTGCTCTGCATTGTAACTTGTTATTCCATCGAATATATATATATATATATTTACAAAATATAATTCATGGACTAGGAGGAGCCCTGATGAAGACGCCTTCATCAACTAGTAGATAAAGCAAATTCCGAGTATATGAAAGTAATGTAGAGACACAAACAAGATCAAACAAATGATATCTTTAAGCAAAATCAAGACAACCTATAAGCAATACGCTAATGCAGCATTTGATATCAAGAGGCTAAATTCAAACCGAGAGGTATCGACGTCCTAATAGAATACCAAAGTATACCATGCATATGTTTCTAAAAAATGGAGACATAAATACCAAAGTATACCATGCATATGTTTCTAAAAATGAAAAAAACACCATCAAAAGCATATAGAGAGAACTAGTTTATGAACTCTAATGATATTGGCAATTTTACTCAGGTTTACTTTAAAGGCATTCTTACTAATCAATCTTATTCTAATATTGAAGATAAAGCAAGTAAAACGCAGGATATTACTTTTAGAAACATCCCCAAATTGATTTCTAGAGAAGATCAATAAGATCTTATATATATTTAGTGCACATGCATAGATTTGGAGTATAAACACACTTTTTAGACTTCTGAACCGTACTTTCCTTAAAACGTGCGGGTATACTCCTTAATACATACTTCAAATTACCAATAAGATGTAAGTACAATATACATAATAAAAATTTGAAAGAAAAACATCATTAATTATACCTAAGTTATGATCTGATATAAATGTTATTTGATGGTCCATCAAATGAGGTTTCAATGTCTCGAGAAACCATAATCATATATCCCTATCTTCGGACCCGACAACACCAAATGCCAATATAAAAAAAATACCTTAATAGTTATGGCATAAGAAAAATTAATAGCAAATCAATTCACAATTTAGATTCTTATATACGTTCGCAATTTGTGCATATTTTAATTTTTTTTATATACGCGAAATGCATTTTCCATAACGGGATGTTTGCCTAATGTAGATCGACTAGAAGAAGGTGACCGTTTTCTAGTATATACATATTTGTGAGTAGCTTTTGATATAGCCAATGGTTCACACTTTTAAGTTCACATTAATTTTTATACTAATGTTTTTTATATAATATAACCTACAATTTGCCCTTCTCTATTACATATTTAGACTAGATTATTGATTCGCGTGTATGAACTTACCATTGTTACCATCTTTTGTTGTGGCACACAATAATACTTCTTTGTGTTCCTCTGTCAAAAAGGTTCAATCAATGAATAAAAGTGAATGACAAGAGTAGAAACCTTGAATATAATACCCAAATAAAATGAAACAGTGTTTGAAACAATTAGTTTTATTAGTATATTTGCGTAAGTAATCAGTCGTTATATCAAGGATATTCAATGACTTCAAGTGTCATTTAACTAGATTAAACGAATTATAAATATCTCCGTAAATAGTTTTCTTAGGTTTCGCTAAACAATCAATAAAAAATCAATGCGAGAAATCTTAACCATAGTCGCTCTTTACAAATGATCGTACACTTTTGATTGTCACATCATTATTTTATCTAATACATTCTTGTATCTTGTTATAAATCAAATCTAATGTTAAATGTTTTTTACTTTTTTTGTAAAAACTAGTCCCGCAAGTATGTTACAACATACTTTTTAATGACTATAGTGTCGATGGAGGTATCAGGTGATGCATAAAGTATCCGTGAACATTTATTTTATAGTATATAAAAAGTTAAAGCAAAAACCATTATCTACCATGTAACAAGATAAAAATTAATCTTAATTATGTTTTCCCTTCCTAAAAATTTTGCTCAATACCTGTAATTCTGTCAACCCAACAAAAAGTAACAAGTCATTTTCTCTTATGAACACCAAAACCAATATCGTAACTATTTTTCACACTAACCAAATGCTCTTTTGAAGCTTAAAAAAACTAAAAGCCCCTTCTATTTGGTGTTTCTAGATGAGTCATGTCCACAAAACAATATTAACAATTAAACAACAAAACAGTTCAATAAATGATAGCATACCAACAAAGTCATCATCACCACTTCAAATATAATTCTTATATTAATGCATGAATAAAATAAGTGTAAAATACCTCTAACAAGTTACTCTTACGTAGATAAAATAAAAACAACCATATTTTCCAAATATTCAAAATAACAAATAGAAATGATTAAAGTTTTCTCATTTAGTTTGTGACACAAAATACAGGCCTAGATAGCATTTACATGCAAGTAACATTTATAGTCAGTGAGGAATCTTATATTTAAATGATTCACCGTAATGATGAGAATTAATAAACCATTATTTGTGTTGACAATTATGTCGTGATTTACGTTAACATTAAGTACGAAATTCCTGATTATATCGTTTTCTTCTTGTAGCCACTGTGTTTTTCAGATCAATTTTTTAAAGTCTAAAATCTTAAAATTTAAAACTTAATCTTTCACGACCAAAATAATACATATAATAATTAAATACAAACAACACCACACCTATAAAAACATTAGTACACTAAAACAATTAGTTCATATACAAAAGGTTTTTAAAACAAAGATATTGAAGAAATGACCTAATCGATTCAATTTTATTCTCAATCAATCAAAAACTACTTTTATATAATATTCTTTAATATGTGATGGGGAATTTCATATTTAAATTTTATGTGTGATTTTTTGGAATACGATTTTTATTATTATTGATTGAGGGTTCTTTTGGTTATCGATTTAGAAGGAGAGAAAACAATCTAAAACAAAATAATAAAACCTAAATGTAAAAGGTATTTGAGGTTGTTAGGATATAATTCATAACCACCATTCGCGATTCGTGTGTACTATATTTTTATGTTTATTTCAGTTTTTTGGGATAAGGTTTATTAAATTTTTAGACTTATTCACGATTTATGGTTTTTTTTAATGTTTATTTGATTTTTTTGGTTGTTTATTAGATTGTTCATTCATTCACATTTTTTATTATGATCCATGACTATGATGTGAATCGCGATTTGTGTAAAAACCATTCTCGTTTGAAATTATTATATAAAAAATAATAGAATTGACATGAAAAGTTAAAAAATACTTCGTAATTAAGTTCTTTTTGAGTTTTAGATATTAAATATAAAGAACACTTCAAATTTTAATTATAAGAAAAATATAATTGATCTAACAACTTGGCTTAGGACGATAAGTCTTTAAACCTTGGCGTTATGACATTTGGCTCATTATAGAGAAGTTCACTTTATCAGCATTTGCATTGTTCTTTTTTATACTTACGAGGACCTATTTCATTCTTAATAGTTCTGGACAGTTTGTGGTTGCGAGATTTCTTACCAGATCTTTAGGATGGATGCAATGTATGAGTTTTATGTAGGGACCAATTTTTGCCTTTGTGACATGGGGATCATTGGAACGAATCTTAGGGAATTTCAAAATAAGTCCGGGTAATTTCATACTTAACCTCGGTATATTCAGACTCATGACCAATCCCTTCACAAATTTTAACAAAATTTATCTTTTCATTGGTATCAAGTACCACCAATATGTTTAAAAATCTCATGAAATGGGGTCACCTTTATGGAAGGAGTGTCTAGAGTCGGTTGTTTTTCGGGATATTATGTACTTGTATATAAATAATTATTTGTATTTCAAATACTATAAGATTTTCACAATTAAATATAAATAAGCAATGATAGATAGTAAGTTATTCGCAAATAAAGTTTTGTAAGCAATTCATAATACTGAGTTAATATAAATTAACGATTTGCATTCGCAATCCGACATATGCGGAACACTAAAATTGAAAACCACTATCCATCACCTCTTTTTTTAAATCCATTTTTTATGATTGAAAATGTAATAAATACAGGTTGCTAAAAGTTTAAGGTTCTTATCCACCACATTAATAACCTGTGTTCATATCATGTTCAACATAAAAGAATGGCCTTTAAGAGGCAAGGGTTGAAGGTTCACATATCAACTTATTAGCCTTATAAACAGACGTGAGATACCACTGGAAGCTTATATGTAAGGTTATTCATATACACCTTAACATATACATAATTAATCATGTTTAATATATTAAAAAGATTCACAATTCGTGATAAACATGCATTGATATTATTCATGATTCATGTTTGCTTTTGAAATATATTTGTGATATTCAATAATTACTACATTTAATTCGCTATTTAAAATGACACTATAGTTTGTGATTACTAAACGAAGAATACACGAATATTTAATAAATAATTCAAGACTATTATGTATCATTCGTGACTTCTCACTAATTAGTATGCACTATTCACGAAAAAATAACATAGTTCGCAATCTACGATTATTTGACCAAACGTTCGTGTTATGTGTTTTGTGTTTTTCAGGACCAAAATGTCTTTTTACAAAACTTAATTTTTTTATACCAAACAAACAAATAAATAAAATAAATCTTATACATAACAAAAAAAATCGAATAAAAAATCGAAGAAATCTCAGACATAACAACAACTATTGATTGTTTATGTTTTCATACCAATTAAAATATGAAAAATATCAGACCTAACAACAATAACAACAAATAAAATCTAAAAGAAACTTTAGACGTAACAAGACAAATAAATCAAACTTAAAAATGAATCACAAATAAATCGAAAATAGAACATGATGTAAATACATAAGGGATTTGACTACGAAAGCTGTTAATTCAGAGAATACTCACAATCTGAACATATTCAGATAAAACGCATGGTTGTGCATGGAAATTTAATATGAATCGTTACCGTTCAGAGAACACTCACAAACAAAATCAGATGAAATGTGATGAGATAGATGATGGATCAAGCTGCACCACAAAGGTGATGTAAAGTCTTTGATAAGTAGAACTCCAAATTGAGTTTATCTTAGATAGGCATAGAATGAAGGATCAACTAAACTCGCATATTATAAGAATAGATTAAGGATAGATTTTCATCGCACAAAAGTTTTGAGTAATTTAATTGAGATTTTATCACTTCATTGAATCTAATTTTTTCTAATAGAGATTGCATTTAAAAACATTCCTAAAAATATTTTGAGTATAAACTCATTTTTATTGAGATTTTATCACTAAAATTCTTTAAAAAATAGAAATATATATCTTTAAAGATATCAAACTAATAAAATAGAAAATTAAAAGATATCATAACAAACTAACTAACATGTATAAAATCAAAACATATCGTAACAAACTATCTAACAGATAATCAATTAAAAGATATCGTAACAAACTAGCTAAACAATATAAAATTAAAATATATCTTAACAAACTATCGACTATAATAATCTTGAGCTTTATTTTTGTATATTTTTTGTATATCTTTTAGAAGAATTTTACGTGCTCTCTTGGGTCTTTAATATGTAAAATATGGGCTGAACTTGATTAATATTGCAACCAATGCACTTGTTAATGTTCACATTGTCCACAATCTTAATAATTAACCCATTTAATACATCTTCGGTTTGTATAGCACAAGATCTTGTCATTAGACCAACATGTATTTTTATATATTACTCTTACTCATCATTGTTTCTCATGATCACATCATAATATGATCCTAGAATCATATCATTCTTCTACTTTTAAATACATTATTCTTAAGCTTTAATGCGCAAAATATGATTCAAAACGTACGCCGCATATCAGCAGTGGAATTTTTTTGCTTGTTAACTTTCTCAATTAATGTTTTAACAAATTCAAAATATCCTCTTAATCTTCCTTTATGTAATTCACGAACAATAAAATCTTGCTTCTATCGAATGACATAAAAAAGTATATTATCGAACTTCGCCTAACTTGCATTATGTTTGTTCACTTTATTTTAGCTCTTTAAGTGTTTCAATGACTCATGATCAGTATGGATCATGAAATATTTAGGCCATAGACAACGATGCCTTGTCGGTAATTCCCACACAAGAGCATACAACTCCTTATCATAAGTAGGATAGTTTAAGGTTGCTCCACTCACCTTGTCATATGAATAGGAAATTTACTTTCTCTTATGCATTAACACAAATCTAATTCCAACACTTTGTACTTTGAAAATCTCATGTTGATGTTCAATCAAATATGTTTTGGATGTGCTTGTCAGAAAATAAAACACGAAGATAAATAAAAAAACGAAAAATAGGAAAAAACTTACATGAGAGTTTGGATCATTCTTAGACTTTCAAAATATGGTCGACTTTTAAGTTTAGGAATTGTGTTTAGAGAAAAAAAAACAGCAATTGATTTTAAGATTTTGATTAAAATACTATTCTATAACATAAAAAGATGATAATTGGTAAAATATATTAGATATTAGAGGATACTAAACTCATTTACTAAAAAGTAAATATGTTTTAATTTAGATAATAAATATATTTTTATCTATAAAGGAAAAAATATTACACCTAAATCTATGCGAATCCTATTAAATATATTGTTATAGGCTTGGAATATGCTAATCTACTAAAAAACGTTTACTTGAAGGGAGATTCAAATGCAAATTATGACTCGGTTGTTTTTAATATTTAAACAAGGTAATGAAATATATCTTTCTAAATTAGAAACTTCATACTAATAACATATTCAAATTAGGTATTGATGGCTCATGCAACTTAAATGGTGAATCAAGTGGCGGTGCCTAGTCGAGGATAATAAGGGATAAATTCTTGTAACATTTGGTGCACTATATTGCATGTGGGTTGCATTTCTCTATGAATGGACTAAGTTCAAAATATTCAAATCTATTATATTGCATGTGGGTTGCATTTCTCTATGAATTGACTAAGTTCAAAATATTCAAATCTATTTCTAAATCAAAAGAATAGATCAATTCTGGTTAAGTACTCTATCACCAACAATCCTCTCAAGCAGGTACAAATACTTAACTTTACATGGTTTTATAAAATTTTGAAGGATCGTAGAAACCAAAATCTTTGGTAAGAAAATCTCATGATATACAGAAGACTATAGTGGAAGGTTGAACGAACTATTTTAGAACTAAAAAACCGAAGTATAAAAAAAAATCAAATTCATAAAAAATCGATTTTTTACTATGCTCGATAAATACCAATATATTTAGGGATGGCAATGGGTTGTTTGCGGGTCGGGTTTGGGTTGGCCCACCCGAACCCGCTTTTTGGACACTTGAATCTGACCCCGGTCCGACCCGTTCCCGGGCTCGATCCGCGGACATTAATTTTAATATTTTTTAATTTATTTTAAATATATTAATTTATTTTTAAATATATTATTATTATATATATAAATATTAATTTTTATATATTTTTATATTTTTCAAATCGGAACGGGACAAACTAGAAACCCAAACCCGACCCGATCCGGTTACGGATTACAATTTCTTAACCCGGACCCGGTCTGTTCTATGTTCGGACCGGATCGGATCAAGTCGGGTCGGACCGAACAACAACCGAATTACCATCCCTAAATTTATTGTTTGATTCTTCGCGGTATCCGATCCTTCAACAATATATTATTCTACGAACCAATAAATCTCAATGGATAAACCAATTTCACAATTCACGAAAGAATATCATGAAAAACGATTTAAAATGGACAAATGAAATAAAAAATCAATGAAGATGAAAAGTCGTACACTTCGTGAATCACTTTGGAGTAAAATCACTAAACTAAGAGGTCTTCGTTTTCTGAAAAGTAAATAAAATTTGTTCTAAAATTCATGGGGTTGTAATTAGATACAACAAATGAGTTAGACTGAAATATCCGTGTTTTTTTTTATTATTTTAAGGAAGAAATCCGCCGTCGCTATTTAACGCACATGCAATAGTCTTCGGTAGTTAAACCACACAAAATAACAGGTTCAGTCATAATTTTTGGTCAAGCCTGCCTTAATCATCCTACGTGGCTATCTTTTGGAGGCATGTTTTTTTATTTCTGAACTTTGGAGGAGAAGAACTTTCTTTTTTAGGCACGGCTAAAATGAGACCTTTTTTTTATAGTGAGATCCCAAATTTTGATTTTTTCTGAAAACGTAAAATTACCAAAATGTCACTAGATATAAAATCCATAATTTTTTGGACATCTCATTTTTACCTCCTCTCCTCTCTCTCTTCTCTACTTTTCTCTCTAATTTTCATAAAAAATCCAAAAATCCATAAACTCATTAACTCAAAACAATAAATTCAACTATAAATCCTAGACTTTAAAGCTCAAACACATACATTTTTACTATCTTTCTCTTCTCTCTCAACTACCTATCTCTCTAATATTCAACATAAACCCATAAACCCATGAACTTAAAAAAACAAAAAAATCATCTTTAAATATATGGCTTGAGGAAAAAATTATATTTTTACATAAATTCACACCTTTTCGTGTGCCGTTTCGTACATTCGTGCGTGGATTTGGCCGAAATCACGCATATTCGTGCGTGAATTTGGTCAAATCTTGGCGCTTTTATGCCGAATTTTGTCAAATTTTGCGCTTTCATGTCGAATTTTGTCAATTCAAAATACTATTCCATGCCGAATTTTGCCAATTGAAAACACTTTCATGCCGAATTTAGCGTGTGTATTCTTACAATTTTTAACTACACGTGGAGATTGAATATTCTAAAAGAAATGACGGTGAATGTTTTTTATATTTTTTACTGATTTTATTTTCAAAGATTCTAATTATTTAATACATTAAATTTACGTTTGTTATCACAATTTAATAATTATATAAAATGATTCACAATTTATAAATTTCATACTTTAACAAGTCTATGCAGTTGGATTTTAAATATCTAGCATTTTCAAATATTGGATTAGAGAGAGTTAGGGTTTTCGAAGAAAGAAAATTGTAGAATTTGGGAATTTTTGTATTTATATCGATGACATTTTTGTAATTAAGAGGAGTCTCGTTATAGCCAAGCCGAGTCTCCCTATAACCTGGTCTCGTTATAGAAAAAAACGGGTTTTAAATTAGCCTAGCCCTTCTTCTTTAATTATAAATGGGGAGTTGGAGACCGAAAGTATTGATATGCCGTTGAGTCCTTAAAAGTTACAGAATTGATCTGGTCTGGGCCGGGTTAAAACGGGGAATGAAATTAATAAAAGGGTAGTATGGTCACCTAACACAACATTAGCCCTAATCGGTACACATAGTTTATATACTACTGCACCCAACCATGTGGGGTTTTCAAAGTTTTCTTAATGTTTGATTTCGTTTTTGATATTTCTGATTGTTGCACTTGCACGTAGTTCTTCTTGGAGTCTCTTTCTTTTTCAAAGTTTAGTTTTGAGAAGGAAGAATGGCTACCAAGATTTTATCTGTGCATACATCGAATTATAAATCCTCTCTGCTTGAGTCTTCTCTTAATTATTTATTAATAGAGATGTGCTCCAATGTTATTGGATTATATTTTATCGTATACTATTGATGGGTCCTCTTCCTCCTAAAATGTCTATGTCGGTATGTACAAATTGCTACCCTATCTTCTAACTACCATCCCATCTGGATGAGGCCAAGAAAATAATAATGCAAGCATTCCGTAATTCTGAACACAAGAATACTGAAAGCAATCGTACTTCCGTTTTAAAGTATTCTTGTATTCCGGATTTGATAACCTGTTTTGTATTCTTTAGTTATCTTGCTGTAAGGGTAAAATCTATCAAATTATGGACCTTGAGAAAAGTGAGGCTAATTTTCCTTGTTATATATATATATATATGGAAGAGGTTTTGGTAAATTATGAACTTTTCCTTGTTATATATATATATATATATATATATATGGAAGAGGTTTTAGTAAATTATGAACTTCAATATCTGCTCCTTCCAATTTTTTTAACCCATACCACCAATATCCTAATCTTGGTCATAATTTTCTTCTCCTAGCAACAATAATTCCATGCCCTTCTGTGGCTTTTTTATAGTTTTATAGTTGTAAACCTTGTATACAGATTTTGAGGTCCAATAAGAATTTTCATATTTAAGTTGTTTGAAATGACATTTTCATTTATTATTATTTTGATAGACTTCTTTTTAAAGTAACGCAAGCTCATTTTCAGTCCATTTAGTAGCATGATTTGTAAGATAATGGTGCTAAAAGGAACACAACTATTGTGGAAGATATTTGTTTTTTTTGGATTCTTTTTTAGTGATGTATCATAGTGTGATGAATGATCCAATGGGAATGTAATTGAATGTCAGAAAGAGCATGATACATATGAGTGGTGTTATTGGATGACATAATGATAGTTCTGGTACAAAAATAGCATAGGTACACAAATGGATATGGTCTTTCGATTCCCACAAAACGTGTAATCCTGATTAATTATTGTCGTTCACCTAATCTAACACTGTCGTAGCTCTCGCCGCTAACAGGTATCAACAATCCTTCACTTTATCATGCTTACGATCTTGTAGAGTATTAGGGGGATCGGCTTTAGGTTTCACCATAGATTATCTTTAGTAGTTTCTCCTCGCATGGTCTGTTACCCTAAATACCTTCCCGTTGGTAGCGTTTTACGGCAGAGGCGACTTGCCTATTATCGTGTTGCTTATAAGCCATGTTGGTATTTTGTACTAATTCGACTCTTATGATGGCTCCTAAAAAGTAAGGAAAGAGGGAGAAAACTGGCAACCTCCTTGGCGATCCCATGAATGAGAAATTTGAAAGCCTTATTTTCTAAAGGAGTATTTTACACGCGTAACCCCCAAGTACGCGTATTTAACCGAGGACGACCACCATGAGTTTAGGGTTAGGTATGGTATCCCCGACGCTCTCATAACATGAGTGCCAGCCCTCGGAGAATAACCTTACCAAACATAAGAGAATGAGACGTGCCTTTATACGACTTTGTTCGATTGGGGACTCCATTTACCATTACCGCCATTCATTTGTGATTTTTATAGCTTTGTAAATATACCCAACACAACTGATTGTGAACGACTGTAGGTTTCTCTTAAGTAAACTCCAAGCTGTTGCAAATTTCAGTGTGCTTAATCGACTTAATGGTTGTGGTTGATGTTTCTAAATTGGCGTGCTCTTTTTTATTCTCCAATTAATGAAGGTAAGGAGACTGGTAGATCTACCAAATTCAGATAAGAACTGGAAGAATACTTTCATTTATGTCTCCGAAGACTGGGAGCATATAAGTGTCATAGAGAATCTGCAGTTGGAGCGGCGGTGGATGACCATTTGATATATTGTTAAAATGACTTCATGGGTGTTACAGGCGAAGAAAAAAATCAAGAGTGAAAGAAAAGGCAAACCCAAAGGTGTAGTAAACCCACCAAAATACTACCCTTGGTACCAGTGATGATGTTGGCATATTTGAATTGTGCAGACTCATCACAACTCTGTAGTGCTAGCATATCGCTGCATGTCTCCCACAGATAAAATTGGCAACTGGAGGCATTATTGTTTGGGTTTGTCAAAGGGCTTACAATTGAGCTGGCCCGCTTAAAAAAACCATATGGATCTGCAAAGACGCGACATGAAAATGCGCTTCGAGATAATGCCGAGCTGTAGAGTGCTCTAACCATTCTGGCTGATGAAAGAAGTGTGTACCACAAGAAACGTATGGAGCTAATCAATAAAAAAAGGGCTGATCGTGCAAGGCAACAAGCTATTGAAGAAATATGATGAGTTGATGGCTTAGAGTGCAGGTTTGATGACTCAGAATATGACGCGTGCATAGAGGATAAAGGAGCATGTAGAGAAAATGACAGTTCTAAATTTGGAGGATGCTAACTTACGGCTGGTGGCCCTAGAAGCTAAGGCTGATAAATAGCAGTACAAAAAGAAGCTGTTGGAAAATGCAGTGCAAGACTTGGTGGATTGAAAAAGCCAGGTGATGGAAGTCGCAATGGGAATAATCGATAAAAATAAAAAAAATAAATGACCCTCGAGCTGTATAGGTTGAACCCTTGCATGTCATTGGGTCCTTTCAGGAAATTTTTTCATTTAGAGGAGCAGCTGGACCTTGCTAATAAGGGAACAAGAACCGCAGGCCCTATGACTGATCAGCTGTAGATGGTCTTTCTGATACCCTCTTAGTTTCACCAGAACATGAGTGACCGATGCTTCCCCGGGGTATGAGTTGGAAATATTGCATCAGGAACATGATCAAACCCGTCCCCAACCATAGTTGAAGATTATATCATAAATATTTATTGGTGTAATGTATTTTTTCCATAGACTTTTTGAAGTAATTTATGCATCAATGTATTCTCACTATATAAAATCAGAGGCAAAACGTGGCCCATCGCGTGACCTTTAAGGTCATGCCAATCAGCTTATTCGTGGGAGCGACCAATTCGACTTATTTCGTGGCCTTTGAAAGCTTGGTATATTACCAGTTTTCTTATAATACCATTTCTAGATATTGAGCTCAGTGTGGCCTCTTACGTAGTACCGTATGGCGTGGCTTATTATTAAAGTCGTTTGATGGACACAAGTGATCTGGGCTCAGTATAACCCATTGCATAGCTCGTATGTGCATTTATGTTCCAAATCGCAATTTATGGAGCATATAATAAACACATATAAAGGCAAAAACAGATTATTGTCTGCGTACCTCATTAAAAAAATCCTATGCGTCATCAGAAGGGAAAAGGAGCGCATATCAAATTTATATAAGATGTTGATAGAGTTTTAAATGGCTAACATTCCAAGGGTGCGTGAGTGTCGGACCATCTGAATCGGCTATACGGTAGGTAATATGGTGTCCTCAGGCGATAATTGTGTATGAACCCTCCCAATTGAGGCCCAAATTGCCTATAGCTTTATCACCTCCCCCTTGAAATACTTTTTTTATTACTAAATATCCCTCCTGTAGAGTTCTCGTTCTGAGCTTGGAGTTAAAAAAACTTTGCATAAGACTTTTGTAATGTTATGCATGTATCTGGGCTTGGTCGTGTCGTTTCTCGATCAAATCGATGTTGATAGCGTGCTCGGTATCGTTTGCGACCTCTGAGTAGTTTTCCATCCTATGGATCAGTATGATGAATTCTACTGGGACAACCGTCTCTAAATTATACACTAAAGCGAATGGGGTCTGACCATTTTACTTTGGCCTCTTCCAACTTCTTTTTGATATTGTCAAAAATGATTCGATCGGTGACCTAAACTTGGTTGTTTGCCTAGGGATAATAGAGGCTAGAAAAATGATGTCCGACGCCGTAGCAATGTAGAACTTCGTGAGGATAAAATTTTAAAATTGGGGGCCGTTATCTGTCATAAGGATACGGTGGCTACCAAAGCGGGTGAGAATGTGATGATGTACGAATTTGTATATTTATAGTTCTCTTATCCGATAAAATGCTTTAGCCTCAACTCAATTTTTGAAGTAGTCTATAGCAACCGGTAAGTATTGTCACTTCCTAGTTGCCAAAGGAAATGGCCTAACCAACTCAATCCCCCACTTATTAAAAGGGCATGAGGTTGGATTGTGAGTCATGTGCTCGCTTATCAAATGACCAGTTGTTGGCGTATTGTTGGCATGGATGGCATCCTTGCACAATATGCTCGACTTCGGCGGCCAAATTGGGCCAATAGTAACCTACAAGTAGGAAATGAAAAATCAAACTTCAGTGACCATAATGTGCTCTTGCTTCCCCTGGTCATAAATGACTCGCTCAAATTTGGATTCTAACTCTTTGATGGCTGCGGGGTAATGACGAGTCGCGTCCTCTTTGGTGTCTTAAATGTCATTCGCTTGGTTAACCACTAGCTGACAATCAGATCAGTCTCATAGTGTTCATGCTCTGCGGATACGTGACAACTTCATTCCTCCAAGAATAACCTTGTATTCAGCAGTATTATTCGTGACAGGGAAATCAAACCGAATGGTCTACCAACCAGATTTTATCCCCGTCGGTAATTTCTTAACTATACGTGCTCCGCTACCAAGTGCGCTTGAGGCCCCATCGATTTTGACAATCCATTCATGCGGGGTGTTATCTTATTGGGCTTCGGCCACACTATTCTCACCTAGTGATGTGGAAAATTCGTTAATGAAGTCGGTGATAGCATGACATTTGATCACTATACAAGGCTTGTACTTGATATTGTATTCCCTTAGCTCAGCTGAACATCTCGTTTAGTTAACCAAATATATCACTTTTTTCAATACGTACCTCATGGAAAATAATGTATGCATGGTGACAGCGTGGCTCTGGAAATAAGATCACATCTTGTGTGTCACTACCACCAATCCTATGGTTAGTTTCTCTAGATTAAGATAACGAGTTTCTTCCTCGATCAAAATTCTTCTAGTGTATTCTTTAGTTATCTTGCTGTAAGGGTAAAATCTATCAAATTATGGACCTTGAGAAAAGTGAGGCTAATTTTCCTTGTTATATATATATATATATGGAAGAGGTTTTGGTAAATTATGAACTTTTCCTTGTTATACATATATATGGAAGAGGTTTTGGTAAATTATGAACTTTTCCTTGTTATATACATATATATGGAAGAGGTTTTGGTAAATTATGAACTTCAATATCCGCTCCTTCCAATTTTGTTTAACCCATACCACCAATATCCTAATCTTGGTCTTTTCAACAATTTTCTTCTCCTAATTTTAGCAACAATAATTCCATGCCCCGCCGTGGCTTTTATAGTTTTATAGTTGTAAACCTTGTATACAGATTTTGAGGCCCAATAAGAATATTTATATTTAACTTGTTTGAAATGACATTTTCATTTATTATTATTTTGATAGACTTCTTTTTAAAGTAACGCAAGCTCATTTTCAGTTCATTTAGTAGCATGATTTGTAAGATAATGGTGCTAAAAGGAACATAACTATTGTGGAAGATATGTGATTTTTCAGATTCTTTTTTAGTGATGTATCATAGTGTGATGAATGATCCAATGGGAATGTAATTGAATGTCAGAAAGAGTATGATACATATGAATGGGAATGTAATTGGATGTCAAGAAGAGCATGATACATATGAGTCGTGTTATTTAATGACATAATGATAATTCTAGCACAAAAATAGCAGAGGTACACAAATGGATATGGTGCTTCCATTTCCACAAAACGTGTAATCCTGATTAATTATTGTAGTAACATGACATCAAATCCTGGATTAGTGTGACTGAATATAGTTTTGGATAAAGAAGATGCTTTTATATTTCGTTGTTGTTCATCTAATCTAACACCGTCGTAGCTTTCGCCGCTATCAGGTATCTACAATCCTTCATTTTATCATGCCTACGATTTTGTAGAGTATTATGGAGATCGGTTTTAGGTTTCACCAGAGATAAGCTTTAGTAGTTTCTCCTCGCATGGTCTGTTACCCTAAATACCTTCCCGTCAGTAGTGCTTTACGGCAGATGCTGACTTGCCTATTATCGTGTTGCTTATAAGCCATGTTGGTATTTATGTACTAGTTCGACTCTTATGATGGCTCCTAAAAAGTAAGGGAAGAAGGAGAAAACTGGCAACCTCCTTGGCGATCCCATGAAGGAGAAATTTGAAAGCCTTATTTTCTGAAAGAGTATTTTACACGCGTAACCCCCAAGTACGGGTATTTGACCGAGGACGACCACCATGAGTTTAGGGTTAGGTATGGTATCCCCGACGCCTCATAACATGAGTGCCAGCCCTCGGAGAATAACCTTACAAAGCATAAGAAAATGAAACGTGCCTTTATACGACTTTGTTCGATTGGGGACTCTATTTACCATTACCGCCATTCATTTATGATTTTTATAGCTTTGTCAATATACCCAACACAACTGATTGTGAACGACTGTAGGTTGCTCTTAAGTAAACTCCAAGCTGTTGCAAATTTCAGTGTGCTTAATCGAATTGATGGTTGTGGTTGATGTTTCTAAATTGGCGTGCTCTTTTTTATTCTCCAATTAATGAAGGTAAGGAGACTGGTAGATCTACCAAATTCAGATAAGAACTGGAAGAATACTTTCATTTATGTCTCCGAGGACTAGGAGCATATAAGTGTCGTAGAGAATCTGCAGTTGGAGAGGCGATGGATGACCATTTGATATGATGAGTCCGAATATTGCTACCTCTCCAGACAAGGACAGTTCGGACCAAGATCACCAGACCGGACAGGGCAATTCGAACACCTAGCCCATTGGACTGTTCGGACTATAACAAAAGTACTTAAAAACCTAAACATTTCTTGACTAAGCAGCTTGCTCTTCTACTTAGATCTCATGGGTCTCTGAACATGACCCGGGTCCATTAAACATGACCCGAAAACCCATAAAGCCCAAATATAAGGGTATAAATACCCAACCACCTGCATTTAATATGGGTAAGGAAAATTAAATACAACTAGGCTGCTTAATTCTCCCTCTACTCTCTACTCAAACATTAAACACCTACACACCTCCAAAAACTCAAAAACAAATTACAAATTTACCCTCAGACGAAAATTAACCACACCAAATTGGCGACCACAGTGGAGCACGAAGGTGCCTGAATCAAGCATTCGAAACCAACAAGAAAAGTCAGTCCGAATAAATCCGGACGCCTCAGAAGTCCCACCAGCTTTGCTCAAAGTGGTGGGTTAAAACGATGAGTACACCATCGAGGAGCGCGATAGGTTAAAAGGCGAGATAGAAGCTCTGAGGGCAAAAAAGGCTAAGATGGGCGTGAAAAAAAAACCAACAGCATCGGTTGCTCATCATACCGATAACCCTAGAGAGCATGAGCCTTCAAAGACTTATGTGAGTACCAAAAAGACTCATGCTAGCTCCAAAAATCTCACTGGTCTAAGCCAGTGGAGAGTTCTGACTCAAGCTCAGAATCTTCTGATAGCTCCTCGGATGAAAATGGAGTTGAAGAGTCCTTGTCCTCTAGCAACGATGAGGGCCGAACTAAAAAGAAGCAAAAGCTGATAAAAAAATATTCAAGGAAAAGAGATAGACATGGAAAGTTGAAGAAGAATATTGGCAAAGGGACATCTCACAGCCGGAGGCATGTAGACCGGATGCTGATGGATCCTTTTGCCTTCCACGATGAACCAGGTATCTTTGCAACTCCCAATGAGGATACTATGTTCAGTCGTGGTCGGAATTGGAGGCAATCTTCATTATCTTCCAAGATTCTGTCCAGAAACCTCCCTAAGAGGTTTGACAGCACTAAAATGGAAAAGTACGATGGCAGTACTGATCTGGATAACCATTTGGAGCAATTTAAAAACTTCATGATGAACTTTGATGATGACGACAAGCTACTTTGTAGAGCATTTTCCCAATCCTTTACGGGGAGTGCTCTACAATGGTATAACAGCCTACCACAAGGCTGCATCAAGAATTTCGATACTTTTTGGGTGGCCTTTCGAAGGCAGTTTGTGGGGAGTAAAGAGTTGAAGGGCAACGGGGACACAATAATCCATTGTGCCCAAGAACCGAACGAATCATTGGAAGAATACATAAGTCGTTTTGTGAACACCAAGAATGGGTTGGCTGATTGCTTCGAGCAAGTATCAATAGCATCCTTGAGACATGGCTTAAACCCTGGGAATTTGGCTGATTCGGTGACCAGAAAGAAAGCCATGACTTGGGGAGGGTTGCTGAATCAGGTTGGAAAGCAGATTAACGTTGATGAAACGAAGAAAACTAGGGTGCACATGCAGGTGAGGTCTGCCCGATTGCACCAAACCCCAATCAGAATCAGTCCGGGAACAAGGCAAAGGAGACCGGACAGGGGCATGGCCGGGCTAAAGCTCAATCTCAGCCAGCTGCACCTGCCCAGAGTCAACAATCCAGAAATAAAAGAGGCCCTTGGGTTCAACCGAAGTGGTTTGCAGAATTGAAAGAAAGTGTGGCCATTATTTATGATAAAACAAAGGAAGGGGTACACTATATAAGACCGGCCACACTGCAATCTCCTAGAGAACATCGCAATAACTCCTTCTGCCAATATCAGAATGATACTTGCCATACCACTGATGATTGTATAGCCTTAAAACAAGAGTTTTAGAACTTGATTGAAAGGGGAAACCTGGGGGCTTATGTCAAAAGAAGAGGAGGTAACATGCCTGACAACACTCACCGAGTTGGTCCAAGTAATGCGGCTCCGGAGGGAGCCATGGTTATAATCGAAAGGTTTGATGTGGAATCAGAATACTTGGACCCGGATCCAACTCGAAATAGAGTGGGTACCATTGAGGAATGTTCTAGAACGGTCTCTGGGCTCATTAAGTTTTTTGAGTCACTTATAATTTTTGGAGGGGATACTATGATAGCTCCTACTGCTTCTTCGAGAAAGAGGCACGTTCGTACTTTAGCTACCCAGCTAGAAGGAGGCATGACCTCCTATCAATCACAAATTCCATTCCCCTTCATTGTTTTTTATGAAGATGATTTAAGAGATATAGCTGGCCCACATGAAGATGCTATTGTCATAGGGGCATCCATTGGGGGAAATGACATAAGATGAATTTTGGTGGATATTGGAAGCTCAGCCAATATCATTTTCTTAACCACTTACAAGAGAATGAAAAATCCAGCCGCAATTCAGAGTTCGGACAGATCAATTGTGGGCTTTACTGGCAGCTCAGCAGATGTGATCGGGGAGTTTGAAGAGGAAGTTCTATTGGGCAAGGGCCCTTTCAAGAAGATGGTCAGGATACTTTTTATTGTGGTAGATTATCCCACTTTCTATAATGTTATTCTAGGGAGGTCTTGGCTCTCTAGGATGCATGCAGTGGCTTCAACAGTCCACCAATGTTTGAAATATGTTGCTCAAGGGCAGGTGGGAGTTGTCCGAAGCAGTCAAAAGGTTGCAAGGGAATGTTATGCTACAGCCCTGGCACCCCGGACGTTGGGGGCAGTTCGTATCAACGAGCAATAGCAATTTGAGGGGCTTTCTGGGGGTGAGGGTGAAATTGATGACCCCAGAGAGGCCGCTGGAGTATTAATACCAGTCGAAGAGGTAGAAACACATTGTTAGAAGAAGGAAAAAGTGTCAAGATAGGGTCTAGAATGCCACCCGATCTGAAAAGTGAGATGTTAAAGTTTTTGAAAAGCCATCAGCATGTTTTTGCTTGGTGCAATGCTGATGTTACTGGGGTTCCAGTAGATGTGATATCACATCACCTATCTGTCCGGAAAGACGTAGCACCAGTGGTTCAAAAGAGAAGGGCTTTTTCCAAGGAAAAGGCTGATGTTATTGTGCAAGAGGTTGAAAGGCTCACAAAGATGGGGCATATCAAGGAGTCTCAATATCCTTGGTGGACTGCCAATCCGGTCCTGGTGAAAAAGAAAAATGGCAAGTGGCGCATGTGCATTAACTTCACAGACCTCAATAGGGCTTGCCCAAAATATTTGTATCTAGTTCCCCGGATTGACCAGCTAGTAGACTCCACCTCTTGGAATAAGCTGCTATCCTTTATGGATGTTTTCTCCGGATACAATCAGATCCAAGTAGATCCGAAGGATCAAGAGCATACCACATTTTTCACTGACATGGGTCTTCATTGCTACAAAGTAATGCCGTTTGGGTTGAAAAATGTTGGGGCTACTTATTAGAGATTGGTGAACAAAGCCTTTGCTGATCAGATTGGAAGAAAAATATGGAAGTATACATCGATGACATAATGGTGAAAAGTGTGGATGAGCAATTGCACTTAACTGACCTCCAAGAAACTTTTACCAACTTAGTGAAAGTAAATTTAAAGCTAAATCTAGAAAAATGTGTGTTCGGAGTACAATCCGGGAAGTTCCTAGGTTATATAATAAGTGAGCAAGGGATACAGCCCGATCCGGACCAACTTAATGCTCTATTTCAAATGGAGCCTCCTCAGAATATTAAAGAAGTACAACGATTAACGGGGAGGTTAGCTGCTTTAAACAGATTTATCTCAAGGTCTTCGGACAGATGCGCCCCGTTTTTTCAAACCTTGAAGGGTGCGAAGGGATTGGATTGGACATCACAGTGTGATGAGTCTTTCAATGAAATCAAGAAGCATTTGTCCTCTCCTAAAACCTTATTTAAACCAGTTGATGGAGAGACACTCTTCGTATATTTGACAGTTTCAAGTTGTGACATCAGTGCTGTGTTAGTAAGAGAGGTGGATAATTACCCCCATCCAGTGTACTACATTAGCAAAAGCTTGATAGATGCCGAAAGACGCTATTTGAAACTTGAAAAATTAGCATTGGCCCTGGTGATAGCTGCAAGAAAGATGAGATCTTATTTCTAGGCTCATCCTATTATCCTCCGAACATCTTTTCCTTTGAAAAATGTTCTCCAAAAGGCAGACATTTCAAGTAGGATGACTAAGTGGTCGGTATAATTAGGGGATTTCGATATAGATTTTGCTCCCCGAACAGCAGTCCAAGCCCAAGTTGTGGCCGAATTTTTAGTTGAATTCCACTCTCATAGAGATTCGAAGCAGACTACTGAGATGAAAGATAAAAAGGTCTGGGTCGTCCGGACGGATGGTGGATCCAGCACTATGGGATATGGTGCAGGGGTGTGCTTAACTTCTCCATATGGTGACAAAATGTACCAGGCTATATGTTTTGCTTTCAGGGCTTCTAATAATGAGTCCGAATACGAAGCAGCTATAGCTAGTTTAAAATTAGCTTATATTTGTGGGGCTAAAAGGGTCAAGCTAATGAGTGACTCCCAGCTTCTTATCCACCATGCTCAAGGTCAATCTGAGGCTAAAAAGGAGCGACTAGTGAAGTATTTGCTTCTTCTTAAAAATGAGGCACTCAAGTTTAAAAGCGTTGTTTATGAGCATATACCCCGGACAGAAAATGAGCTGGCAGATTCGTTGGCAACTATAGCTTACACAGAGGCATATCCATGGATCCATGTGCTAGAGAGCCCCTCCATTCAACTTAGTATGAGTAAAGAGGAAGAAATATTTGAAGTACAGGTGAAACAACCTCAGGATTGGAGATTTCCTCTCCTGCAATACCTCTCCGACGGCATCTTGCCTCCGGACAAATAATTAGCAAGAAAACTGAAACACAAGGCGCGTGGTTTTATCATACTGAGAGACATTCTGTATAAAAATTCTTACAGTAAACCTCTTCTGCGCTGTTTGGGGGATGATGAATCTCAAGTAGTCCTCTCCGAATTGCATGATGGCGAGGGATCAGATCATTATGGATTCAGGGCTCTAACAAGGAGAGTTTTACTGGCTAGCTACTATTGGCCATCTATCATGCAGGATGCTAAAGAGCTGGTAAGAAGGTGTGACCCATGCCAGAGATACAACAATGAAATTCATATCCCAGCCATTCCTCTAGAGTCAATTTCTGAGCCTATACCTTTTTCTCGATGTGGGTTGGATTTAGTGGGGCCTCTCCCTATGGCGTCCGGAGGGCGCAAAACTATAATTGTTGCTATAGATTACTTTTCAAAGTGGATTGAAGCAGCCCCACCTGGCAGGAACAACATCAAAAGCTGTCATAAAATTCATTTTATCCAACATCTGTTGCAGATTCGGTGTTCCACAAAAGATAACAACAGACAATGGGCCACAGTTTGACAATAGAGAGATGAAGAGTTTATGTGCTTCAAGGGGTATACAACATTGTTTCTCTTCGCCTTTCCACCCACAAGCAAATGGTCAGGCTGAAGTGGCTAACAAAACTATATTGTCCGGTTTAAAGAAGAATCTGGAAGGAGCTGCTGGGAAGTGGCCCCAGCTATTTACAAGAGGTCTTGTGGGCCTACCGGACAACACCTGGGGCTGCAACACAAGATTCACCCTTTGCCTTGGTCTATGGGATGGATGCAGTAGCCCCCATAGAGGCGACTCTCCCATCATTTCGGGTTCACAACTTCTCCGAATGCGCTAACGAAGTGGCGATCAGAGGTCAGCTTGACCTGGTAGAGGAAAGACGAGTTAAAGCTTACCTTAGAGCTGCACACTATCAGGGTTTTATGAGAAGCAGATTTGCTTCTAAGGTTAAAAGAAGAGATTTCCAGCCGGGGGACAAGGTATTGAGGAAAGTCTTCTTACACACTAAAGAGAATCTGCTCGGCAAATTGGCCCCGACTTGGGAAGGACCTTATATGGTTGTTGAAAGGCTTAAACCTGGAACATATTGGCTAGAAGACAAGGATGGAAGAGTTTTGACCCACCCTTGGAATATCGAACATCTCCGGATGTACTTGGAGTAGCATTTGTGTAAATATTTACTTGTTTAAACATCCATGTAAATATTTGGGGGCATACTCTTTCCTACTTTGGTGGCGCATGGAGGTTTTAATGAGGTGTCCGGGTTTTTAATGAAATTTGATGCCTTCTTAAAAAATTTCCGAAGTGTTCTTACTTTGTCTTTTGTCACACCATCCGGATTGAAATAAAAGAGTGATGACCACTTAAACATTCGTCATCGGAGAATTTAAACACTCTCACTATGAAATAACTAAGGGCTATTTAAACACTAGCCATCAAAATTGAAACAGACTATGAAAGAATGTGAGAATTGTGCAAAACAAGGATATTTATTGAAATAACTTAAGTGCCTTGGCCTTCCAAGGACTTTCAATTTGTCAAGCAGAGTAAAAGATCTATCCGGTCAGATACCGGACACACTTACAAAAAAGGTGCCTTGGCCTTCCAAGGACTTTAGTTTAGATAACATGAAAAGTAAAAAGTAATTCATAATTTAAGACTAAGCCTTTGAAGATGGCTCAGCTTCATCCATTTTGTTCTTCCCTTTGGGATCGTCTTTCTTTTCAGGAGGACCCTCCCCGGCATTTTCTTCTGCCTCGTCAGAAGAGGAAGCACTGGAGTAGTCATGCAAGTCTCCATCAGCCATGGTGTGGAAGGGAAGGTCTTCGTACTCTACATGAAGCCACAAATCACCTAAGTTCCTCTTCGGGAACTTCTCATGGAAGAGCAGGACCATGTCTGATTTTACCTTGGCATACATTTGCTCTTGAGTGTCGATCACGTTGTTGGCATAAGCATCGATCTTGGCTTGGATTTTGGCCTCCTGCTCCCTTAGCAGATCAGCTTTCTCCTCTGCAGCCTTGGACACTGTGTTCTCAAGCGCAATCTTGTCACTGATCAAGTTGTTGATAATTTGGTCCTTGCCCTTGGTCTCCTCTTTTGAAGAGTTGAGATCTTTCTATGCTCCGGACAACTTCTCCCGGAGATCCTTGATGGTGTCTTCCAGAGTAGCAACTTTGGTGGTCCACTCCTCCTGATTCTATTTCAGCTCCTCGTTCTCGCCTTTTAAAATATTAGCATGTTGAGTGGCGGTGAGAAGGTCGTCGGACAGCCTCTCCTTATCAGACTTGAGGTCTTTGATAATGTCGGCTTGACTTCGAACTTGCTTCTCCAAAGCAAGCACCGGCTGAACACTACTTAATAAAGAGTGAGCTATAATGTCCCTTTCACTTGAAACAGTAAAAGTCATACCATTAAAAGTGACGGTGTTTGAAGTACTTGGAGGGAGGTAAGGCCCAGCAAAATCGTCTCCGGGAGGTTAATAAAGTACTCACCAAGCCCACCAAGACCATTGATGTCTACCCCATCAATGCTAAGACCTCCCCCTTCGACCTCATCAGTTTGGAAGTCACCAGGTATCTCTTCTGCTTGTGTTCGGTCAATCGGATCAACCTGGGGGAGAGGCTCCGGAGGCCGGAGAGAAAGTTCGTCACCCTTTGAAGTCTTCTTCTTCTTGGCCTCCCTATCCTTGTTTTCAGCTCCCCGTTTACAGTCTCTTTTGGAAGCCTTTGGTGGTGTTGGGGAGTGAGCTTCTTGCCTAACAATTTCCTACTCTATCACTTCTAAGAGAGCAGCATCAATCTGGTTTGGGGGTGGCCCCTCCGGATTGGTTAAAACAGCTTCCTCCACCTCAGCAGGGTCCGCTCCACCTGCCACTTTCTTGCCCTTCTTCTTTTTGCATTTCATCTTACTCGGGGCCTTGGCCCGGCCTGGCAAGTAAAGTGTCCCATCCAGTTCGTGCGTCCTCTTGAGCACTACGTCCGGAGGGGGTTGAGTGGTGAGATCTTCCCAGGTTAAGTCCCTCCGGCCAGTAGTGTTCCAGAGGTGAGACCTTGCTAAGTTTCCCCCCGTGAAAGCATCGTGGAATCGGTTTCCCCATTTCTCAGAAGCCTAAGTATTAATCTTCGTGCAAGTGACCTGTCCGGACTTTAGGTAGTCCGTAAAATCTTTGGGTAGCACTGCTAAGAAAAAAGATAAAAATAGTCAATTTAAGCAAATTTGATAAAAGAAAAGATAAGAATATAAAGAAAAAGTCATACGATCACTCCTCCATCTGCTGGTGAGGAGACTTGGGTTGACTCCGGCCTTGATTTTCCTCCCATTTTCCCAAGCCCCACTTACAAATAGGAATTGAGTCATCAAGTTCCTCTCCGACTCTAGCAGGTCATCCACAACTTTGAAGTTGTCCCCCATATTGAAGTGGTAAAAAGGGATGTGGGGGTTTCTATAGTGGCTGGCCACAGCAGCAAACTCCTTCATTGGTAGAGGGATCCCGGAGAGCCTAGAGGCCATAATGCAGGCCATAAGGGTGTACCAAGCATTGGGACTCAGCTGGCTTGGACAGAGCTTTATCAGATGAAAGTTTCTGACGATCTCTGGGTCCAAGGGGAATCTGAGCCCCCAATTAAACAGCTCCGTGAAGATGACTATCTCGCTCAACTTGCAGTCCATGGGAGTTTCGGGGTCTATAGGAATTCTTATCTTCACGTTCTCCGGAATTCCCCATTTCATACGCATCCGGCCCAGCTCAGCTGTGTGGATGAATGCGTAGTTGATCTTTTGCAGGGCGAGGAGGTACTTAACATTGACCTTGTGAAAACAAGGCCCTACCCTTCCTTTGAGACACTCCGGCTGATCCGGATGCCTCAAGCACAACTTTTCTTTGCCCTTGTCCTTTTGAGCAGTAACAGCACCAATAGTCTGTCCGGAAGGCTCAGACTCGAATGGAGCCTCTTCAATAGAGTCCTCCCTTATTTCCTCCATAATTGAGGAAGAATTTTCAGTAGCAGTGGTAAGGGGAATATTTAGATTTGGCTCAGCCTGACTTCCGGACTGCTGAGTTTCAGTATTTTCTTGGTTCCTAGCCTCCGGTTAGGGCTCTGGTGTAGACATTTCTCTTCGAGGACTTGAACCAGTGCCCTCTGGACCGGACAGCCTGTCTTTTGGTGCTCTAATGGGTGCCTCTGACCCAGTACTACTGTCCTTGGCACCCAATTTCGAAGGGGTGCCCTTAGAAGCTTGACCCTTGACCAGCCGACCTTTTCTTCGGTCAACTAATTTCTGAGGGGAGGTTTCAGCATCTGACCCCATGGCTAAGAAAGGGGAGGGTTTTTTAAAGCTTGTAACTGTTAAACCTGGTTCAACGATGGGTTCCGACTCTTGAACCGAGGAGCCTGAGATAATAGGTGAAAGATTGGTTTGAAATAACTTCTTCGGTTTGATGCCCTTTATGGAGGAAGAACCTTGATCTGATTCTGTGTGTGAAGTTGCTGGTTTGTCGATGGGCGAAGCGGGTAAGCCTGCTGTAATTCGCCTTTCCATTTCAACCTTTTGCGTCTTTTCTAATTCAAAGAGGTTGAGCCACCTGCCTTTGATCAAAGTGTTCCGAGCCGTGAACATAAACAATCTGGGTAAAAATTTGTTTTGGAGAGAAAAAGCTTTGAGGATTTACAGAGTAAAAACGAGAGTGATGGTGAAACAATAGAAAGTGTTTCAATTTATAGTAAATATAAAAAAAGAGTCTTGATTCCTAGGAGAATTCGAAAAGATTAGTAATGATTAAAAGACGACGGTGACATCACCCTCATTAATGAAGAGGTTGCTTTTCGAAGAAGGTTGGTGCGAAATTCAAGGTGAAAAAACGGCTGGAATAACCAACCAAAAAGTGACACGTGTCCCATGAACTTTGGCAAAAAACTGTTTGGATTCACAAAGTTTTTTCAGTCCGGATAAAACCATAGCACAAGTCGAAAGACCTGTCCGGATAAAACTGCCCCTGATATCAGACTGTTTTTCAGGTTTTTGACAAAGGCATTTGAACAAACACCTAAAAAAGGGGATCCTGATGAGTCCGAATATTGCTACCTCTCCGAACAGGGACAGTTCGGACCAAGATCACCAGACCGGACAGGGCAATTCGAACACCTAGCCCATTGGACTGTTCGGACTATAACAAAAGTACTTAAAAACCTAAACACTTCTTGACTAAGCAGCTTGCTCTTCTACTTAGATCTCATGGGTCTCTGAACATGACCCGGGTCCATTAAACATGACCCGGAAACCCATAAAGCCCAAATATAAGGGTATAAATACCCAACCACCTGCATTTAATATGGGTAATGAAAATTATATACAACTAGGCTGCTTAATTCTCCCTCTACTCTCTACTCAAACAGTAAACACCTACACACCTCCAAAAACTCAAAAACAAATTACAAATTTACCCTCAGAAGAAAATTAACCACACCATGATATATTGTTAAAATGACTTCATGGGTGTTACAGGCGAAGGAAATCATCAAGAGTGACAGAGAAGGCAAACCCAAAGTGTCGTCAACCCACCAAAATACTACCCTTGGTACCAGTGCTGATGTTGGCATATTTGAATTGTGCAGACTCATCACAACTCTGTAGTGCTAGCATATCGCAGCATGTCTCCCACAGATAAAATTGGCAACTGGAGGCATTATTGTTTGGGTTTGTCAAAGGGCTTACAACTAAGCTGGCCCGCTTAAAAAATCCATATGGATCTGCAAAGACGCGGCATGAAAATGCGCTTCGAGATAATGCCGAGCTGTAGAGTGCTCTAACCATTATGGCTGATGAAAGAAGTGTGTACCACAAGAAACGTATGGAGCTAATCAATGAAAAAAAGTGCTGATCGCGCAAGACAACAAGCTATTGAAGAAATATGATGAGTTGATGGCTTAGAGTGCAGGTTTGATGACTCAGAATATGACGCATGCATAGAGGATAAAGGAGCATGTAGAGAAAATGACAGTTCTAAATTTGGAGAATGCTAACTTACGGGTGGTGGCCCTAGAAGCTAAGGCTGATAAATAGCAGTACAAAAAGAAACTTGTTGGAAAATGCAGTGCAAGACTTGGTGGATTGAAAAAGCCAGGTGATGGAAGTCGCAATGGGAATAATCGATAAAAATTAAAAAAAAATGACCCTCGAGCTGTATAGGTTGAACCCTTGCATGTCATTGGGTCCTTTCAGGAAATTGTTTCATTTAGAGGAGCAGCTGGACCTTGCTAATAAGGGAACAAGAACCGCATGCCCTATGACTGATCAGCTGCAGATGGTCTCTCTGATACCCTCTTAGTTTCACCAGAACATGAGTAACCGATGCTTTCCCGGGGTATGATTTGGAAATATAGCATCAGGAACATGATCGAACCCGTCCTTAACCATAGTTGAAGATTATATCATAAATATTTATTGGTGTAATGTATTTTTTCCATAGACTTTTTGAAGTACTTGTAGTAAACGTTTCTTTGGTAACTTAGTGAATTGAAAATGTTTGTAATGTATGCATCAATGTATTCTCACTATATAAAATCAGAGGCACAACGTGGCCCATCGCGTGACCTTTAAGGTCATGCCAATCATCTTATTCGCGAGAGCGACCAATTCGACTTATTCTGTGGCCTTTGAAAGCTTGGTATATTACCAGTTTTCTTATAATACCATTTCTAGATATTGAGCTCAGTGTGGCCTCTTACGTAGTCCCCCATGGCGTGGCATATTATCCTAGTCGTTTGATGGACACAAGTGATCTGGGCTCAGTATAACCCATTGCATAGCTCGTAGGTGTGTTTATGTCCCAAATCGCAATTTATGGAGCATATAACAAACACATATAAAGGCAAAAACAGATAATTGTCTTTAATAAAAGAAAATGCGTGCCTCATTAAAAAAATCCTATGTGTCATCAGAAGGGAAAAGGAGCGCATATCAAATTTATATAAGATGGTGATAGAGTTTTAAATGGCTAATATTCCAAGGGTGCTTGAGTGTCCGACCATCTGAATCGGCTAGACGGTAGGTACTATGGTGTCCTCAGGTGATAATTGTGTATGAACCCTCCCAATTGAGGCCCAAATTGCCTATAGCTTTATCACCTCCCCCTTAAAATACTTTTTTTATTACTAAATATCCCTCTCGTAGAGTTCTTGTTCTGAGCTTGGAGTTAAAAAAAACTCCGCATAAGACTTTTGTAATGTTATGCATGTATATGGGCTTGGTCGTGTCGTTCCTCGATCAAATCGATGTTGATAGCGTGCTCGGTATCGTTTGCGAGCTCTGAGTAGTTTTCCATCCTATGGCTCGGTATGATGAATTCTACTGGGACAACCGCCTCTAAACCATACACTAAAGCGAATGGGGTCTGGCCATTTTACTTTGGCCCATTCCAACTTCTTTTTGATATTGTCCAAAATGATTCCATCGGTTACCTAAACTTGGTTGTTTGCCTAGGGATAATAGAGGCTAGAAAAATGATGTCCGACGCCGGAGCATCTGTAGAACTTCGTGAGGATAAAATTTTAAAATTGGGGGCCGTTATCTGTCATAAGGATACGGGGGCTACCAAAGCGGGTGAGAATGTGATGATGTACGAATTTGTATATTTATAATTCTCTTATCCGACAAAGTGCTTTAGCCTAAACTCAATTTTTGAAGTAATCTATAGCAACCGGTAAGTATTGTCACTTCCTAGTTGCCAAAGGAAATGGCCTAACCAACTCAATCCCCCACTTATTAAAAGGGCATGAGTTTGGATTGTGAGTCATGGGCTCGCTTATCAGATGACCAGTTGTTGGCGTATTGTTGGCATGGATGGCATCCTTGCACAATATGCTCGACGTCGGCGGCCAAATTGGGCCAATAGTAACCTATAAGTAGGAAATGAAAAATCAAACTTCGGTGACCATAATGTGCTCTTGCTTCCCCTGGTCATAAATGACTCGCTCAAATTTGGATTTTAACTCTTTGATGGCTTCAGGGTAATGACGAGTCGCGTCCTCTTTGGTGTCTTAAATGTCATTCGCTTGGTTAACCACTAGCTGACAATTAGATCAGTCTTATAGTGTCCATGCTCTGCGGATACATGACAACTTCATTCCTCTAAGAATAACCTTGTATTCAGTAGTATTATTCGTGACAGGGAAATCAAACCTGATGGTCTACCAACCAGATTTTATCCTCGTCGGTAATTTCTTGACTATACGTGCTCCGCTACCAAGTGCGCTTGAGGCCCCATCGATTTTGACAATCCATTCATGCGGGGTGTTATCTTATTGGGCTTCGGCCACACTATTCTCACCTAGTGATGTGGAAAATTCGTTAATGAAGTCGGTGATAGCATGACATTTGATCACTGTACGAGGCTTGTACTTGATATTGTATTCCCTTAGCTCAGCTGAACATCTCGTTAGTTAACCAAATATATCACTTTTTCAATACGTACCTCATGGAAAATGATGTATGCATGGTGACAGTGTGGCTCTGGAAATAAGATCACATCTTGGGTGTCACTACCACCAATCCTATGGTTAATTTCTCTAGATTAAGATAACGGGTTTCTTCCTCGATCAAAATTCTTCTAGTGTAGTAGATCGACCATTGTACGCCTTCTGGCTCATGAACTAACATTGCACTAATTGAAAAAGTAAAAACTAAAAGGTATAGTAAAAGGGGTTTACCCAAGGTAGGAGCAGATATGATTTCAGGAGATGTACGGTATATTTTTTTACCCTCGATTCTCGTGTAATCAAAGAAATGTGACTGATGGGCTACACTCAGGATTCAAACTTCTAGCAAGTCATATCAATTCAACATCATAATATGGGTAAGACCTTTAAAGCCTTTGTGCAACTCGCCTTATCTTTCGTAAGGAGAAATAGAATGCATTGGTAAGATCTTTGTGTTCCAACCGTGTTGAATAGGTTGTCCTTCTTCTTCGACCAGTTTATAAATCTTATGCTTACCTTTAGCTACTACCATGTAAGGTCCGGTCCAGTTCAACTTGAACTTCTCGAGCACCTTATCCTTACTATGTATGAATATGCATATGAGGATATTTTTACCAAATTTGAATCTTAGGAAGTAGATTTTGGAATTATATATATATATTCTTCATGAGGTTTTTTGGTACTTTGTGCGTATGTGAGATTTCCTTCTCTTGATTCAAGTTTTGATTTTCTACCTTCATAATTTATTCTTTCATTATAGTTAGATACTTAAAATATAGGTAAAGTTGTTTTTACATGCATTATGAATTCTATCTCGTAGAACATAGCAAAAGGAGCTTCAACGATAGATGACAAGTGGTTTGGTATGACCAAAACATCTCTCAAAATAATTTTGGCCACTTCCTGGATGTGCCTCCATGATTCTTTTATATAATCTAAGATATTTATGTTGTTCACCTTCACTTGACCTTTTTTTATTTGTGGAATGACAAATAAAATTATCATGTGATACCTCAAAGTAGGCAGAAAAGCGCCAGGCGGTCGTTCTAAAATTGCAAGCTTTGTCCATATTGATTACTCAAGGTACTCCATATCTACAACATTGGTTTATTTTTATAAATATTATGAATTTCTTTACCCTAATATTTTCCTAAATCTTATTCTTCCACCCATTTTGAGTAGTAATTTACCTCTCATATGAGGTATCGCCTGCTTCTAGAGGCTTTTGTTAAGGTTTCTAGGATGTCGATCCCCCACCTACAAAATGATAAAAAAAAATTGATATTGTCTCAAGGGGAATAGTTTGTATGTAGATGGAGTTGGAAAATCACTTATATTCGTCTCTGCGTTTGAAAAAGTCTTTGCCATTTGCTAATATAATTGACCAATACTATCATTTTAAGAGGACTCTCATCTGCAACATCTTGTAGATTTAGTGAGAAATGAATTCCCTTTCATGAAGTTTTTTCAATACAAAGGTACACTCTCATGGTGTGAGACATCGAAGGAGTGGTTTGGCGAGGCTATTCTTGTATAATGTCTCTGTCAACCATATGCATTTGGCTGCTCTAATTTTATGCAGCAACCATCAGCTCTGTCTTATGGTACAAAACGTTTTATAAGGTATGCTTGCTCAAGAATTTTCATCTTAAATGAGCATTACTTTGTCTATTGAGTTATTGTACATAATCATGTCGTGTAAGGACATTAAAGGCTTCTCCTAAATAGTTATTCATGGTTTTAAATATGTAAAGTCCAAATCAACACTAACATATGTCGTTCAATTCTCTGTCTTTGGCATTTATTCGAGTCTAACTTGTTCAAATAAGGTTGTTTGGCGGAAAATCTCCCTTGGATACTAAATCAATTTGTCCTTTTTTGCTTATATTTAACATATGGCCTAGTTGACCATAAGTTAAGAGTTAACGATTATATTCACCTTTCAGACCTTGCATATTTGGGTGAGTCTTAGACTTGATACGGAAACTTCATACTTTTCCTCGTTGTTGGAGACAATGAAGCCGAACTTGAGGGATTGATTCAAAGTGTCTCCCAAATGGGATATCAATTACACCAATTTACCATAGTCCTAATTGTTACTTCCCCCGTTAGTTTGAACCTGCCACGTTGGTCGAGTGGTTTTTCGAAGGTAGGGGACTATCAAACTAGAATCCAGTCAACAAGTTTGCCATTACTTGAGCTTGGGTAGCAATATGTGACTCGAAGTGAATGTCGAAGTATTCTAACTTTCCTCACCATCTAGTTAGTCCGTATATGTTTTTAGGTTTTAGAATCCATTCGTAAAGAGAAAGAAGTTTCCTAGCCTCTATATACAAAACGAGATTATATTATGTTAACTATAGATCTCGTGTCTTAATGTATAACTGAGATTTACTAACATAATATATAGTTCGAGATGTATTCCCTTCTTCTCTAACAAGCACTATTTCAAACTCACCATTATTCAGCTTTGTTAGGACATCTTGTGAGGAAAGTAATTATTGGACCTTATTGAGTTTCTAGTCGCATATGAAATTTTGATTTAAATGGCTAAACCTTTTTAATATTGGGAAGAAGGGTTGACTTTCGTCCAAACCAGTTTAGACCAGTAAACTTTCATGCCAAGGTTTGGACCTCGTTAATATTGTGCAAATTACAGACGGTTTTGATAGTTGCCTAGA
This sequence comes from Limnanthes douglasii subsp. nivea, assembly GCA_036936605.1. NCBI lineage: Eukaryota > Viridiplantae > Streptophyta > Magnoliopsida > Brassicales > Limnanthaceae > Limnanthes > Limnanthes douglasii. Next base: position 171,455,642 of record JAUPFV010000004.1, on the reverse strand, counting down.
GTTTTCTTCTATATATTTCTCACTAACAAGATACCCTAAAAACTTCTCACACCAAACTTCGAAGGTACAATTCTTGAGATTCAATTTTAGGTTGACTTTTTTATGGTTGGCAAAAGTCCCAGCAAAGTCTGTTAGATGATCTGCATAATGGTTACTTGTAAACATTATGTCATTGATGTAGGCCTGAAGATTGAACCCAAGATGGCTTGAAAATATCTTATTGCCCAAACTCTAGTATGGTCATACTCGATAAAATTCTTCTTTGATGTGGTTGGCTTGGTTGCTATCACTTTTATAGTTTCTTGAGAGAATGGTCTTCACTTCAGCTTTATAGGTTAAAACCTATTGTTTATAGACTGTGTGTGGCACATCACTTCGGTAGGCATGATAGTAACATCTTGTTTATCCTAGGATAATCTATCCAAGTTTCATGATAAAACTATAGTAGTCGATTTGGTAATTACCCCACATATATCTGCCGATGTGGAGAACTTTTACTTTTTATATCGCTATGTTTTCCACTTCCTCTTATAACTCGACTAGGTGGAAGGCTCTTACATGTCATTCATGCTGTTGAGGATGATTATGACATATTAATTATTATTTTTTGGGCACTAAAGAGGTAAGTAGCAATATCTGGAAAGTATTTTGTTACTTTGGCTCACAATTACCTGACCATTTATTATGTAATGAAAGTATTGGGGTATAATTGAAACTATACATGCATATAATATACTCATGGTCTATCGAATATGGAATTGTACGGGGACCGATATCTACCACCATAAACAAGCACTTGACATGCTTCATATAATCTTGTTGGCTTATAATCACCTCCAGATTTAGCTTACCCATGATCAGGGTGTACATCCCGATGAATCCAATTATACATATCTTTGATGGTGTAAATATTGGTACAACATGCATTTTCTCATATGTACTTTTAAACATGCCATTTTCCAAACTGGTAGTTTCCACCATAATTATCCCATCTTCTATGTTCACAATCTTGGCCGCAATTATAATTGTATCCTCATCTGATGTCGCAACTCTGAGAAGTTTATCATCGTCAAAATTTATAATATGGTAATGGTTTCGGTAAAAGTACACCAAGGTTTGACCATAACATTGGATCCTTAAGTATTTACATGTATTTTCCTATAATATCAAATAATCCTTGAGAGCGTGTCACCCTTTGCTATTGTAAAATGGACTTGTGGGTTCAGATTTGGGTCGAAGTATTCATCAAATATGTCAAAGATATCCATTTTTCCACGACTCTTGGAAGTTTGATAACAATGACCGTTTGTTGATGCTTTACCATCACTAATTGTCGAGGCTTGGTCGTAGCTTGTCTCAGCTCGATGTTGGGATCTTTTTTGTCAAAAAGATGAAGACCCGAGTGTAATGCCCTATATTGTTGTCAAATTTCCAGTGCTTTTCTTTTTGTCTTACCTTTTCTTAGAGGTACACATCTTCTCGGGCATACAAAATTTGACTATATTTTTTTATCTTTTCGTAGATCACTCTCAATGTTTTTTTTAATTTCTGTGCAAGCCCCCATTTTTGTTCTGCTCTAACATTTCGATGTTTTTGTAATGATTACTATTGTTGTAGTTTATCATGACTTTACTATAGAATCTTTAATTTTTCTTCTTCGGCTTCATGAGAGGTTTAGAAAAAAGGCTTATATTTGAGCCACAATAAGGGGGTCATTGATATTTGACAAACGATGATTCGAAAATTAGGTGTTTGGAACCTTGGGATCTTGACATGCATAATCACATCAGATTTGATATATTTTTCCACCTAGCTAGCATATCATCAAAGTTTAAAGGATTTTTTTATGATGTTTTCATTCGAAAGTACCACAAATTTTCCTTATCTAAGATACACAGGTCATCATATCGTTGCAATCTTCTATGTTATTTTTGGTTTAACAAAGTGATGATTGTCTTCTATAATACTTTCATTTGACTGCTGATGATTTTTTCTCACCATATCATTTGAAGACCTTAGAGCTGATAAACGTGTTCCTGAATATGTTTCACAACATGTTGAAGCTTAGGGTGATACTTAGTGGAAGCTGGTTGAACCATATCAGAGCATTTCTTCGAAATTCATGGAAAATGCTCGATAGATGAGCATATTATCTCCCTCAAAGCCCGATATTTCATTTCTAAGCTGCTCAATGTAGTGCTCATGGTCTCATGTTCTATCATAATTACCCATTTTGTATTTATTAAAATTTGATGGTAAGTATCCATATAGGATCTCTAGAGACAATTGAGAATAGCTGAAGCTAAAAATTGGTTAAAGTACTCGTGTGGTGCTTATGGTATTATGGGCCGTCATACTTGTCCATTTTGTATTGATTGAGCTTCGGTGGTAACTGTCCATATAATAATTTAAAGACAGTAGAGAACAGGTCAAGCTAAATATTGGCTCAACAAAAGATAAGATTATGATATATATATATATATATAGGTTGTCATTCTAGCAAAATAATACGCCATTTGAGGTGGGTGGCTAGACCAAGACTGAGCTGCAAAAGGAAGACGTGGTTTTCTTGGATTGTCATGTTGTATCCTTGAAGATCTGATGAAGGTATTAGACTAGCATGTAAGATGAATGGATGATATGATGGTGGACCACTGGAGGGTTCTAGTGGTTCAAATGAACAATTGGGAAAATTGAGAAATGAATTTTGTGGCCCGGTTAACCATAGATGGAGCCAACGAATGACTTTGGTTGTGAGTTCTTCTTGTCACACTGAATGAGGATCAAATGTGAACATTATACTATTCTTATTTCTAAGATAATAAGAGGAAAATTTAATTACTCTTCCTTCAATATCAAGAACGATGGCAGCGAGAGCAATGATTTCCAGATCTGCAAGCATACTTGTGATTGAAGTATTGTGTGAAGTATCTTACATTTGAATGCTCGGTATGGGAATAGTAAATAAGTCGGTTTTGCCTGAAAATATCCAAGTAGTGGAGCCTGAGCATATGAGGTGGTATTATCTCCTTCTCCAGAGTTGTTGGCCTTTGGTGGAGGGAAAATAACAGAGCGCAAGGTTTGTCAAGGCATCGAGTTTATATCCACCAGCAGATTACGGATCATCATGATATCCATCAACTCTAACTATCTTATCTTATCCAACTAATATTAGATTTCTATAGTGGGGAGGTAGAAACCCATTAAAAGAATACTAGCTTTAAACTTATAGAAATGTAAGATATTGATATTTTGGTTTCTTTTATGAATAATTAGTAGAGACTGTGAAAGTGTTCGAATGAAGTTCCATAGATTTTTCACTTATAGGGACCTCAATTTCCCATAAACTACATCAATTCAGTGATGTGTTTTAGTGAAGGGTGTTCCCGGTTGAGGAATGGTGGTCGGAGTGATGAATATCACCGAAACGTAGGTTAAATTGTAATGCAAATATGTAATATGGTTGAAGGATAAATTACCAAATTGATGACAGAATGTGAAAGTTATGTCGGTGTTAGTTCAACAACGGTTAAATTGATGAAGATCATGGAAAAATGGAATGATGTGGTTAAAGAGTTTGTCTAAGCGAGTGAGTGAAGCATTAAGTAATGGAGAAAGTGGCCTATGAAATATGAGACATGTTGGAGGAAGAAAGTAAACGAATAGCTATGAGACGGTTGAAATCGTATACTCTAAAACATTGTATGGTTTCAACCAAAAAGGTCAAAATCTCATGTTGTTAGGTTACATCGTACAATATTTGATTTTGGTAAATTTGTATGTCATATCTCAATACCTGATTTGATCCTTTGGATTTAGACTTTAAAATTTTGCATTGGATTTTAACCATTTGGATTGAAAACTCTAATTGGTAACATGTGTAGATGTTTTGTGTAATTTGTTTTTAAAATTTGTTCAAATAAACATTAAATTTGTACTAAAAATAGTATATACTTTAACAGTAGTTTATTTGTGTTTTTCTAAACGTGGCATACATTCTTCATTTTCTACGGATTTGATTTAAGGTAAAATAGGTTTTGAATTTATTTTTATTTAAAAAAGTAAAGAATGTGTTTTGTTTGGATAAAATGGACGTTGATTAAGCTAAGCGTTTTTTTATTAAATGATGTATTTAATAAAATAAATGACAATCATTTGTAAACTAAATATGCCATTAAAAAAACTAGACAGTATTATTAAATTTGTTTGTTCTACTTATTTTATTCTTTAGCGCTTTTCTCAACATGGTCCATTTCTCTCCACTTTAATCATTTTTTTCTCTTATCTATTTTCTCGATTGTAATTTTTTTTCGTTGGGAGAAAACAGAAGAATCATTCACTAATAAATGAGAAAATTGACTATTTCTCATTTAGTTTTCTCCTTTTGGGGTTTTACGACATTTTTTCTCCTACCACCGCCATCGGTGTCAATTATTGCATTATCGGGAGTCTACAACGGTCGCAAGCATTGGTTCTTGTTGGTTTCAACGGCTTTAAGATAAGCTCATTTGTAAATTGTTTCATTTTGTTTTTGTTTTTATGATATTTTGAGAAAATATGACCAAGAGGGTGATGTAATTATTTAAATTGTGTGAGGATTTTTATGTATTTCTTATTGCTTCCATTTTAGATCTAAAGTTTTGCGTTTTTGGATATAATATGAATTTCAATTTAGGTTAGTATGATTGTTTTTATATTTCGATCGCTGGTATGGTTGTTTAGATCTATTCGTCGGTCACATTTTCTAACATTGTCCGTATTACCAGTGGCGTAACCAGGATCGAAACATAATGGTGTCCTCGACCTTATGACATTAACAACACGTGTAACAACATTAAAAACTATTTCACACCAACATGTTCTCTTACAACTGCAATTAGTGTCAATTACAATTTGTGAGCAAAACAATGCACATAATAAGCATTAGGATTGTCCTTTTAGATAATTTTTCAAACCTTCAAATCTACCACGCATGTTGCTCACCCATGATATCATTTTCCTCTAATTCTAGACATAGACAGTTTATATAAACACGACAAACTTTCAAGAGAATTGTTTTCGTGATATTGCACTAGTCTCTTAGACATGAACTATTCCAATAAATCTTTCCATAAAAAACCATTTATCATCAAGAAAATACAAAACAACAACCATTTGTTCTTTACCAGAGCAATCTCCGGATTCATCAACTAATACAGAAGAATTACTATCTCCAATTTCTTTAACAATTTTGTTAACTGTTTTATTGCACAAGCATTCACAAGCTCTTTTTGAATATCAAGAAAAACCATCTTATGATTTTTCGGAACATATTTTAGCACAACTTTTATTTTTATTGATGCAGCTAAAAAAATATAATAACTCAAGAAAGTTTCCTTTATATGAAGATTTTTTGGATTCATCATGTCCATGAAATGTAAAACCACCTAGTATAAGATATTTAGCATCTATAAGTGATGCATTCAATCTCACAAGATAATCATCTTTCTCTTTATCACTTTCCTTCTTTAAAGAAGCTTCAATACTTTGCTTATACATCACAAGAGATTAGTATTTTGTCACCGCAAATTTATGATGACTACCAACATAGATTTTTAATCTACTCTTCTTATTCCAACTTTGAAACCCTTTCTTTCTAGCAAAACTCTCTTGACTACCAGTGCCACACTCATTCTTGAATAAATAACAAGACAAACAATGGATAAAATTATTATGTTCTCTATATTCAAACCAACTTGAATATAAATCAAACCAAGATTGAACAAATGCACGTGGTTTTCCGTTAAAATTTGTAGGAGGATGTTCCTCCTTACGGGGTTGAGTTTGACCCCTTAAAAGGTAAGCTTTTCTTACCGAGTCTTGAAGATCTGGATGAAAGCTAGAGATTGAGTCTCTTTCCCGTGGATCAACCTCCAAATGTTCCTTATTTGAAGATTGATCTTTGACTTTAGGTTGTGGATTATTGACCACCAGAACATGCGCTTCTGGAATAACAACTTCATCTTGTGTCTCTTCACAGTTAACTTCAGTAATTAAACTAGAGACATTTGTATTTGCTTTTAAATTATGATTATGATTTATGCAGGTCTAATAGTTTTTAATTTGAACTCTACATCTCTCTATCTTAAGAAAAAACATAGATCAACGATGTTAATCTTTGTAACTAGTGAATAATAACATAAGACATGTAGTAAAGCTTCAATTTTGAGACTTAATAACAACGGATCAGAATAAATACCTTAGTGTTTGAAGCTAAAAATCAGAAGAAAGCAAGAATACAATTTGCAGCTTGTAGTTAGAGTTTTCTAATTGACAGTGGAAGAACAACTAGAATAATATTGATCAATATTTTATATATAATAACAAATAAATAATATATTTACATTAAAATAATATAGATATGTTATTATATATATCTTCCTCAAATTCATTGCTTTATTAATAAAATTTGAAATTACAAGGACCTAAAGGATATTAAGGACGTTATTACAACTGAGAAAATTTGAAATTGAAGTCTCTACCTTTGAATGAAGAACATGGGAGCTTTAGATTAAAGATTTGAAAAAACGACTCAGCTCTGGAGAGAAAAACGCCGACCTTAAGAAACAAAAACCAAAGATACCGATGAAGTCTAGCAATTGTTTAATGAGAAGGATTAGATCTTAGGTATCCAATTCCCAGGCTCTCGAGCAAAGTTATGGCTCTCAAGGGATTCAGGGAATCATCCTAGTTAAAGTTCATCATTTTCCTTTCTCTTAAAGCTTGCTTGGAGATCCAGTATGCTGCATAACAATGAGTTTTCTACATCAAATGATAAGAGGGTCTAAATACCATGTAACCTTTCCGTAAAGCAGGAGATCCACAAGGATTTTTGAGTCGGTTTCGATATCCAAATTGATTATATTCATCGAGCGACAGATTTGAAGCCCATCAAGCAGAGCTCTGCACTCAACAACGATTGTGAGATTTTCCATAAACTCTGCCAAAGCTTAGAAGAATGTTTCCTTCATGATCTCTAACAAGGCCCCTCAACTGGATTTTCCAGAGATATTGCAAGCTCTGTCGGCGTTAAGTTTTAATCGATTAGCTTTAGGATTTTTCCATTTAAGAAATAATTAGATTCTGTTTTTTTAAGATGATTTACGCGTCCTAAGCTTAATGAAGCTTTGAAGTCCTTACCCCAGTGAGAGCTTTTGAGCAATCTTGTATTGTCTAATCCAGAAGGGATGTAAATTACATGATTAATCATGGAAGAGGAACTAGTAAGGTTCTGATGCTTCTTTTTGTTGCGAGCTTCCCAGATGACCCATGATATGATTGAGGGAAAAATCGTTTGAATGTTACATTTATTTGAGGTAGACTAAGACCAGGATCGAATGAGTTGAGTCAGAGTCATGTTTGAGAAGATATGGATCTTAAAGAAAGAACTAAAGAAAACCCAGACTGCCCAAGAATGTGGACACTGAACGAGGATGTGATAAGTTGTTTCTTTATTGTTATAGAATTGGCACTTATAAGCCAATCAGAAGTGCTTTATTTGAAGAACAGAGTCAGTAGGAATCCAGTTGAATAGATCTCTCCAAAGGAGAAACGAGCATTTCCTTGGAGGGATAGTGTCTCAGGTCTTTGAGAATAAGTTGGATATATTACCTTTCTGTTTGATATCCTTTCAAGTTTCTTTAGAGCTAAATGAACCATCTGGATAAAGTGACCAGTGGATTGTATTAGGGTTGTTGTTAAGCGAGATTTTCCTGATTTTGTCAATTTCAGTGGAGGTGGCGTTGTGATTAAGTTTATCAATGTTCCAATCTCCCGCTGTCCAGAAATTATTAAATTTTTCCCACAACCAACTTCTATCACGGTATAATTGAAATAAATTAATGGATTTTTGGAGCACCAAAGGTCTAGCCAAAATTCTATGTTCCCAAGCCCATGATTCCAATAAATAGACTTATTTACAGTGTCTCTTACATTCCAAATTCTTGTCCAGATTTTAGATTTCCTAAAAGATGTTGGGGCTAAGATTGGGTGAATGTTGTTACAGTATATAGAGGAAGTAAGCTTGTCCCATAAAGTGTTCTGAGCTCTGAATATAAACCATAGCTTCAAGGAAAATATTAGTTGCACATCTTCAAGATTTATTAAATTCAGACCTCCCTTCTCACGAGGTTTGTATAATCTATCCCATTTAGACCAGGTAATGGTATGATTATTGCATTTGTTTCCCCATAGAAACTTGTTGTAAAGTCTCTCAATATTTCTGATTACAGAGTTAGGAGTGATAATGTGCTGGATCAAGAAAGTTGGGTAGGAAGAAAGAATAGTTCAGATTAACGTCAATCTACCAGCAAAGAAAATAGAGGAATTGTCCAATTCTGCAATTTTGTTCCTTATCTTTGAAATCATGTCTTCAAAATTGTTGATCATAATTGACGAGCTGATAGTTGAGCCCAGATATTTAAATGGTAGATTAATATGTTTAAACCCTAGAATCTTTTCTACTGAATGAATTCTATAAATAGGTATGTTAGTTGGAACAATGATCTTTGATTTGTTATTGTTAATGAACTGGCCTGGAACTCTTTGATAATGATTTAGGAATTGCTTTTTCTGATTGATGGAGGAGACTGCTCTATTGTTAAATATCATAAATTCATCAACGAACGCTAGACAAGCTATGTTGAGATTGCCTCTGGATTTGAATTTTGAAATATGGTTGACCTCAGAAATATTCTTTACCCCTCTGATTAAGTATTCCTCAGCCAAGAGACTAGGAGATAGTGGGTCTCCCTGTCTCAGACCCTGAGTGTTGCTGAAATACCCCTTCATTTCCCCGTTAATGATGATTCATGAATCGATCTTGCTTATGCATTTATTCACCAAAGATAAAACGTTAGTATTAAACCCAAATGAAGAGAGAATTTCTAAGAGAAACCTGTGGTTTATCCTATCAAAGGCTTTGGTATGTCAGTCTTGAGAATCATATTACTTCCCGTAGTTCTAGAGTTGAGGTCTTGACTAAGCTCTTGGGCTATCAAGATGGTTTCATGAATACTCCTGCCTCTCACGGATGCACCTTGCTCTTGAGAGACTAGATTTGGCAGAATAGCAGCTAGTCTATTGTTGATAATTCTAGCGATGGTTCTGCTCAACATTGTAGTTAGATTTATGGATCTGAACTCCTGCCATGTATTAAGGTGAGCAGTCTTGGGAATTAGACAAATGACTGTGGCTTGAATACTAGTTGGCAGATGATAGCCTTTGAAAAAACCCTGGATTGCTTCACATAGGTCCTTGGAGATGATGGGCCAACAAACTTTATAGAATTCACCATCAAAACCTTCTGGACCTGCCGCACAAACTAAGCTAAGAGAGTTAATAATACCATATATTTCATTCTTTTCAAGAATAACCAGCAATTTTAAGTTATCATCATCTTTGACCACCTTAGGGATACGATTTCTTAGATTATTAGTATCATTATCACTCATACTAACAGACAATAGAGATATAAAATAGTTCATAGCAGAGTTTTTGATATCCTCATGAGATTCAAGCCATTGGTCACCATCCCGAATTCTGTCAATCCTGTTCTTCTTAGCCTTTTTGATAAAATTATGGTATGAAGTAGTGTCCATATCGTTGTTCTTCAACCACAAAGAGTGAGAGTTTTGTCTCCAATAAACTTCTTCTCTATCAAGTAATGATAGATGAGAATTCCTAGCCTCTTCAAGAAGACTTTTGTCCTTAGGAGAATGAGAGATTTGATAGATAGACTCTCTGAAGTTGATTTTTTCCTCATCATTCTTTATAGCATCAAAAACACTACCAAAAACCTTCTTGTTCCAGTCTCTCAAGTCAGCTTTTAGTCTTTTTTTACTTGAACCAGAATCTTTGAAGGGGGTTCCCATCAATTTCCTCAGCCCAACTCTTTCAAAAAATCTCCATAAAACCAGGGTACATTACCCACATATTTAAGAATTTGAATGAGGATTTAATTTTCTCAAGGTTAGATGAAATAGAGATAAAGATAGGTGAGTAATCTGAACAATCTCTTGCCAGGTGATTAATAGAATTATTATCAAAGTAATTCATCCAATAAGAATTGAAGATAATCTTGTCTAGCCATTTCCAATTCCTGCCAGTAGACCAAGTAAACCTAGAGCCAAAAAATCTAGCATCCTGAAGTTTACAATCTATGATAGCATTTTTGAAATCTTCAATGCTTCTCAGGTTAATAGATGTATTGGATAGATGTTCTTAAATGTTTGTAGTAGTGTTGAAATCCTCAAATATGATCCATTCTTTTGATGGGTCATCAATAGACCTAAGGGTATCCCAAAGAGACATTTTATGATCCCTTCTACATTTAGTATAAATTATGGATACTCTGAAATTTTTGTCAAAGGTGGAATGATGAATATTTAAGTGCAGTATTTGATCATCATTTAGTAACACCTCCACCTTGAAATCATGATGCCACATGACCCATATTTTGTTGCTAATATTACAAGTAAAGCAACTGAATTTCAGTTTCTGAGATATCATTTGAAGATTGGAAAGATGGATCATGGGTTCTTGAATGGCTATGAAACTTGGTTTAATAGACTTGATTAGAGATTTCGGCCTCTTCATTGTGTTTTTGTTCACTAACCCTCTAACGTTCCAGTTTAGAATGGAAACAATTATTTGATGGATGGAGAGGTTTTGTGGCTCTCTTGAACTTGATCAGTTTAGATGGAGTTGGACCAATTGTATTCCAGCTTTTGATTTTCTTATTTTTCTTTGTTTCAATCTTTTTACATTTTATTTATTTTTGATTCCATGGACAGGAGATCTAGGAAGGCTACCAATATTCTCTTTGAATATAGATATGGTACCATCATGAGGCCGTTGCACATCAAAAAAGGATTTCTAGTCTATTGTTCGTAAAACCTCGATGATTTTTGAGTCTTTGGGTATGGATATGGAGCTTGAGTCATTGGTTCTTGAAGATGTTTCTTGCTTATCAGGGGTTGAGCTAACATTTCCCAGGCCAGTCTTTAAATAACTTTCTTTTGCAGAATCAACATTGTTAGTTATATAGTCCTCTTTATGATCAGTAGTATCATCATTGTCGACTATAATAGATTTCAGTTTATGAGTGGTTTCAATCACTGCTTTAGGATTATGAGGTAATTAGTTCATAATAACATTGCTTTGTGAAGTTAAAACTTTTTTTCAGTCCGCTTTAGAATGACCAATGTGAGAGAAAATGTTACAGTAATTATGATGATCATCATAGACAATCTTGATCCAGAGACTATCTTCTTTACCAAATTTTATCAAAAACTTTGGATTAGAGGCTTATAAATATCTATTTCCATTCAGATTCTGCAACAATTTTGCCTCGCTCTATTGACTGAAGAGACCCAGATTCTGAGAGGGGAACCAATAGCTTTAGCAATTTCACTTATTGTAGTTTGTTGAACATAAATTCTGGAAGGTTAGGAAGGGTATCCCAGACTGGGATGAAAGGACATTCTTAGTTTGGATTGAATTGGGGAGTCCATTTCAAAAGTCTCATGGTTTTGTTACCAACAGCCCAAACGTTTATGTGCCATAGTTTTTTGAAATCCTCCTGATTGTCAAATTTAATAAAGATGTGTTTGTAGTCCCATATCGAGAGATTATAATAACCATAAAATTTGAATTTCTCCATAAAGTTCCTGATTATGTCCAGCGAAGGTTTGCCAGTTGCAAACTTTCCTATCAACGTGTGCTTTGAGAGTCTAATCAGAGTTTCTTTATCTTTGGTCTCAAAATTAATAAATGAATGATCATTGTTATAAAAGATGGATACATTATTGTGCTGAAAATCTTGCATCTTTGGTTTCAGCATATCTGCATATGAAGGATAAGGAATAAGAGGTTCCGTGGTTTTTGAGTTTTCTTTGTTTGATTCTTCAAATGCACGATTGTTTTTAAAATTGGCGTTGTCTCCAACCATTGTGAAAGAAATATTTTCGTTCCTTGAAGGATCAGATCGAGAAGAACCTTGTGAAGGCTTCATCATAATCAAACGAAGCCAAATTTCCCGACAAATATCATGTTGTGTGAATCGAGTTATTTGGGGTGTGATTTCGCCTTCCTCCATGTAAATGAATCAATTACTTGAGAAGAGAGAAAGCTTCCATTAAAGGCAGAATCAAGATTTCAAGTCTCTATTCTTGGAGAGAAAGTACAGAGCATTAAAAAAGAGAGTTAACAATCTGGATCCTGAAAGAAGCTATATATATATATATATAGAATAAAATAAATGATAAAAATACTAAAAAGTAATTATAAAGATAAATATAGTGAATATCCATTGCTGAGTTTTGAACCCATTATGGGTTTGTCCGCCAACAAGACTAATGGGAGGTGTTATTAGTGTATTGAATATACTCATTTTCCAGTTTAAGTGTGGTTTTAGAAAAAGCTCAATATTCCTATTTAAGTGTGGTTCTCTTACATCGATGTATCTTTAACATATTTTGACCAATTAAAATAAAAAGAATTCATTAGGTGTAATAATATTTAAGGAAAGACAAACCAAATTCGGTTAATTTTTGCTTTTAAAAAAAATGGAATTATGATTAAGTTTATTAATATACGTGTTCACACCTTAAACCTTAAACCACGATTATAAAAGAACATAGAGAGGTTTTTAGAACCCACAGGCCGGCCACCTGGCTCCGCCTACGGATTTATTTTTTTACTCTGTATTGTGTCCCTACATTCTTTTGAACGACTACGCTGGTTTTATTCTTTCATACGGCAATTTTGTCTTTTCTTTTTATCAGACAATTTTTTTTATGTCTAATTAAGCTAGATTTGTTAGATTTTTGTAAACAAATATATTTGATTATATTTTAATAATTTATCCGTCCTAATCTTGTAAAACATCTTTTAATATTTATATAATATTTTAAAATATAAAAAAAAGTTATATACGATTAAAGATAAGACAATAAAATCACACCCAAAATATTAAAATTTTAAATATATATAACCAAAACTTTTATTTTGGTCTGGATAGTGCAATCATCAAATACAATATGTTAGCAAAGACATGTTTATCATTCGTAGAGATGACAATTTAATCTGAAACTGTGGGTATCCGAACCGAACTGATCCAGCAGAGTGGGTTATCCAGAAATAGAAAACAAAATGGGACGGATTGTGATTTTTTTAATTACCCGTTCGGGTTCGGTTCGGGCTTCGGTTTAGCATATTATACCGCGGGTATCCTAAAAAATAATAAATGCAGTTTTTTTAAAATATTATCCTAACCCAATAGAAAATACTAGCACATGAACCCACTAAAAACCTATAAACTTTATTCTTTTCTTATTGTCGGTCTCATTTTATTGACGCCCTTTTCATTCTCACTTCAAAAAACCTTAAAATATTAAAAAAATTTCTTTATCTCATTTTCTTCTATGAAAAATTTTCTTCTATAAAAAATTTTCTTCTATAATTTTTTTTCTTCAGAATTTGTGGATAAATATATATTTTGTTTGGATTATAGAAAGTTTAATTATTGTTTAAGATAATATATATTTCTCTCTATCATTTTCATTCTAAGTATCATTTTCTATAAAAAAAAATTACAGGGTTAATGGATAATATATATTTCGTTTGACATACAGTAAGTTTGATTCTTGTTTAACATAAAAATATATTTTCGTTTGGAATACATCCTAAAATAGTAAAGGATTTTCTCTATTGTCAATCTCACTTTCTATATAAAAAATTGACTTTCAATATAAAAAAATTGTAGGATTGGTTTCTATATAAAAAAATTGACTTTCTATAAAAACAAATTACAAGATTGGTGAGGATAATATATATTTTGTTTGGAATACAGTAAGTTTAATTCTTCTTTATCATATATATATATATATATATATATATATATTAGATTTATTTTTTATCATATATATATATATATCAGATTTTTTTATGATAATATATATGAGTGAATAATATTTATGTTAATTGATTTTTGTAATCTACTGTTTAATTTTTGTTTAATTTTTGTTTATGGTATATATCTATGTGATTTTTTAAATATATATATATATATATATATATATATATGATTTTTTAAAGATATATATATATATATATATATATATATATATATATTATGTTAATCCACTATTAGATTTTTTTGTTTATCGATTATCATATATATTTATGTTAATTTTGTTTATAATAATATATTTTTATGAATGTATAATATTTATGTTGATTGATTTCTTAATTGACTGTTATTTTTAGATTTTTTTTTAATTATATATATATAAAGATAATATATATAATATATATGATATTTTTTAAAATTATATTATTCTTTTAATATTTTTCATAAATCATATTTTATTTTATTTATTATTATTATTGACTATAATAGATTTACTACTATCTATATAAAATATTATATTCTAGTTCTCTCAGTAATTTGTTTAATTAAATATATTAATTCACTTCAAATGAGTTCACTGATTTTTGTGAGGAAGCCGGAATTAGCAGACAACTCACTATAGCTTTCACTCCGCAACAAAACGGAATTGCTGAGCGCAAGAACCGGACAATAATGAATATGGTGCGGTGTATTTTGAATGATAAACGAGTTCCTAAACATTTTTGGGCGGAAGCATCAAAATGGGCTATACATGTCTTGAATCGAAGTCCAACTTCCGTGACACAAGGAAAAACACCTGAAGAAATGTGGAGTGGAATAAAGCCTAGAGTTGATTACTTTAGAATTTTTGGTTGTATCGCTCATGTCCATGTTCCAGATCAGAAAAGAAAAAAACTTGATGATAAAAGCAATATTTGTGTGCTTTTTGGAGTAAGCAGCGAATCCAAGGGTTATCGCCTATACAACCCAAAAACAAAAAAGGTCATTACAAGTAGGGATGTGATTTTCGAAGAAGAGAAAAGCTGGGATTGGGGACATAAAACAAAAGAATTAGAGGCTGAGCAATTAATCTGGGAGGATAGAGAAACCGAAGCTGAGGAGAATGTTGAAGAAGTGACTCATGAGCCTGAAACAGAGCAAATAAATGAAGAAGAAGAAGTTTTGAATCCAGCAGAATCTCTTAGGCCTCAGAGAATCAGAAGAAGACCAGCTTATTTGCAGGATTACGAGACCGGATGGGAGGAAGAAGAAGAAGTTTCGGGTCTTGTAATGTTTATGTCAAGCGATGATCCTGTAACATTCAATGAAGCTATTAAGGAAGAAAAATGGTTTAATGCTATGAAGACAGAGTTGGAGTCAATAGAAAAGAACGGAACTTGGTTTCTCACAAATCTTCCAAGTGGAGCAAAGAGAATTGGTGTCAAATGGCTGTATAAAACCAAGCTCAACGAGAAGGGAGAGGTTGAAAAATACAAAGCTCGATTGGTGGTCAAAGGCTATGCGCAAGAAGAATGAGTAGATTACAGTGAAGCCTTTGCTTCTGTGGTGCGTTGGGATACTATTCGTACGATGCTAGCTGTAGCAGCTCAAAAGAATTGGCGTGTTTATCAGTTAGACGTAAAGAGTGCGTTTCTTTATGGCGAACTAACAGAAGATGTGTTTGTAGATCAACCGCAAGGATACATAAAGGAAGGAGAAGAACACAAGGTTTACAAGTTGGTGAAGGCTTTATATGGTTTAAAACAAGCCCCAATAGCTTGGTACAGTAAAATTGAGGCATACTTTGTTAGAAAAGGATTTCAAAGGTGTGAGCATGAGTACACACTATTCGTGAAAACTGATGGAGGTAACAAGATTATTATTGTTAGTCTTTATGTAGATGATTTAATCTTCATAGGAAATGATGAAAATATGCTTGAGGAGTTTAAATTATCGATGAAAAAGGATTTTGAGATGACTGATTTGGGGAAAATGAAGTATTTTTTGGGTGTTGAGGTGACACAGGATGGTGATGGAATCTTCATCCATCAAAAGAAATATGCTGGAGAGATTCTTGAAAGGTTTAATCTGCATAACGGAAATGCTGTCAAGAATCCTATTGTGCCCGAAGTGAAGTTATCAAAAGATAGTGATGCTAAGAGAGTTGATTGCACAATATATAAACAACTCATTGGAAGTTTAATGTATATCACGACGACAAGGCCTGATATGATGTTTGTGGTTTGTCTATTGAGCAGATACATGTCCGATCCTAGAGAGGAACATATGCAAGCAGCAAAGCGTGTGCTAAGGTACATAAGAGGAACGACTGGATTCGGTGTGTTTTACAAAAATGGAATCTTGGAGGAGTTGAGTGTCTATACTGATAGTGATTATGCTGGAGACATTGATAATAGACGAAGCACAAGTGGATATGCTTTCTTATTGAGTGGAGGAGCAGTTTCTTGGGCTTCAAAAAAACAACCGGTAGTCACTCTATCCACCACTGAAGCTGAGTTCATAGCTGCATCATTTTGTGCTTGTCAATGTATTTGGATGAGAAGGATTTTAGAAGAAATTGGTATGATGCAGTCAGGTTGCACTACGATTATGTGTGATAACAACTCAACAATTAAACTATCAAAGAACCCTGTTCTTCATGGTCGTAGCAAGCATATTGATGTTAGGTTCCATTTTTTGAGGGATCTTGTCAAAGATAAAATTGTGAAATTGGTTCATTGTGGTACCAATGATCAGGTTGCAGACATATTGACTAAACTATTGAAGTTGGAAGCTTTTGTTCGATTAAGAGAGAAACTTGGAGTTTGCGAGAATATAAACGGAAGCTATTGCTTTCAGTTTAGGGGAAGCAATGTTAGGAATTTAATGTTTTATTTGAGGGATCCAATAGTGCATCTACTAGAAAAGGACACAGCGGAGATGCATCTACCAGCAGAGGTATCTAATAAGTGTTAGGACTTTAATCCTTTATTTGGTCAAGATAGGAGTTACACTCCACTTCAAGTTTGTGTCATTTAATTGTGTTTCCGTTTTTTTTATTGTCCTTTCAGTTTCTCTTCTTAGGTGTCAGTTTCATTTTGTGTACTGACTATTTAATAGTCATTTATATTACCTAATAAAATTATCGAAGCTTTTCATAGCTTTTGTCTGAGATTTATTCATCTGAAATCAACAAACCTATTGAACTAGCCTTACTTACCATGGCTCTGTTATAAATATTATTCGATTCTCTCCATCCGGTGAACAATTGGCCTCTGGTGCTGATGGAGGTGAAATGTTCTTATGGAAGTTGTACACTGAACATTACTCATGGAAAGTTTTCCAAACATTATCGGTCCACCGGAAATATGTTCTAGATTTGAAATGGTCAACCACTGATGCTTTTCTTATATCTGGATCAGTGGATAATTCTTGCATCATATGGGATGTTAACAAAGGTTATGTCCTTCAAATATTGGATGGCCATTCCCATTATGTTCAAGGAATCGTCTTAGACCCTTTGGCTAGGTATGTTGCTTATATTAGTTCAGATAAAACTTGCAGGATTTACACTAATAAGCCTCAAGAAAAAGGGAACGGTGGTGACAAAATGAATTATGTTTGCCAGCATGTAATTGCAAAAGCGGAACAACAAACAGGAGAGGAATCTAAACTGTCAAGGACCATATTTTTCATGACGAAACGTTGCCATCTTTCTTCCCAAGATTAGCATGGTCGCCTGATGGTCTATTTTTACTTCTACCACTAGGTTCTTCCAAAATCTCACCTGCATCAGAATCGATAAAGGCTGCTTATATATTTTTGAGAGAGAATCTTTCAAGGCCTGCTTTGCAGCTCCCTAGTGCCAGCAAACCCGTGGTTGCTGTCTGTTTCTTGTCCAGCTTATTTCTTGAAGGAGATATTCCCTTTGATGTGCAGATTGAAAGTCTTAATTTCTTTAGCTACCTATGCTCGCTGCAAGATAATAAATGGTGCGCTGATCTTCTAGCTGAGTTTCCTTCTATTCTTGTTCCATTATCTAGTGATAACCAAGATGTTAGATTTGCTGCTATGGGTTGTGTTAAAGGTTTGCAAACTCTACGTGTTGACTTCTGTCATACACAAAATGGACATACTGCTGTTTGGAGTAATTTTTTGTATGATCATCTGGTCATCATTGTTCAAACTAGCCACCTTGTGTTGTCAAATGACAAGTATCTTTCTTTTTCCAAGACATCTCTGCTCCATCTCATCTTGGAAACTCCTTTTCCAGCAAAAGCAGAAAAGGAGATTTCGAAAGAGTTACAAGGAAAATCCGACCTTATCATCGGAAGTTACAAAGAAGGAAATCATTACTATGATTTCCTTGAGTATGAAGCTTTTGTTCCCAAGGGCTACAATATTAGAGGTTGCATAAGTATAAACGGCAGTGAACCAAAGGCTACAGCCAACGTCGGCGAAAGGCTTAACAAAATCATGTCGGCTATACTTGAGTCCTACTCATCCGATGACAAGCGTCATGTGGACGATCTTGCCATCACTCAAAGCGAGGAATTCCGACGATATTTGAACTTGACTCAAGATCTTCAAAGAGGGAACTTTCTTGACCTGTCATTCGACGAGAAGCTGTCTTTTTGCTTGAACTTGTACAATGTTATGGTCATCCATGCAGTGCTTAGAATAGGGCGTCCAGATGGGGAAATTGATAGTCGGTCATTCTTTTCCACCTTTCAGTACATTGTTGGAGGCTGTTCCTACTCACCTAGCTCTATAAAAAATAGGGTACTTAGAAATAACAGAAGACCGACTTATGCATTAGTCAAGCCTTTCGGCACCAACGATAAGCAAATGCAGCTTTTACAAGGAGTTGAAGCCGAACTAATGGTCGATACGCGAGCGAGAACTCTGTCTATCAAGGCGATTCCTATGTCCTTCATCCTTGAGGATGGAAATTCAAAATCATATATCTTTAAAATCATGGATGCGTCGGGTCATGTTATTTTTTTATGAAATAACTGCTGCTTTAAGGCTTGCTGATGGTGTTGTTTTGAACGTGGATGCTGTGGAAGGTGTAATGGTGAACACAGAAGGAACTATACACCATGAAATCTAGGATCGCATTCCTCTTGTGGTCACAGTTGGCAAGTTGATTACCGAACTTAAACTACCTCCAAATGATGCTTATCATACGCTAAGGCATACTCTCGAAGTCATTAATACCTACATAGCTGATGCGTCTACTACGACTGGAAATGCACTAATTATCGATCTAGTTTCTAGATATGTTTGTTCGGACAGTGCTACCGCTAGGTGGTCCTTCATTTTTCAGTCATTTGCTCAATTATATATCAAGGTTCATGATATTCCTTTCGATGCTGACTTGGAAGCTATAACTCGGGATTTCCATAACCAGGGATTCGATTCAGTCATTTTTGAATATACGTAGTGCAGGTCGTTCAATGTTTTAACGTTTGGAATTCGAGGTCGAATTCTTCCCAACCGGGGAAGGATGATGTAGCGTAGATTGCGGACAAAGTGATTTCTTGCTCATGTATCGGAATCAGGTGAAACAGATACTCAAATCGAAGATTTTGAAGAGACCGTAAGATTTTAAAAATGTGACTTATCACAAACTTTAATACCCAAATTCGACCCCTAAAGCATTCAAAAATCAGTTTTTACATTTATTCGCTATTTTTATTTATTTGTTTTATTTTTTAGACATTTTTGTAATTTCTTTTATTTGACATTAGGGTTTTGGTTAGGTGTTATATAAAGCATCCTATATCTTATTTTGTCGTAAGACTTTGATGAATAAAAATTGAGATTTTTTTCTTAGTCTCTCATACTCTAACTTAGGGTTAGGGTTTATATATCATTGTCTCGTCTTCTTCTCTTGTGTTTGTCGTCGTCTATTCTATCTAGTAGCTTGGCGCTACCATCAAGTCTCTAATTTGTACTCTATTATGGAATCAAATAAATAGTCCGAATATACATACCAAAACCTACTCAATTTTGAGTTTGTCCATGTTGTATGTAAATATGTTTTTTTTACCAAAATATTATTTTGAAATATTTAGGATATTTTGTTTTATTAAGTCATGGATATTCTATTATTGCCGACACTTATCCATAACTTTCACGTCTCTCTAATTTTATCTATTTTTTTCTATTTAAACACTAATCCAATAAGTGTTTGGTGTTGTTCCTCATAGGTTTCAAGAGCACAACACTAAGCACCTATGGTGCAACTCGTTATATATCATTAATGATGTGCACTAAACATGTATGGTGCATAATGACATGTACTATATGTGTTCATTGCTGTGCACTTAGAACATATTGTGCTAGTTTCTTTTTAAACTATTATTTTTTTATAATAATTATTTCCAAAAAGAAACTAATTTTTTTTTATTTGTCGAAATATTAACCTAGTCTATTTAGTTAGTAGTATCATTATGTATTAATCATTTATGTGTTGAAGTTTTAAAAAATTGTTGTTTTTTTTTAAAAAACCTTATTTTTTACGTGTTAATTATTTATGTGTTAATTTAATTAGTTCTTTATTAAAAATCTATTCTTGAAAATGTTTGAATGTTCAGCAAGATTTTCAAGAACTTCAATTTTTTTTAGCAATATGAGGTTTGATCTACTAAATCAAAGTGTGTTTTATGGCTGAAGTTAGTAAATTTGATTATTTTGGATTTTGGATTTTGGGTGAACTTAGGATACACTTACTCTTTTTACTTCATTAATGGTAATTAATGGTAGTTTTGCAATTAAATGGAACTTGAGGGTTAATTTGGAACAAAAAAAGTTAAACATGGGTCAAATGCATTTTTTGAATAAAGTTACATTGGTTTTGGGTATGTATAGTCTGACCCATAAATAAATAGTATTCTAACGAGTGTTTTTTTAACCCCGATGATTCGAAAGACATTAAAAAAGTTGTTTAGGTCTTAATTTTTTTTCAAGAATCATAAAAAATCGAAGGCGATATAAAAATCATGATTAAGATTTTGATAAAATGTAATACTACTGTGGTTCAGATTTTTATTAATAATATTATCAAAGTTATTTGGTCAGATTAACTCACAAGAAAAAAACATTATTAGAGTAATTTGGTCGGGTTGATTTCTTTTTCAATTACAAATAACTTTTATTTTATATAGTTACGATAATAGTTGGATGACAAAAGTTTCGACTGTACTGATCACTTTTATTACCGATTTTTGAAGTTTTATTTTGCACGTTACTATTATATAAAATATATATATAATTGAACATTTTTATTTATAACATGTAAACATTTTTCAATGTTAATTTTATTTATTTGGTTAGATTTTTAAAGTTGGATGTCTTTATATCTATATGATACCATAGCATCATAGTTTTGTAGGATTTGATTAATGTAGCACTATATTGAGGAATCTTCCATCTTAATCCAAATCAGTCGAATTGATATCTAAATTATAATATTCATGAGATTTTTATAATTATTTTTTGGTCCAATTAAAATTAAAATTAATATTAATTAATTTATACAACCAAACTTATAATTACAATAAATTGGATATTTTAAATCTATTTGGATGAGACTTTTCGATTTATAATATCCTTATGATGAAATATTTTATAGCATATCCATAAA
Organism: Limnanthes douglasii subsp. nivea; assembly: GCA_036936605.1. Lineage (NCBI taxonomy): Eukaryota > Viridiplantae > Streptophyta > Magnoliopsida > Brassicales > Limnanthaceae > Limnanthes > Limnanthes douglasii. The sequence continues at coordinate 171,434,061 of JAUPFV010000004.1, read as the reverse complement.
GAAACCGTAAAATAAAAATACAATGACGTAAGCATGGTGATGATAACTTTATATGTTATAAAAAAATTATGAATATTTTATTACAGGACGAGGCATTTCAAAATTGAGTGACAATGTCGAGCTTATATGGAAGTTAACGGTAATTTCACAACTTTTCTCTATTCGTAAATCAGCTTAAATTCAGTTTAAAAAAACATGTAGTGGGTTGATAGGACTAGGACTACCCATGTTTGTATCTCTTCACAAAATAATATAAAAATCAAATCCTCAATTATGTTGAAAAACACGTTTATCAAGTAAAAGATATTTCGTACTTAGATTAAATCATTTATTTTTTTCACTTGTTTCCTATTTAATAAACGTTTATTGTTTTTAAAAGATACCAGTGGAAATTTGATCATTTTTGTGTAAAAGGGACATTTTGGTATTCATATCTTTTTTAGAATAATCAAATGTTATTTCTTTAAATGATAATTATAAGTACTATATATTTAAAAATCAATGATAAGTAATATTTATTAAATAGTATTAAGTCTCACAAATAAACAATGAATACACACACTATCCGAAAACCTTAACCGTAAAGCTGAAAATTTAGAAAATCTTTGACCTAAGCACTTAGGTCATATCTCTAAACCTATAATGCATAAATTTGTTGTTACAATGTTTATTAAGTTGAATTAATGATTTAGACTTTGTTGCTTGCATCGAATATATCAAGCAAAAACAAACCATGCTCAGAAGGTGCATACAGATTGAAAGAAGTCTTAGAGTTAATACATATCGATACCTGTAGACAGTGGCGTAGCCAGGATCAGAACATTGTGGTGTCGTGAACTTTTTTATTCTTATTAAATGAGAATATAAATATATAAAAAATCAAATTGTCGGTATCATGACATAATATACGTTAAACAAATAACTAAAATGTGATTAGAAAAAAAACTAAAATAAAAACATAAATAAGTTAATTTTACTTGTACTTTCCTCTTACTCATAACTTGAAAATGTTGAAGGATAGTTTTGTTACTAATCGTGGTAAATACCTCTTTTCCATAAATGTTACCAAATAATCATTAAGCCATGGATCGTTCATTCTATTTCTCAACTCATTCTTCACATAATTCATTCTTGAGAAAACTCGCTCAATACTTGCCGTTGTTACGGATAAAAGCAAAGCCAACTTCAAAAGCTCATAAACCCAATTGAAGAAAACATGTTTTTTTTGTATTCACAATAATCCTAGAAAGTTATGCAAGTCCTTTCAAATTGGAAAATCTAGCATCTTTCCTGACACTCCTAAATAACACTCAAATTGGTTTGTTAAGACTTCATCATCAACATCAGAAGACTCCATTGGGTACATTTTTGTCATTCTCTATAATAATTTACTATCAAAAGCTTCAAATGAAAAGCAAGGACTCAAGCATGCAATGTATTTCAACAAATCTGTATTTTCCATATTAAACCTCTCATTCAACTCTTTGAATTGCACATCTAAAATATTCATGAAGCAATCAAACTTGTAGTGATGCAAGTTAGAAACAATATGAGCTAAACACCTAAATTTTATACCTTTCACATATTGTGCCTACATGTAAGGAATGTCAACACTCAAGTTGTTGCAAGATGACACAACTTTATCCAAAAAAAATTACCAACCGTCATTTCTCATCTCCTGTAATCAATATTTACTTATCGAAACAAGGTCCAAAGTGTTCAAAATATCTTGATCAGCCCTTTGCAACGTAAAAGACAATTTATTTGTCACCCCTAATACATCATTCATCAAATACAACATGAAAATAAAATCAAATGTTTGCATCACAGTTAACAAGGTCTTTGCTTCTCCATTTTTATCACTTAATCCATCAACTTCCAACTCTTCAAGAACTTCAATTACTGGAGAAAATAATTTCATGAAACTAATAAGTGTCCTATAGTGAGAACACAACCTTGTGTCACCAGCTCTTACAAGAGACATCTTTTGATTCAATCCGCGACCAGTTTCGATAAAACCCCCTTCTATCAAATTTGTAACTTGATTTTCTTAAGCTTGATTCAACCCCCTTCTATAGTGACAAACATAAAAAACTCAATCAACAATAAAATTTAAACTTAATCTGTGTAACTAGTGAATAATAACATAAGACATGTAGCAAAGCTTCAATTTTAAGAATTAATAACATAAAACATAATAAATACCTTAGTGTTTGAAGCTGAAAATTAGAAGAAAGCAAGAAAAGAATTTGCAGCTTGTAGTTGGAGTTTTTAAAATGATAGTAGAAAGAAATGATTTTATTTTCTAGTTAGGGTTTACTATATATATATATATATATATATATATATATATATATATATATATATAATATAAATTGATATTATATATATATTTAAAAATATCTTATAATCTAATTTATATTAGATTAATATATAGGATATATTATAGCCTATATATAAAAGATATATTATATCCTAATAGTTATATATCGGTAACTAATTTTAATTATATAGTCTAAAATCTAGTAATGTAGTTGCTACTGATTCTAATTATATAGCCTAAAATCTAGTAATGTAGTTGCTATTGATATAATTTTTTATAATATATAGGATGCCACGCCATTAAGTACTGATTTTTATATCGACTAATATATAAGATGCCTTTAAGTATCGAAAATATATAAGATAAGAGGTTGCTTTTATATCGCGTAATACATAAGTATAAGATAAAATATATAAGATAAGAGGTTGCTACTGATTCTAATTATATAGCCTAAAATCTAGTAATGTAGTTGCTACTGATATAACGTTTTATGATATATAGGATGCCATACCATTAAGTACTGATTTTTATATCGACTAATATATTGCTATTAAGTATCGAACTCATAACACGTGGATTTTTTGGGTTGATGTTTACCCCAGAGATGTGTTTATTTGCTTTTATAATGGTACTAAGTATCTTAGTTTAAGAATTGTGTGGGTTCCTGCCCCCCACCCGCCCACCTCTGCATATGCCTATAGAGCATTCTGAAATACATCATAGAATCAAAAATGGTATTTTATATTATTTATAGCTTACTCATCTCCGCATAAAAAATGTATCTAGAAGGTAAAATTGTTATGTTTAAGGATATCGTGAGAAATATGATTTGTCATTCAATTTTATTGATATAAAATTGGAGAGAGGTCATCCAATATATTTTGTATATTGACCACTTCAGATATAATCGAGAGTGAAAAGTTGGTATATGTTTAAAAATTATTTCTATAAGGATTAAACGAATTACTAGAAAGAGAAAGTGTCAAGAATATCTTAGAGAAAGAAAATGACAAATATTAAAGTAAAAAAGTAATGATTGCTCCATTTTCTAAGAAAAAGTACACATATTTATAGGATTGATAATTTCCACGTATCATATCATACACTTGTCATATCAGATACTTCATCCCATTATAGTACTTAGGCTTCTATCTTGCTTAAAATCTTCCTTATACATTATTTACTGATCTTTATACCCTTCAAACTAATTATTTTGGCTCGGATTAATTTCATCCTTGTGAGTAGCCCCATAGTCCTTGCGAAGAAATCTGAGGTAGGATTAAACCCAATATATATTTGAACGAAACCACTTTGCAATTATGTAGGTGTACGAACTTAACCCAGCATATCTTCAAATAACCTACCTCGGAATTATGTAGGAGTGATACCCTTAATTTTGTGAATTATGTGGAGGGTAATAAGTAGTCTCATCAAGTAGCCGTAGAATTTAAAAGATTAACATGTCTGGGTAAATAAGTAGACTATTCAACTTCTTTCTGAAAAGACAATTAAACCTCTCAACCATTTGTTATGAGTTTACTTTTTGAGTCGTAAATTCCTACTTACCAAAATCTAGAGACAGGAAGAGAAAGTAACTTCCTACTATTATCACCGTTAAACCCAGGTTTCTACCACCATTAATAAAAAAAAACAACAATAGCTTCATTCTCCCTTCGTACTTATCCGAATTCGCTTTACTTTGAGTTGGTGATTCTCCTTTGTTTATGTTTAGGATAAATAATGTGTGGGACTAGGTTACCATTGCTAAAAAAGCTGCCGAAAGAGAAGCTGTAGGAATAGTGCGTGATAAGCCTTTACAAATTTCATAGACTTTCACCTACGATCCTTGGCCTCATTCAAAAACATTATCCCAAACCATTGACCTCAGATCTTCTGCCAAAAATCCTCATTCTTTAAGCCCCAAAGCTTACTCTGAAAAACCAGTTCAAATATCCTAATATCACGCTAAAGGTGATTCCGAAGATCAAAATATTTCACAGAAAAATAATCACACATCAAGCCCCAAAAAACACATATTTAAAGAGTCACAACCAAAAAGGTGAAGATTAATCCTCCCCTGAAGCGAGAATTATGATAAGTAAAAAATCACAAATGGTGCATTAGAATAAAGGAAATAAAAGTGCACTGCATGCCTCTCACCAACTGCAAGATGAACCTTCCGAGGAGGTTAACAGTCATGAGTTAGCAACGACTGTTAATTCGGATATACAGATCATCAAAGACACCCCTATACGCACCTCTTAAGGTAAAGTTTCGAAGTAGAAAATGAAGACAAAGAAAAAGAAAGTGAAAGAAGTTGTTACCTTCTCAATTGAATTGGCTGCTAATCTCAATGAAAATTTTAAAGAAGTACTCCCATAGTATATTATTGAACTTAGCAAAGTGCAATATGAGTATTTTGCAACAATTCAAAACAATACGGAATCCATGACTCCATCTCAATTCACCCACCCGCCATTAGAGAAAATCCTTTAACATGTGGTACAAATGAACTAATTGTCTATCCAGAGATTTTAAGTTGGGGTCTTCGATTTCTACTGGACCCATCATTGTTCAATATTTCAAACTTATCTAGTTATGTCCAATCCAGGTGAGCCTCAACATGTGGTTCACTGCTTTCCTGTATCATGGCCTTGATATTTTCAAGAAATAAGATTTTGATGTAGAAGTTCATAGCAAAAACAGTTGTGTCAAAACATGGAAAAGCTCCTTCTATTATATTATTTTAGAAAATGCTTCAAAAATAGTCAAAGACCTGCTCGAAGCAGACAAGACGTGGAAACATAAAATCGTTTTTATAAGTGGGTGTTGGGAAAACAGAAAGTATATCTCAACTACTAATCAACAAAATCTCTTCTTAAATTGGAATAGCACGAGTAAGTTTTACTTACTTTCAAAATTATACTATTAATAGTTTTTATTTAAGCCAATTTACTTTTTGTAGAAATTACAAAGCAAATCCAAGAAAACCTTGATGATACCGAGGATACTTTTTCGAAGTTAAGTGAGTAGGCAAAAAATGAATGGTCAAATGAATTTCACCAATTCTTTGACCCACTCAACGTTTTTAGAGAAATGTATGGACAATTTGTTCGGAAATAGTTATCGTTCTTGAAAAACTGATGGAACCCTCTGGTGCCTCGTATGCTGTAAAAAAGTTGGCCGCCTCTGATGCTCGGATTATTCCTCTTGCTAGAAATAGGGATCTTAGCCATAAAATGAAGAAGAAATCTAAGATAGACTAATCCAAAGTCAATAAAAAGAAATTGAAACCTAGCTTGATGAAGAAAAATAAAGTAAAAGTTGATGAGTTAATCACTTTTAACACCAAAACTACTACTCTTAAATCTTCTAAGAGAAAGAAGACAACGACTTCAAAGAATAAGAAAACTAGCACTACGAAAAACCACAAAGGGTTTGTGTATGATCAAATTGTGAACATATCCTCCCCTGACTCCACACCAGAATTCGTTAGAGATGATGGAGAAAATAAAGGTGATCAATTTTTGACATTGAGCCTCAATTTTATCAATATGAGACCACTATTGAAAATATTAATAAAAAAAATACCTTATCCAATAAAATAAGTCACTAATTCTTTCAATGAGCCATCCTGAACCATCTGAATATGAATAACCATATTTTCAACTGTATTTTTCCAACGAACTATCACTTACGCTTCATTACATGGTTTAACCTGTGACAAGTCTTGAAAGAAACACCAAACAATTTGAAATTAATTCCAAAAAATTAGTTGATGAGGTCATAACTGTTTGGGAACAATACGAAGCGGTACCTAAGGAGGTTATTCATCTTTGAAAATAAGCCACTACTAACAAGAAATTGACTGAAAATGCTCAAATAAATCTAGTCGACTATTTTAATCCTTTCAAGAAGAAAATCTAAATTTCACAACATCATAATACGGATAAGACGGAAAATATCTGCAAAAAACAAAGTAGAGATGCAAGACAAAATTCAAACTAAGAGGCGCTCAAAATTTTATATCAATAAAGTGAAGAAGGAAAAAATAAGGTCTTTAGAGATTTGGAAGTATTCAAAATCCTAGCTGAGAAAGATTAAGCCTCTGTTATTACCGTTGTTGTTAACATTTACGCCAATGATTGTCTTTAGACATTGAAAAATTATGAAAACATGAAAAAATATATTTAATTCTGGTTACACAAAAGAACTTTGAAGCTCAACTTAAAATATCATTGATACATGTTACCTAAAGACCAACACTGCAAAAGTATGAACAACACTTCCTTGACCGAATCTGTTGAGTCTGAATTAAGATAATTTGAAAGTGATAGTACGAATTCATCAAAAAATATGGATTTAGAGGATGCAAACTCTTCAAACAACAAGTCAAACAGTTGTTTGAATGATAATGAAGACAACTGAAGACAGAATAATAAATTCACATTGTCACTGAAGGGTTTTTGAATTTATTAGTAACATTATACTTAGAGTTTGGGTTGTCAAGTACATTTCGAAATTCACTTTGTTTCTTAGACTTCTACTCGCTTTAGTGTCGTTGACTTCAATATGTCCGTCTTTTCGAATAATGTTTATCATGAAAATATTTTTTCTTATTGTAACTATCAACTTGTTCACGTGTTTGAGAATTCCCATCGAATCCGAAATAGAGGATGATGAGTGGAAACCTCAATCAAACACCAAATAAACTTTTCAAAAAGAGAACAAGTGTAAAAATATAAGAAATAATGGTGAGTAAAGTATGTTTCATAAACCGTTAAGTGTGGAAAAAAGAAAGAAAATGGAAAATAATATAAGATATTCATGTCTATAAAGAATGGTTTGATTACAATTAGGGATTTCACCTTTACTCATACTAGTTAAAATTGATCTCCACATTTATCTTTGTCTGTTACATGTTTGACGTAATAAATACAAAATAATATTTTATTAGTAACATACAACATATTACGTGTAATTAAATATAAATATAATTTTTATGCTATATTATTATCCGGATATTAAGTATGAAATATTTCCTTATCATGAGTCTCCATAGTCTTTGAGTTGGAGCATAGTGAAACTTAAGGACTATATAATGGTCGAATATAATATCCGGATAGTGTAACCTTCTTGTTCTTCTTTGCATTTGAGAGATATTGTCTTGTTTTTATTTTATCTATTGTGGTATCTCTTTTATCATTTATCTTTTCTAGCTGAGGTGTCGTTCATCATGTCGAAGAAACTATGCCAGCCATGTCGGCTAGACTTCGAAAACTCTTAGGGCTTGGTTACACTGATTTTCCTAGCCAAACTATTATCGGAAACGTCTTCAAATTGGTTTGTACTTAATTGTTCATGTCTTGTTAAAAACCTTTACCGGCCAAAACCTCCATTGAGGATAAAAAAAACTATATTTTGTCAAAGGAAAATAATGCAGCTAACAATTAGTAGGCTGTTATGATGTTACCTGTTTTTTCGGCATGCTTTGATTTTTTTGTTGGATATGGATGAATATCCCTCATAGTCTTTGGTGAAGGATGAAGTGAAGACTATTGTAGATGTACATGCTTTATGTGAGTATGTTACGTTGTAGATTTTGTGGACCTTGTGCTGGAGAATTTATTAAATTTCGTAGGTAACTTTGTATAGATGGTAAGCATGTAGGTAACATAATGGTGTTTGTATGAGAATGGGCTTGGTAATGATTGACGCAATGAATGTTTATAATTCATATGAGTGAAGATTTATGTATTTGTTCAACTTTTGTGGTGTCCTAGTGTATCTTTACAAGATCAGGCACAATATGGCCCATCGCGTAGCTTGAGTGAGACATGCCCCTCAACTAATTTGCGGGAACGATCATTTTGACCAATTGTGTGGCCCTAAAGGGCTTGATATATTATCAGTTCGCTTATTAATACCTGTACAAGGTATTTGGCTTAATGAAACCCTTACGTGGCCTCAATAGGGCGTGACCAATTAGCTCGTTCGTATTAATTGACTCAAATGATCCTACGTAGCTTGTAAGCATGACCATTGACCCATTCACGAAGTTGTAAGGATTGAGAGAAGTATGCAACAAATACATCTAAAGGTGAAAACATGAGATGAAGATGAAGATCACTTGGTGTATATCATGGAGATAACTTCGATTAAATCCTTTGTGGTATGGATATAGAGACTATTTGGCTTATAGCCTTTCTCTAGCATGAAGATAGAGATTACTCGGTTGTTAGCTCTTTCTATTGTGGAGATTGAGGTCATTTGGCTTATAGCCTATTTTTATCACGAAGATGAATTGTTTTGGCCTACAATATTTTTTTTATTATGGAGATGAAGGTTATTTGGCATATAACCTTATATATCATGGAGATGGATATTATTTCCATTGACGAAGTCATGTTTGAAAATTTTCACTTTAATGAAAAATAATTGCTACTATTTTATTGTGGAGGTCTCTCGTTTGAAACTATTGCACTTGAGATGATATGTTGAATGGGAGATGATTGGATCCGAAACTTTTCGGAGGCCTTAAAATCAATACTTATGATTTTTCACAAAATGTAAATTATAGTTGAAAAATATACTTTCAATTAACAATGGAATAATTGCGTAATTTATTCATAGTTTGAATAAGAAAATTTATTCATTCAAGCCATCTAAATATAAATGTTTATATTTAATATACAATTGAAAAATATATATCTTTTTGAACATATTAGTATTTAAATATTATTTTAGGACTTAAATATTATTTGAGGATTTAAATATTATTTGATGCATACTTTGAAACCGTAGGTAAAATATCAATATATTTATGCATATATATATATATATAATCAAATATATTACATTGACTAGATAAACATTGTTTCATGCAATTTAATTTTTTTATGCAATTACATTTAAATCTAAACTTTAGTATTTAGTGTATATTTTGAAAGTTTTGTAAGCTTTTGTATCTATTTACTATAATTATCTTTTTTATTTATTTATAGATACATACATTTAAAAGTCAAAATAAATAGATTTGTCCTTTTAGTTAATTTTAATGTATAAATATGTATAAAATTTATAATTATTAATTTTAATATATAAATATGTAATATATAATTCAAGTTATATTGTTTAAATTAGTATATAATTATTCAATTAATGTCGTTATATATAAAAACAAAAATAATTATTCAATTAATGTCGTTATATATAAAAACAAAAATAAAGACTAAAATCGGACTTATATTTTAAAAAATATATTTTATGGAAACAAATATTATTATATTTATATGTTAATTTTTAATACATATATAAATATATTTTTAAATTAATATTTGTATTACAGATTAAACTTAAAAACATATATGCATTTATAGCGTCAAACTTAAAATATAAGTTAAAAGTATAGTGCAAATCAATTAAGCAATTGACTCTGAGTTGACTCCACAAGTTTAGGGTTTGGGGAACTTTTTCTCTCCTCTTTGATTATTCAAATTTTGAACTTTTTCTCTCCTCTTTGATTATTCAAATTTTGAACTTTGTCTTTCCTCTTTGATTATTCAAATTGTGATCTTTGGTGTTTTTTTTCCTTTGGTTGGAGACGAGTTTTTTTAGAGTGAAGAGTCATATTATTTATATTGACAAAACTCGTGATCCAACCATAATTTGTCATTGGCGCACTTTTATCAAGAAAGAAGATCAGGAACAGTTGCCATGCCCTTGGCTCTCGAAGAAAATTGGTTTTTAGAAAAATGAGAAACTTTCATTTTCCACATATTGCTGATGTGGGGAAACCTCACTCAAACCCCGAATGAGGTTTCTAAGAGAGAACAAGGGTAGAATATAAAAAATAATGGAGAGTGGATTATTTGCATAAAACGTTTAGAGAGGAAAAAAGAAAGAAAAAAGGAAAATAATATAGGATATTCTTAGGTAGAAAGAATGGTCCTATTACAATTAGAGATTTCACCCTTACTTATACTAGTTACAAATGATCAACATTTATCTTCGACATAATTAATGAGGATAATATTTTGTTTGAAAGTTACATGCGTGTAATTAAATATAAATATATTTTATGTGCTTTATTATTATCCAGATATTATGTATGAAATATTTCCTTATCAGATGACTCACTAGATTTTGAAGAAACATACGTGTGCTTGACTTTCCCATCTCTTGTTGGAAGAATGATAACCCTTAATACATTTGAAATTCCTTCTCTTGTTGGAAGAATGATAACCCTTAATACATTTGAAATTAACTTCCCAATGATTATCTCTTTCTCAAAGAATCTCTCCATGAGTCTTGTCAAAATGAATAACTAAATTTCTGCCTTCGTTTCCTCTTTTGAACCTTAGATTGGACATTTCCTCATTTAATAAAAATAGATTGTTCCCTCTGAACCAATTGTTTATTTAACTCAGCTATTTTCTCAAATAATTGATTTATCCAATCTTCTAAAGCTAACTAACTGCGTTGATCCTCAAATTGTGGATCAATTTGAGCTTCCCTTCTACCTTTATTATTTATTCTTTTATGAACACTATTATATCTACTTCCACTTCGGGATCCATATATCTCATCGAGTCAAATGTAAATTTGTAATAGTTTATAGTTTCAGATATGATATCTAAGTGCCAAGTGTACCTCCCACTGTGTTCGCGAATGATCGTTTCAGATACAATCGAGAGTGAAAAGTTGGTATTTAGTCTAAAAGTATTTCTATAGGGATTAAAAGAAGTAATATGGAGAGAATGTGTCAAGAATACCTTAGAGAGAGTGTGTGTGAGACAAGTATTAAAGTCAAAAAGTAATAATTGATTATTTTTCCAAGAAATAGTACACCTATTTATAGGTGTAACAAGTTCCATATAACACAAGTACGCAAATCTTATTGGATACCCTATCCTATTATTGCACTAAGTAAAAACATATTTATTATATATATATATATTATATTTTTAGTCCTTTATGCTTCTATCTTGTTTAAAAGCTTTCTTATACATTATTTCCTTATCTTTTTATCCTTCAAAATTAATTATTTTGGCTCGGGTTAATTGTATCTTATCATAAATTACCAATATGGATCCTAAAAAATCAACCATTATAATACCATAACATAACTTTGTACTGGGTGCAAGCCTAACTCAAAACATATGCATGATTTAGGATGTTCATCTAATGTAACTACTTATAGGTTGATTTAAAATAACTTGGATGATAAGAGGGTTAATCGTTATATCTATATACAAAACTTCTACCTCGAGCACATGCAATGGAGCCGTAGGATATGAGTTTGAAGAAAGGGAAGTAGAAAAGGTCCTCGATCCGCAATAAATAGCGAGAAGTTTTTATAAAAAACATAAGGAAACATCGAGAAAATAGTGTAGGATTGATTAATTAATATTTCAAAATTTAATATTGGTTCAATGGCTCTCCAAAGAAAAAATCTTCTCAAAATATTAAAAGGGGCTCCAATTGGTAGAAAAAACTGGATCTAACAAATCATACCCGCAGAAGATCATTGGATATTAAGAACATTCAAAGAGAATCTAAGTTACTATACGTAAGTAAAATACGGTACATTAAGGTTCTTTAAGGGTGTTCATTTTTTGGGAAAGAGTTTATGAATAAATATTCATTTTGAGAAATAACCCATAAAAATCAAAAAAATAAGTAGACCATACATACATCATATCACCATAGTTATTTTTTTCGGAGGAAACCCGCAGCCGCTACTCAGAGTGCAATGAGTGCGCACACGGTAAACCCTCAGTCTGACGCAATAGCCTGCAAACCATAGTGATCCATGTTATTAGACTAATACTAAGATGTCACATTATTATTTAATACAATCATTTTGGTCTAGCTAGAACATGAAGATGATTGAAAAAATATTTGTCTCCATATAAGAAACAAAACAAAAGTGGCTTTGAAAAGTAAATCGTCCATGAACAACTGAATTTAGTGACAAATAATCCATGGACTTTCACTAGTTTGGTACTAGTCCCTCTACTATCGATTTTTTCGACTTATAGTCATAGACTTTAAAAAGTCCGGTGGTAGCCCCTGGACTATTCATCTTGGATAAAGTTAGTCCCCTATACATGTTTACTAAGGGGACTAAGTTTATCAAAAATAGAAAGTAAAATGACTAACTTTATAAAAAATGAATAGTTGAAGGACTATCTGTCATAAAAATTGATAGTCAACACACGTAAAGGGACTAACTTTATCCAAACTGGATAGTCCATGGACTACCGACGGACTTTTGAAAGTCCAAAGACTATCTATCATTAAATTTGATAGTCCATCGACGAGTTACTGTTCAAAATCTCCTTAAGAAATGCAGACTAAAGAAATAGGGCCTTTAAGAAAATCCACTAGACATAGGAAAAAATATTATATAAAATGTATATTGAAAATCATGTGTTAATTCTGATTTGAGAATCATGCGTTAAATTCGAAATGAGAATTATTTGTTAAGCTCTAATTATAAATTATTTATTTAATCCAAATTAAAAATTAAGGGTTAAATATAAATCACAAATCATGGGTTAAACGTGAATGGCAGATCATTTGTTATATCTAAACTGATAATCATAGGTTAAATACGGATCACAAGTCGTGTGTTAAATGTGCATTAAAAATCATTGATTAAATACGAACTGAGAATTATATGCTAAATATGCATTACGAACTCAGAATCATGGGTTAAACATAAATCATGAATTATTTTTTAAACCCGAAATTTAGATTAAACGTGAATAATGAATCACCTGTTTTATGCAAAATGATAATAAAAAATTAAATTTGAACTACCAATCATGTGTTAGAATTTGGGTTTAAAAACAAATCGTGAATCATATGTTAAATCTGAACTTAGAATCCATTGTTGAATGTGAATTGTTAATTATGTGTTATATGAGAACTTAGAATCATGTATTAAATTTTGAATTGAGAATCATATGTTAAAACTAATTGAGAATCAAATGCTAAAAGTGAATCAGGAATAACGGTTAAATCATATATTTTCAAAGTTTTTTATATTATTTGTTTGAAAATATTTAATAAGTTTTGTCACGCAATGGACCGGGTTTTTCTATAAAAAAAACTTTTTTCATACTAAAATATCTTATTAATTACTACCAATATAATTAAAATATTATGTTGAAAAGATTTTTTGCCAAATACATATACTAGAGTATTTTCTAAAGATATATGAAATAATAAATCCAAATATTTTCTTTTTCATATATCCAATAATATGTTTTAAAAATATATAGAATAGTTAATTCTAAAAAAATATTTGTTTAAAAAAAATATCTACAGACAAATCTATTTAAATTTTAAAACATTTTTAATATCTATATTAAAAATATAAAATATTGAATAAATTTTATATTTGACATTAAACTTTTGAAAATTGAAAATTATAAGACTAAAGAGATAATAATAAGAGATATAAAAGAAATATTTAAGGTTAACGTCATGAGTAAGGCATGCTTGTGACGAAAGGTCATGAGTTCCAATCTCTCTACATTCGCTTTCTTGGCTGAGTCTATCACCTTGCGTGGTTTACCTTCTAGCGTTGGTTTGCAGACTATTGGATTAGACCAAGAGTTTACTATGTGCGCACTCATTGCACTAATTTAGTAGCGGCGGGTTCCTTAAAAAAATATAAATTAAATATTATAGATGATAAATAATATATAAATTAAATATTATAGATGATAAATATGACAAATGATTTTTTCTCCAATATAAATATATATATATGCTATAAATATATATATTTATTAACATTATTAAAAATATATTTATAATATTTGATTCGAAATTATGTTATATATATTACCAAAATAGCTAGGAAAATATATATTTGAAATATACGAAAAATATTTAACCTGAAATTCCATATCCATTAGGCATCGAAAACAAAACTGTGTATAATATAAGGTTAAATTGGTAAAGTAGTGATTCACTGTTCTACTACTTTACTTTAGTTTTTATAGTCTAGTAATATATATTAAAAGCATAGAAAGAATATATCATCGTATCTTTGAGTAAAAGTTTGAGTAAAAGAGTTATTTAAAAAATTTAAGATGCACCTTAAACGTTTTGTGTAGTCAAATTTGTGCCTCTTCCACTTGTGCAATCTTCACATAGAAAGATTCTGATGTTATCCCAAGTATATCAAAAAATCAGGAGGAATCAAAGATGAATATTTCGAAGAGACGTAAGGATATCAGAAAATTGACTGTCAGCGACTTGAAAGATTGGGTAATGATTTCTTTTTTCGATTTTTTAGTTTTTTTCATGTTATTGGAAAATGAAATCTTTTATTGAATTTTTTTTTCAATTATATTTTAATTTTTTTCGAATATAATTGAAAGAAAAATAAAACGTCAATATAAGATGTCATTTTCCAATAACATGAAAAAAAACTAAAAACAAAATCATTATCCAATCTTTCAAGTCGATAACAGTCAATTTTCTAATATCCTCACTTCTTTTCAAAATATTCATCTTTGATTCATCATGATTTCTTGATACATTTTGGGATAACATCTGTGAAGATTACGTGGATGAGGCACAAATTTGGCTACACAAAATGTTTAGAGACCATCTTAAAATTTGTGAATAAGTGTTAACCCTATATTATCAATAGTTTTGTTTTCGACGCCTAATGGATATGGAATTTATGGGTGGGCCTATTAAATTATTTTTTATTTGGGCTCGGTTCATTCTGTTTAAAAAAAGTTAAATTAAATTATAATTTAATTTTTAAAAATTTTACTTAAATAAATAAACTAAAATAAAAATTTAGAAATTATTGTTTGATTTTTATTAAAAGTTGGTAATTAACTACTAATTTAATTTTGGTGATATAATATATAAAAAATAAAAAATAATAGTAAAATTGTCGGTTCTAATGGTTCTAATGGTTTTATTGGTTCCATTCCGTATCGATTCTATCGGTTTACCGATCTTATCGGTTTGATTCTTTATCGGTGTTGTCGGTCTACCGGTTTATCAGTTCGGTTCCTAATCGGTTCTACCTGTTTATCGGTTTTATCGGTTCGGTTCCTTACCGATTTTTCTGTTTCGGTTTCCTTATGGGTTTCGGTTAACCAGACCGTCCGGTTCTTATCGGTTTGGTTCCAGTCCAGTTCTCGGTTCTTGAGAACCGATGACAGCCCTAAACACAACAACTAACGTTCACTATCATCATGATCATGTAAAAAAAAGTTATATTTTAGTCACATAATTATACTTTTTTTTTCAAAACTATTACTATATATACAAGTCTACTTCACTATCATCATGATCAGGTAAAAAAAAGTTATATTTTAGTCACATAATTATACTTTTTTTTTCAAAACTATTACTATATATACAAGTCTACGTTGATGAATACTAACCTTGAAGCCTTACTATGAGATCCCTGCACGTATAGAGACTAGTCTGATCTTTTGTAAAAGAAGTAGTCAAATACAACTCTACGTTGATGAATACTAACCTTGAAGCCTTACTATGAGATCCATGCACGTATAGAGACTAGTCTATCTTTTGTAAAAGAAGTTGTCAAACAAAATAACAAACACCTTTCTTCAATAGAATATTTTTTTCATCTTCAATAGAATATTTTCTTTTTAGAAAAATATAATTATAAATTTTCTAAAAACCATTATTTGTATGAATAAAAAAAAAGAAAAAATACAAATAATAAAAAAGAAAAAAAGAAAAGTAAAAGATATTGTATCGATATTGTTTGCAATAAAAAATAATTATGATAAAAAATAATAATTTGAAACGATAATTTGAAACGAAAATAAAAAAAAAATCAGTAAAAAATATTGTATCGAGATAATTTGAAACGACAATAAAAATTCGTTGCAAGATAATAATAAAAAATAAAAATATTAGCAGCAACTACTTTAAAAATATTAGTAGCAGATAATAATAAAAAATAAAAATATTAGTAGCAACTACTTTGAAAATATTATTAGTAGCAACTACTCTATTGTAACAAATTTGTTAATGTAAAAACACTAATAATTATATTTATTGCAAATAAAATCAATGTTGTTGAAGGACAACATTGTTAGTACTCTAATAAAAGAGTAAGTTACCATGAAATTTGGAAGGATCTAGAACGCTAACCTGGACAATTCTCTGCACATTTGTCTCGATGTTCCCGAGGAGAACCAGTGAGCCGGAATTGATGGAGAGTTTTTTAAGTACTGAAATTGATAGCCCAACTGGAAGAATTTAGAACGATAACTTGGACAATTCTCTGCACATTTGTCTTCGTGTTCTTGACGAGAACGAGTGAGCCGGAATTGATCAAGAGTTTCTTAAACACTGAAATTGAGAGCTAGCTTGGACTTCCAAACCCGCGTTTTGTTCAATCGGAGGATTTCAGTCGGCAACTTCAAACCGCAGCTTCGCGACGAGTCGCCGTCGACGAATAGGTTACCGAATTATGGGCTCATCACCTCTGTTGGTAAGGTTGGAAGAGAAATCAAAGAATCGATGAGAAGTTTCCCTATAGGCTTCCTTCTCTCCACCATTATTGATAAATATTGATAAATAAAATATGAATGTGACGATGGAGGCCTATCACTATATATATTATCTATTTGAATATTTAGTAAAATATTTAATTTAAGATATTTTTCCTCCTATTGATGTGCTAAAATATATTTTCAAATTTTTTTATATTATTTGTTTGAAAATATTTAATAAAAATATTAATATTATTTAATAAATAACTTTTTTCCTACTTTTTGTTACCGAATGGGCCGGGTTTTTCTATAAAAAAAAAATTTCACACTAAAATATCTTATTAAATACTACAAATATAATTAAAATATTCGGTTGAAAAGATTTTTTTGTCAAATACATATACTAGAGTATTTTCTAAAGATATTTGAAATAATAAATCCAAATATTTTCTTTTACATATATCCAATAACATATTTTAAAAATATATAGAATCTTTAAGTCTAAAAAAATATTTGTTTAAAAAAAATATCTACAAACAAATCTATTTAAATTTTAAAATATTTTTAATATCTATATTAAAAAATATAAAATATTGAATAAATTTTATATTTGACATTAAACTTTTTAAAATTAAAAATTATAAGACTGAATAGATAATAATAAGAGATATAAAATAAATATTTAAGGTTAAACGTCATGAGTAAGGCGTGCTTGTGACCAAAGGTCATGAGTTTCAGTCTCTCTACATACACTTTCTTGGCTGAGTCTGTCACCTTGTATGGTTTACCTTCTAGCGTTGGTTTGCAGACTATTGGGTTAGAATAAGAGTTTACCATGTTCGCACTCATTGCACTAATTGAGTAGCGGCTACCGGTTCCTTTGAAAAAAAAATATAAATTAAATATTATAGATGATAGATAATATATAAATTAAATATCATAGATCATAAATATGACAAATGATTTTTTCTCTAATATAAATGTATATGCTATAAATATATATATTTATTAACATTATTAAAAAAATATTTATAATATTTAATTCGAAATTATGTTATATATATATAACCAAAATAGGTAGGAAAATATATATTTGAAATACACGAAAAATATTTAACCTCAGATTTATGTGCTAAAATATAAAATGTATTTGAAACATCCGGTTGAGAAGATTTCTCATCAAATGTATATACATGTCTTCTTAATTTGAAAGATAGACTCTATATATAAAACACAATAAACATATATACAAAAAAAAATTAGTTTAAAATTTTAAAAGTTCATATATTTTAACCGTAATTCGGAAAACAAATCTAAAAATACCATTAGTTTTATTTTTTCAAGGCAAGTAAAACTAGTACCTTTTGAATTTTTTTAAAAAGTTATATTTTATACTCATTTGTTTTTATATAGTTTCGCATCTATCATATGCACGTTTCGCATCTATCATAGTTGGTCTGGTTTCGCATCTATTATAGTTTGTCTGATTTAACATCTATCATAATTGTCTGGTTTCGCATCTACCAGTACAAATTTAAAAATGTTTCGCATCTAGAAAAAAAATCGCACATTCATCTTAAGAGTTTTCCTTTTCGTTTACACTCTAAAATTAAAAATTAAAAAATTCATATCTTTCAAACTGTAACTCAGAAAAATAAAATAAAAAAATCCCATTGATTTTGTTTTTTTAAGACGAAGAAAACTAGTGCCACTCATGATATGTTTTGAATTTTTTTAAAAAAACATTTTACACTAGTTTATCATTTTATGGTTTTGCATCTATCATATGCATTGTTTCGCATTTATTATAGTTGGCCTGGTTTAACATCTATCATAATTGGTCTTGTTCCACATCTATCATAATTGTATGGTTTCGCATATACCAATACAAACTTAGAAAGGTTTTACATCTGGCAAAAAGAAGGTTTTGCATCTTCTTCGTAACAGTCGTCTTTGTCGTTTACACTCTAAAATTTAAAATTTAAAAGTTCGAATCTTTTCAACTGTAACTCAGAACAAAAAAATATGAATATACCATTTTTTTTTATTTTTTAAGACAAACGAAACTAGTTACATTCATGATATGTTTTAAATTGTAAAATATATATATTTAACACCAACTTTTCGCTTCTAACAATAAACAAGTTCTGCATATACCAGTACAAAATAATAAACACGTTTTGCAACTATCAGTACGTAAAGTAAAACCGGTTCGCATATTTTTACTTCATTTTCTTCGTTTAAACCTGAAACCCTTACTTGAACGAAAATTCCCCAAAACACACAAACACACTAAAATCGACCAAAACCTTTCTACAATACAGAAATTCTAGTACAAAATCAAAGTAATACTAGAAGAATACCAAAAATAAAGAAAATAGATCTCAAGTTACCTTTTTCCAAAAAAACAATCGAGTTACCTAAACACACAAATCGACTAATTTAAACGGATATCCAAAATCAAACTTTCAAAATAAAGTAAAAACACAATCAAAATCATATGAAAAAAAAACAAGAAATCGAGTGTAAAATTGAATATTCACCTATAATATTATGTTACTATTCTATTCCCGTAATAGAAAAGAAAGACAAACAAATAGGGAAAAACGGTGAACTAAGAAACATAAAAGTTTTTATATAATTAAGTAAGGGTATTTAGATTATTATTGGGTCTTAGAAGGTAAATATTTGAGAGAAATGAGTATTCATCATAAATACATGAAAATATGGGTCTTAAATGATACTAAACTCTTGTATATATATAGTATATATTTTGGAACGTTTATATTATAAAATAAATTACTAATATATTAATACTAAAATAAAAATAATATTAAATTTATATACCGTATTGTTTTTGTTAAATGCAAATTAAAAATCGTCGAAAACAATTAGTTGAATGTGAATCGCGAACATTTGGATAAATGGGAATCACAAGTTAAATTAGAACTAAGAATCATATAGTAAACGAGTATCACGAATCGTGTGTTAAATCAGAACCAAGAATCAAAGGTTGAATGCGAATTGAGAATCGTATGTTAATTATGTATTGAGAATCATGGGTTAAATCTGAACTCAGAGTTAATGATCAAATATGAAATGTGGACCATGTGTTAAATCTAATGTGCAAATTATGGGTTCAATCGGAACCATAGTTATCAGTGGCGTGCGGCGGTCTGTGGCGAAGAAGGCTAAAAAAGCCACAGCAGCGAGGCGAGGGATGAGGGGATGGCCACATGACATGCGGTGATTCCTTACATGAATAATATTTTTATAGCACATAACTGTAAATTAAATTGTACTATTTAGACGTTTCGACTAACAATAAAAACTTAAACATCCAATTACATAATTCTTAGAACATCCGAGTCAAATGACAAACAAATAGACTAAAATATCCAATTACAAAACATCCAATCAAATAATTATTTAAAAATTGAGTCAAATGATAAATATTGACTAAAATACATCATCGTCGGAGATAACATCTTCAAACCTCTCATCATCATCATCATTATATTCTCCATTTATATCCCATATTAGAGTATCTTCTTCTTCACAACCTTCATCAACAAGCCACTCATCTCTTATATGAGCTGCTGAAGACGATGGATTCTTAAATCGAAGACTGTAGTCCACTTTATCAACCTCAACAGCACTAACACCAACTCCTTCTCAAACATCTTTATATTTCCAAAACTTAGTTTTAGGTTTTTATTTTTTTAGTTAAAAAAATACCATGCGTAGCACCTCGCCACGGCAAGTGCCACAACCGCCACGGTCACCACGGCCAGTGCCACAGCCACCACATTGCTAAAAAAGCTGCCGAAAGAGAAGCTGTAGGAATAGGGCGTGATAAGCCTTTACAAATTTCACAGACTTTCACCTA
This sequence comes from Limnanthes douglasii subsp. nivea, assembly GCA_036936605.1. NCBI lineage: Eukaryota > Viridiplantae > Streptophyta > Magnoliopsida > Brassicales > Limnanthaceae > Limnanthes > Limnanthes douglasii. The sequence goes on along the minus strand of JAUPFV010000004.1, from coordinate 171,413,333 downwards.
CGATCCTTGGCCTCCTTCAAAAACGTAATCCCAAACCATTGACCTCAGATCTTCTGCAAAAAATCCTCATTCTTTAAGCCCCAAAGCTTACTCTGAAAAACCAGTTCAAATATCCTAGTATCACGCTAAATGTGATTCCGAAGATCAAAATATTTCACAGAAAAATAATCACACATCAAGCCCCAAAAAACACAAATTTAAAGAGTCACAACCAAAAAGGTGAAGATTAATCCTCCCCTGAAGCGAGAATTATGATAAGTAAAAAATCACAAATGGTGCATTAGAATAAAGGAAATAAAAGTGCACTGCATGCCTTTCACCATCTGCAAGATGAACCTTCCGAGGAGGTTAACAGTCATGAGTTAGCAACGACTGTTAATTCGGATATACAAATCATCAAAGACACCCCTATACGCACCTCTTAAGGTAAAGTTTCGAAGTAGAAAATGAAGACAAAGAAAAAGAAAGTGAAAGAAGTTGTTACCTTCTCAATTGAATTGACTGCTAATCTCAATGAAAATTTTAAAGAAGTACTCCCATAGTATATTATTGAACTTAGCAAAGTGCAATATGAGTATTTTGCAACAATTCAAAACAATACGGAATCCATGACTCCATCTCAATTCACCCACCCGCCATTAGAGAAAATCCTTTAACATGTGGTACAAATGAACTAATTGTCTATCCAGAGATTTTAAGTTGGGGTCTTCGATTTCTACTGGACCCATCATTGTTCAATATTTCAAACTTATCTAGTTATGTCCAATCCAGGTGAGCCTCAAACATGTGGTTCACTGCTTTCCTGTATCATGGCCTTGATATTTTCAAGAAATAAGCTTTTGATGTAGAAGTTCATAGCAAAAACAGTTGTGTCAAAACATGGAAAAGCTCCTTCTATTATATTATTTTAGAAAATGCTTCAAAAATAGTCAAAGACCTGCTCGAAGCAGACAAGACATGGAAACATAAAATCTTTTTTATAAGTGGGTGTTGGGAAAACATAAAGTATATCTCAACTACTAATCAACAAAATCTCTTCTTAAATTGGAATAGCACGAGTAAGTTTTACTTACTTTCAAAATTATACTATTAATAGTTTTTATTTAAGCCAATTTACTTTTTGTAGAAATTACAAAGCAAATCCAAGAACACCTTGATGATACCGAGGATACTTTTTCGAAGTTAAGTGAGTAGGCAAAAAATGAATGGTCAAATGAATTTCACCAATTCTTTGACCCACTAAACGTTTTTAGAGAAATGTATGGAAAATTTGTTCGGAAATAGTTATCGTTCTTGAAAAACTGATGGAACCCTCTGGTGCCTCGTATGCTGTAAAAAAGTTGGCCGCCTCTGATGCTCGGATTATTCCTCTTGCTAGAAATAGGGATCTTAGCCGTAAAATGAAGAAGAAATCTAAGATAGACTAATCCAAAGTCAATAAAAAGAAATTGAAACCTAGCTTGATGAAGAAAAATAAAGTAAAAGTTGATGAGTTAATCACTTTTAACACCAAAACTACTACTCTTAAATCTTCTAAGAGAAAGAAGACAACGACTTCAAAGAATAAGAAAACTAGCACTACGAAAAACCACAAAGGGTTTGTGCATGATCAAGTTGTGAACATATCCTCCCCTGACTCCACACCAGAATTCGTTAGAGATGATGGAGAAAATAAAGGTGATCAATTTTTGACATTGAGCCTCAATTTTATCAATATGAGACCCCTATTGAAAATATTAATAAAAAAATACCTTATCCAATAAAATAAGTCACTAATTCTTTCAATGAGCAATCCTGAACCATCTAAATATGAATAACCATATTTTCAACTGTATTTTTCCAACGAACTATCACTTACGCTTCATTACATGGTTTAACCTGTGACAAGTCTTGAAAGAAACACCAAACAATTTGAAATTAATTCCAAAAAAAGAGTTTATGAGGTCATAACTGTTTGGGAACAATACGAAGCGGTACCTAAGGAGGTTATTCATCTTTGAAAATAAGCCACTACTAACAAGAAATTGACTGAAAATGCTCAAATAAATCTAGTCGACTATTTTAATCCTTTCAAGAAGAAAAATCTAAATTTCACAACATCATAATACGGATAAGACGGAAAATATCTGCAAAAAACAAAGTAGAGATGCAAGACAAAATTCAAACTAAGAGGCGCTCAAAATTTTATATCAATAAAGTGAAGAAGGAAAAAATAAGGTCTTTAGAGATTTGGAAGTATTCAAAATCCTAGCTGAGAAAGATTAAGCCTCTGTTATTACAGTTGTTGTTAACATTTACGCCAATGCTTGTCTTTAGACATTGAAAAATTATGAAAACAGGAAAAAATATATTTAATTCTGGTTGCACAAAAGAACTTTGAAGCTCAACTTAAAATATCATTGATACATGTTACCTAAAGACCAACACTGCAAAAGTATGAACAACACTTCCTTGACCGAATCTACTGACTCTGAATTAAGATAATTTGAAAGTGATAGTACGAATTCATCAAAAAATATGGATTTAGAGGATGCAAACTCTTCAAATAACAAGTCAAACAGTTGTTTGAATGATAATGAAGACAACTGAAGATAGAATAATAAATTCACATTGTCACTTAAGGGTTTTTGAATTTATTAGTAACATTATACTTAGAGTTTGGGTTGTCAAGTACATTTCGAAATTCACTTTGTTTCTTAGACTTCTACTCGCTTCAGTGTCGTTGACTTCAATATGTCCGTCTTTTCGAATAATGTTTATCATGAAAATATTTTTTCTTATTGTAACTATCAACTTGTTCACGTGTTTGAGAATGCCCATCGAATCCGAAATAGAGGATGATGAGTGGAAACCTCAATCAAACACCAAATAAACTTTTCGAAAAGAGAACAAGTGTAAAAATATAAGAAATAATCGAGAGTAAAGTATGTTTCATAAACCGTTAAGTGTGGAAAAAATAAAGAAAATGGAAAATAATATAAGATATTCATGTCTATAAAGAATGGTTTGATTACAATTAGGGATTTCACCTTTACTCATACTAGTTAAAATTGATCTCCACATTTATCTTTGTCTGTTACATTTTTGACGTAATAAATACAAAATAATATTTTATTAGTAACATACAACATATTACGTATAATTAAATATAAATATAATTTTTATGCTATATTATTATCCGGATATTAAGTATGAAATATTTCCTTATCATGAGTCTCCATAGTCTTTGAGTTGGAGCATAGTGAAACTTAAGGACTATATAATGGTCGAATATAATATCCGGATAGTGTAATCTTCTTGTTCTTCTTTGCATTTGAGAGAGGTTGTCTTGTTTTTATTTTATCTATTGTGGTATCTCTTTTATCATTTATCTTTTCTATCTGAGGTGTCGTTGATCATGTCGAAGAAACTATGCCAGCCATGTCGGCTAGACTTCGAAAACTCTTAGGGCTTGGTTACACTGATTTTCCTAGCCAAACTATTATCAGAAACGTCTTCAAATTGGTTTGTACTTAATTGTTCATGTCTTGTTAAAAACCTTTACCGGCCAAAACCTCCATTGAGGATAAAAAACTATATTTTGTCAAAGGAAAATAGTGCAGCTAACAATTAGTAGGCTGTTATGATGTTACCTGTTTTTTCGGCATACTTTGATTTTTTTGTTGGATATGGATGAATATCCCTCATAGTCTTTGGTGAAGGATGAAGTGAAGACTATTGTAGATGTACATCCTTTGTGTGAGTATGTTACGTTGTAGATTTTGTGGACCTTGTGCTGGAGAATTTATTAAATTTCGTAGGTAACTTTGTATAGATGGTAAGCATGTAGGTAACATAATGGTGTTTGTATGAGAATGAGCTTGGTACTGATTGACGCAATGAATGTTTATAATTCATATGAGTGAAGATTTATGTATTTGTTCAACTTTTGTGTTGTCCTAGTGTATCTTTACAAGATCGGGCACAATATGGCCCATCGCGTAGCTTGAGTGGGACATGCCCCTCAACTAATTTGCGGGAACGATCATTTTGACCAATTGTGTGGCCCTAAAGGGCTTGATATATTATCAGTTCGCTTATTAATACATGTACAAGGTATTTGGCTTAATGCAACCCTTACGTGGCCTCAATAGGGCGTGACCAATTAGCTCGTTCGTATTAATTGACTCAAATGATCCAGGCTCAGTATGGCCCCTTACGTAGCTTGTAAGCATGACCATTGACCCATTCACGAAGTTGTAAAGATTGAGAGAAGTATGCAACAAATACATCTAAAGGTGAAAACATGAGATGAAGATGAAGATCACTTGGTGTATATCATGGAGATAACTTCGATTAAATCCTTTCTGGTATGGATATGGAGACTATTTGGCTTATATCCCTTCTCTAGCATGAAGATAGAGATTACTCGGTTGTTAGCTCTTTCTATTGTGGAGATTGAGGTCATTTGGCTTATAGCCTATTTTTATCACGAAGATGAATTGTTTTGGCCTACAATATTTTTTTTATTATGGAGATGAAAGTTATTTGGCATATAACCTTATATATCATGGAGATGGATATTATTTGGAGATCATATGGTTAATGACTTAACAACTCTATTGTATGTTGAATTTTTGAAGTTCGAGTTATAAAGGAGAGCCATTGACGAGGGCTAAAAGTTCATTTGGAATATCCATTGACGAAGTCATGTTTGAAAATTTTCACTTTAATGAAAAATAATTGCTACTATTTTATTGTGGAGGTCTCTCGTTTGAAACTATTGCACTTGAGATGATATGTTGAATGGGAGATGATTCGATCCGAAACTTTTCGGAGGCCTTACCATCAATACTTATGATTTTTCACAAAATGTAAATTATAGTTGAAAAATATACTTTCAATTAACAATGAAATAATTGCGTCATTTATTCATAGTTTGAATAAGAAAATTTATTCATTCAAGCCATCTAAATATAAATGTTTATATTTAATATACAATTGAAAAATATATATCTTTTTGAACATGTTAGTATTTAAATATTATTTGAGGATTTAAATATTATTTTAGTATTTAAATATTATTTTAGGACTTAATATGTTAATTTTTAATACATATATAAATATATTTTTAACTTAATATTTGTATTATAGATATAAACTTAAAAACATATATGCATTTATAGCATAAAGTTGTCGTCAAACTTAAAATATAAGTTAAAAGTATAGTGCAAATCAATTAAGCAATTGACTCTGAGTTGACTCCACAAGTTTAGGGTTTGGGGAACTTTTTCTCTCCTCTTTGATTATTCAAATTTTCCATGTCTACAAGTTTAGGAATTTTAGAACTTTGTCTTTCCTCTTTGATTATTCAAATTGTGATCTTTGGTGTTTTTTTTCCTTTGGTTGGAGACGAGTTTTTTTAGAATGAAGAGTCATATTATTTATATTGACAAAACTCGTGATCCAACCATAATTTGTCATTGGCGCACTTTTATCAAGAAAGAAGATCAGGAAAAGTTGCAATGCCCTTGGCTCTCGAAGAAAATTGGTTTTTAGAAAAATGAGAAACTTTCATTTTCCACATATTGCTGATGAGGGGAAACCTCAATCAAACCCCGAATGAGCTTTCTAAGAGAGAACAAGGGTAAAATATAAAAAATAATGGAGAGTGGAGTATATTGCATAAAACGTTTAGAGAGGAAAAAAGAAAGAAAAAAGGAAAATAATATAGGATATTCTTAGGTTGAAAGAATGGTCCTATTACAATTAGAGATTTCACCCTTACTTATACTAGTTACAAATGATCTCCACATTTATCTTCGTTTGTTATATGTTTGACGTAATAAATGAGGATAATATTTTGTTAGTAAGTTACATGCGTGTAATTAAATATAAATATATTTTATGTGCTTTATTATTATCCAGATATTATGTATGAAATATTTCCTTATCAGATGACTCACTAGATTTTGAAGAAACATACGTGTGCTTGACTTTCCCTTCTCTTGTTAGAAGAATGATAACCCTTAATACATTTGAAATTAACTTCCCAATGATTATCTCTTTCTCAAAGAATCTCTCCATGAGTCTCGTCAAAATGAATAACTAAATTTCTGCCTTCGTTTCCTCTTTTGAACCTTAGATTGGACATTTTCTCATTTAATAAAAATAGATTGTTCCCTCTGAACCAATTGTTTATTTAACGCAGCTATTTTCTCAAATAATTGATTTATCTAATCTTCTAAAGCTAACTAACTGCGTTGATCCTCAAATTGTGGATCAATTTGAGCTTCCCTTCTACCTTTATTATTTATTCTTTTATGAACACTATTATATCTACTTCCACTTCGGGATCCATATATCTCATCGAGTCCAATGTAAATTTGTAATAGTTTATAGTTTCAGATATGATATCTAAGTGCCAAGTGTACCTCCCACTGTGTTCGCGAATGATCGTTTCAGATACAATCGGGAGTGAAAAGTTGGTATTTAGTCTAAAAGTATTTCTATAGGGATTAAAAGAAGTAATATGGAGAGAACGTGTCAAGAATACCTTAGAGAGAGTGTGTGTGAGACAAGTGTTAAAGTCAAAAAGTAATAATTGATTATTTTTCCAAGAAATAGTACACATATTTATAGGTGTAACAAGTTCCATATAACACAAGTACGCAAATCTTATTGGATACCCTATCCTATTATTGCACTAAGTAAAAACATATTTATTATATATATATATATATATATATATATATTATATTTTTAGTCCTTTATGCTTCTATCTTGTTTAAAATCTTTCTTATACATTATTTCCTTATCTTTTTATCCTTCAAAACTAATTATTTTGGCTCGGGTTAATTGTATCTGATCATAAATTACCAATATGGATCCTAAAAAATCAACCATTATAAGACCATAACATAACTTTGTACTGGGTGCAAGCCTAACTCAAAACATATGCATGATTTAGGATGTTCATCTAACGTAACTACTTATAGGTTGATTTAAAATAACTTGGACGATAAGAGGGTTAATCGTTATATCTATATACAAAACTTCTACCTCGAGCACATGCAATGGAGCCGTAGAATATGAGTTTGAATTAAGGGAAGTAGAAAAGGTCCTCGATCCGCAACAAATAGCGAGAAGTTTTTATAAAAAACATAAGGAAACATCGAGAAAATAGTGTAGGATTGATTAATTAATATTTCAAAATTTAATATTGGTTCAATGGCTCTCCAAATAAAAAATCTTCTCAAAATATCAAAAGGGGCTCCAATTGGTAGAAAAAACTGGATCTAACAAATCATACCCGCAGAAGATCATTGGATATTAAGAACATTCAAAGAGAATCTAAGTTACTATACGTAAGTAAAATACGGCTACATTAAGGTTCTTTAAGGGTGTTCATTTTTTGGGAAAGAGTTTATGAATAAATATTCATTTTGAGAAATAACCCATAAAAATCAAAAAATAAGTAGACCATACATACATCTGTTCACCATAGTTATTTTTTTCGGAGGAAACCCGCAACCGCTACTCAGAGTGCAATGAGTGCGCACACGGTAAACCCTCAGTCTGACGCAATAGCCTGCAAACCATAGTGATCCATGTTATTAGATTAGATGTCACATTATTACTTAATACAATCATTTTAGTCTAGCTAGAACATGAAGATGATTGAAAAAATATTTGTCTCCATATAAGAACAAAACAAAAGTGTCCAAGAAAATCAGGCTTTGAACAGTAAATCGTCCATGAACAACTGAATTTAGTGACAAATAATCCATGGACTTTCACTAGTTTGGTACTAGTCCCTCTACTATCGATTTTTTCGACTTATAGTCATAGACTTTAAAAAGTCCGGTAGTAGCCCCTGGACTATTCATCTTGGATAAAGTTAGTCCCCTATACATGTATTCTAAGGGGACTAAGTTTATCAAAAATAGAAAGTAAAATGACTAACTTTATAAAAAATGAATAGTTGAAGGACTATCTGTCATAAAAATTGATAGTCAACACACGCAGGGGGACTAACTTTATCCAAACTGGATAGTCCATGGACTACCGACGGACTTTTGAAAGTCCAAAGACTATCTATCATTAAATTTGATAGTCCATGGACGAGTTATTGTTCAAAATCTCCTTAAGAAATGCAGACTAAAGAAATAGGGCCTTTAAGAAAATCCACTAGAGATAGGAAAAAATGTTATATATTTGGATTATATAATGTATCTTCAAGATTATAAAGATTCTGTTATGTAACAATAAAAAAATTGCTATGTTTTGGTGAAATTGTGAAGATTTTTATTCACAATTGTATATTAAACATATAAAGGAAAAATATTAGTCAACGCAAGATTACACGGTTTAGAAGCTTGTCCTATTATCTAAGAATAAGGTAATTGTTCATAAGTGAATATCAATAACCAAATAGGATAATAATGGTAATATGAAAATACATAAAATGCGACTTGTGAGAATAAGTTAACCCAAAATGAAGAGATTGAATTTAAAGAGACATTATTTACAATTTCATGAAAGATTCTTGTAAGACAGTAGTGGCACTTGCATACTCTGAACACCAATTGGATATTTAGACCACTTTTCTTAATGGTGACATTGAGGAAATGATCTATATGGTGCAACCTAAAAACCTTATAACTCATGATTTAGATTCAGTAGCGTGCAAACTTAATAAATCCATTTATAAGCACAACCAAGCTTTTTGGAAGTGATACCATAAATTATTGGAGGTGATAGACTCCTTTTATTTTGATATGAACTTGATTCAAGATTGTGTGTATTAAAGGTTTGGTGAGAGTAGGTTCAGCTAAAAATCATGGTTAGTCAAGGGAGTTGGTCACTTATCTCAAAAAAGTAACCAATGTTATATTTATATCAAAACAATCACTTTTAATGTTTTTTTTGCATCCATGGTCACTAGATATGACTATATATGTAAAATAAAGACCAACAATAATGACCACGAATGCAACAAAAAATGGCTATTTTTATATAAATGTAATATCGGTGATTGTTTTGAAACAAGTGATAACTCCGGTGACAAACCATGAGTAAGTTCATATTTATAGTGTTGTATGTTGATGTCATACTATTATCCACGAAAGACACAAAATTGGTACATACTACTAAGAGATTTATGTAGAACAAATTCGATATGAAAGATATTGGTGATGTATTTTTGTATTAGGAATCCATATTCATTGGGATTATTCTCATTGAATCCTGGAATTGCCATAAAAATGTATATATTTAAACTATGTTAAAATTTTACCAAATAATAAATAAAAATCCTTTGAATAACTTTATTTCAAAATAATAAAAATTAAGTATAAATCAATGTCAAAAGACAAACTCTGAGAATGATAAAATATAAAATATTCTATATGCTTTGGCATTTTGGATTCTGATGTGTGCTCAAGTTTTTATAAGGCTGGACAAGGCCTTAGTTGTCATATTATTGGGAAGATGTGCAAGTAATTTGAAGATGGACCATTGAGAATTAACTGAAAGTATTATCCAGTATAAACCATAAATAAAAGGATATATGTTGACATATAGGAAGTCAGATGATCTATACATTATTGGGTAGTATGACTCAGATTTTGGTAGGTTGTGTTGACACATTTTGTAGTACTTTGAGCAGTATATTCCTATTTTGTTGGAGGTACAACATTATGGAAAAATTTAAAGCAACAATAAGTGCATCCTCCACTATAACAACATTGCTGGAGGTAGCAATTAGTGCATCCTTCACTATAGCAACAATAAATGCATCCTTCAGGCGTCCGACCATGCATTATGGTTGTAGAGTATTATCGAAGGGGTATAAAATCCTCTAAGGCTATGATGTGATAATATTAAATAATAATAGCTCTTATAAGTCTAAATGTATATATATCAACTTCGTGTATGTTAAAGATAATGTATAAATTTGTGAAATCTTTATAGAGAACCTCGGTACAAACTACACGGTGAGAAATCCTATTATTATAGCAATGGTACTTATAATTTTTTCAAGAACAGACCGTTAGGATTAGTATTGTTTGTTTAGATGATCATTTATTTAGTGAGAATTCTAATAGGTATTTGACATTTGATATGTACACTTAATTTTGGACGCGAACATTAAACAATAAATATTCTCATTTAATTTCTGACTTATTTTTCTCATTGAGTAGATGTACACTTAAGTAAGACTTAAGAATTAATATGTACAATTATTTTTCATATTATTCTATGGTACACACCATAATGGATCTATGCAGTTGATTGATGACAATAATTTGATTACTATTGTGCCTATTTTCTCACGTTGTATTGAATAAGTTTTTAGCCCTTTGTTGTTCATCATCATGTACACGATTGTTAAATTCCCCTATAGACAATAAATTACATGATATCCATTAAGTAAATGCATCTTTTGGTAGCATATGATTATTCAAGTGGAAGACTTTTAGAAATTCATGGACCATCGCATGCTTTATAATGTATTTGACTATTGTTGATAGATAATCTAATTAGTAAGTAGTCGGATGAATACAATAAATACGAATTGGAAAAATTAATAATACTATTTTTGGAGGTAATTGTGTAGATAACATGTCACATTAATATTTTGTAAGAAATTGAACATGAATGTTAGCACTTAAGTTTAAACAAAAACTTTATGAGCTAAATTGTGAATAAAAAATGAGTTAGATTATGGTCCCCTATTATAGTACATAACTTAAAGATATACATGCAATTATATTGAAGTTAAAGTCATAATTGAACATCTTATATTAAGAACTTAAGTGTATTATTCATTCAATCACTCAAATATAGTATTTTTTCATGTTGTTGAATAGAATATCTAAAATCCAGATTCTTATCTTTCACAAAGATCACAGATCAAACAACACAACAATAAAATAAAGGAAAGCAAAAGAACAAAAGTGCAGTAAATGATAAAAGTTGATATCGTCTTTATCTCTGTAACTTTTTTTCCCGTATTTACAGTTGGAGATTAAATTAGATGTAAGTGGTATTATTGTTTAATAATCCATTTTGAGTTGATGTAAAATAAACCTACATCATTGTTAACTTCTAATCAGGCCTTAGTGATGTCTAGTGCGCTAGATGTAATTTAAAAACCTTTTACTCCTCAAGATATTGACGTTGTCGAAGTTTTTTCTCCTTATCATATAACACCAACTTCTGCTCATGTTACCGGTCATGTTGTTTCTTATGTTTGATCAACACATATAAAAAATCTTATCGTAATTTTCATTTGCGGAAAATATATCGTGATTCCTTAGGTGTAAATGATTTAGGCTCAATGTTTGATCATAATATTAAGTAGTTTCAACATAAATTGACTTATTTAAACCATAATATCGATAACAGCCTCAAACGTCATATTATACTCGATTTGGAAATATGATTTTCTCTTTTAGTTTATATTTATTTAAGTTTATAAAAAATGTTGTTTATTTTTCTAGAATTATTTAGATATAATATTTTTAACTATTTTGAACTGTTCTTGAAAGTTGGAGTTATTGATTTTTTTGTTATTGTTAAATGGTCCTTCTGGGATAGTGGGTGATGCCGATGAAATAGCTAAGTTGAACCAATATATTAAGATATTTTAAAAGACGTATGGTTCGGGTTTGAACTATAATTTTCTGAGCAAAAAAATATGTTTAAAAATTGTTTAAAAAATCTACATAAAATGAGAAAAGTAACAATGTTGAATGAGTCATTTAAAAACAAAATGAATGTTAATATCTTCAAACGAGGAGGAAAAGATAGATTTACTATTATTAATGGAGATATTTTGAAACCTCAAAATCTAAATAGTCATTATTTAAAAATAACTTTTGAAATACCATAAATATATATATTGAAACTAAAGTAACTTAACACTATCGCACATAAAATAAACCATGATAAAGAGATTTTTTTATTCATAAAATTTGTTTTATTTTATTTTTATACAAAATTATCTCATAATATCCGGTGGTTGAATATAAAATACACATAATTTGAATATATAATTATAGTTGTTTTGATGTTTTATTTAAAATTTAATATTCATACAAACTGAATATCGTTATATAAATTATGTTTTGTTTGAAAATACCAGTTTTTTTTAAATTCGAACGAATAAACAATTCAAATAGTTGTCAGACGAACAAATTTTTTATTGCTATAATTTTTTATATATTTTTCTAAAATAGGGAGCATAGTTTATTTTTTATTAAATAAAAAATTAAAGGATTAGGTATCTAAATCTAAAGTATAAAAGAATAAATAGTGAGATAGAATAAAGAAACACAGATGTGATTGTTCTGTAATTAATCAAATAATAGTTAATTTATTTTATAAATACAAATATTAGGTTTGAATATTAGTTTTTCCAAATAAAATATTATTACATGGGACAATGTTTTAAGTATTTAACCAAATTATTAATTATTATTCAATATTTATAAATGATTAAGTTTTTTTTAACTTGTTATAGATTTTTTATTTATATTTGTTTTCCACGCATTTTTCGGTTTTACTTAAAAGAACTATTTTTAAAAAAAAAATTAATGATTTTTTTATTTTCTTCCTACAAAAATTATCCATCAAATATTCAAGGTGATTTTTTTATTAATAAATTTGTAGTATAATTTCACAAATATGTTTAAATCCTATTTTTGTAACTACTACCGTAAGTAATATTATTTAGTGCCTCAAGACTTGTTTATATTTTTATTTTGATGGTTTTGAGTGTTTGCTTTTGTTTTTTTGCAAATAATTTTGAACTATTTTGCAAGTAATACCATGCAGTGTCCAAAGTATGTTTGTGTTTATGTTAAGATGTTTTTTAGTGTCTATTTGTTATTTTTTTTATTTTCGCAAGTAAATGACAACTAGTATATATGAAGTTTCTTGTGCTTATGTTTGATGGTTTTTAGTATTTTGTCGTTAACTAATTTTTTTTACTTTCGCAAGTAAATCACAACATGTTGATGATGACACCTTCATCAACTAGTAGATCAAGCAAAGTCCGGGCAGATAGAAGTAATGTAGAGACAAGAACAAGATCAAACTGAAGGTTTCTTTAGGCAAAACAAACGCAACTTATAAGCAATACGCCGATTCATCATTCGATATCAAAAGGCCAAAGCCAAACCGAGGGGTATCGACGTCCTAACAGGATAATTGAAAACCCATCAGGAAAGATCATCGTTAACAACTGTGTCGAGGTGCAACCAAAAGACGTCGACAATATCTTATGAAAAGCAAGTGAGCAGAGGCCTTACCAAGCATAGGCCACGCTTGAAGGAAAGGTAGGCAGAGCGAGGCTCGTCGAAGAACAATGCATAATCACTGACGCCTGATAATCCCAATCATCAGTTTCTATTATTAAAGGAGTCATGAAGGAAGTCAACTATATTTAAAGATTTGCTGACAAAAAATGGCCAAACAGACTATGACTATAGTAATGACCATAATTATAGGGACATTATCATAAATTATGGTCCACAAACGAGATTAAGTGGATCATGTAATTGGTGGGAAAATAAACTCCATGGTAAACAGTATAAATATGATGACGATTATGTAAAAAGTATATTTTATTCTCAGATTAATAAAGCTTACTACTTAGCAAATTACTTGTCGTATTTTCCCTTAAAAAAATTTGGCGTCGTTTGTGGGACCGCTAGAAAAATACACAAGTAGTAAGATTTTTTTTATCATGGTAGTAACACGACCAGGGATTGAAAGGGAAGTTCCGGAGTGTAGGGTTGTCAAACGGATATTTCAGATACGAATCTGCATATATCCGAATCCGAATCCGAAATCCGAAATCACTATCCGAATCCGAATTCGAATCCGAAGTTTTATAAAAAACAACATCTGAATCCGTATCCGACGGATATTATCCGAATACGGATAATATCCGAATCCGAATTTCCACTAAATTTTTTAACTAATTGCACGATTGGATGGACTACTTTTAGAAGCACCTTCGTAGAAATTCATACTCCCGTTTTAGACTTGGGATAAAACTAAGAAAAATATACTTATTTTGAAAAGCTACCATGTCTTTTATAGAAAATTTGGTAGCATTTCTTTTCCACATTTTAAATGTGGGATAAAAGTCACAAGACTAAAAAACATATACTTGTTATAAAAAACAACCATGTGTTTTATAAAAAGCTTGGTAGCAACTCTTTTTTCCAACTTTAGATGTGGGATAAGATACATTTTTTGGAGAAGCAACCGTCTATATTTATAGCCAACTTTGTTAGTAATTTGATTTGCTTTTTACAATGTGGGATAGCTAAAAAATATGCTTAAATATAAAAAATTTATATATATTTATTTATAAAATTTGGATATCGGATATTTCGAATACGGATATGACTATATCCATATCCGCTATTTTTGAATACGAATTCAGATACGAATATTATCCGTTTTTTTAATACGGATATTATCCGTTTTATTCGGATTCGATATCGAATATTTCGGTCGGATATCGGATTTTTCGGATTTTTTTGACAGCCCTACCGGAGTGGAGCGAGGCGACGAATCACCGGAGAACCGCGACAAGCCAAGTAGACAGGGCATGATCAATTAACCTTATGTCATTTTCACAAACCCAAATGTTACAAGAGCAAGCCACATTGAAGCAGGGACCCAAAGTGGTCAGCCACCGGTTACCACAGAGCCGGAGATCACCCCACTCGCACCGACGAACGATATGAGCCTATAGTGCAGAAGATAGTTGTCGGCAACCCAACAGTCATGCCAACAATCCAACATCTGAAACAATAGCTTCAATATCTCTGCTAGGAGCAACAAAGGGTGGCATATGACAGAGCCGCCAATGAGCAAGCAACAAAAGTGACCATAGCAGAGCTAAATAATGTCATACATGCATTGACGACCAAGATGCGGGGAACTAGCCGTGGGGGGAATCATTAGGGGGTTGACACCAGCCGTGCAAACCATGGGGACCGGTTTTCCAAACACAAGGATAAAGAAGAATAAGAACAAGGCGAAAGAAGCGGAAAAAGACAATCCAAAGAGCAGGAACCGCGGTGAGACATGCAACTAGAGGCCCTAAAGAGGGCACAAGAGAATGAGGATTTGAAATATGATCAAGTCTACACTAAGATGTCCGCTTACGTCCTTAAATATCTCCATTCATGGAGAAAATCCTCGAAGCCAACTCTCCAGAAAGTTTGACTCATTCAGAATGGAAGCATATGATGGTACATGAGATCCTGAGAGGCACTTGGAGAAATTACGCAATATGATGATGATATTTAATCCGGACGACACCATGCTCTGTCAAGCCCTATCCATAACTCTCAAAGGTAATGACATGGACTAGTTTAGCAGTCTGCTTAAAGGATGTATTTATGACTTCTTAGGTTTTTGGAGAGCCTTTCAAGAGAGATTCATGGGCAACAAAGAGATTTGACGCGAAAGAGACTCTATTATGGACCTTTACCAAAGAAAATATAAGTCGTTAAAAATAGACGTTAAACGTTTTGTCCATAAAATGAATATTTTGCCAAACTTGGGAGAGAATATGGCAGTCACCTCCCTCAAAAGAGGCCTCGACCGGCGGGGGGAGCTGTATGCAGATTTAATCATATTCTCGGTGATAAAAATGAGAGATCGTTTGGCCCGAGCGGACCAATAAGTACGAGAAAATAATGCTAGGGAAGGAGCTTCGCTGGAAAGATACCCCTCAGACCCTAAAGGGCGATTGTATGACATGCGAAATATAGATAATGGGCCTTACCATGAGGGCGCCCACTGATTAACGCATTATGAGAACCTGACCATTCATTTTACCCCATTAACCAAGACGATCTCAGTTATCTATGATCGAACGAAGAAAATGACAAGATACCAACCCCTCGAATTATGAGTGCACCCGGTCACAAATAGTCTAACAAGCACTTTTTCTCCTACCATAATGAACACGAACACCCAACTAACGAATGATGGAAGCTCAATGAGGAAATTCAAAGGTTAATATACAAAAGTGATCTTATCCAGTTCATTAAGAAGCAAGATTACCATCGTCAGCCCGAGCAGAGGGGCGAACCTCGACCGGTCAATGAAAAAAGTACCCTACGAAGATAAACGGGCGGATAAAGGGAAGCAGTAGTAGTTGTTCACTATCTATGGAGGGGGGGGGGGGATTTATAAGGAAACAACCAAAAGTCTAACAAAAAGACTTGAACCGATCATGAAGTATAAGCCATTGAAGCTTCATCCTACCACAACTACCGGGGCCCAGTAATCGATCTTACTTTTAACGACGATAATTTGCGCTTGCTTGCCACACCAAACGAGGATGTGTTGACGGTTAACCTGGATATCGGTGGACTCATGATAACCAAGGTTTTAACCGAGGGAGGCAGCTCGACTAATATCATCTTCAAAGCTAGTTATTACTGTATGCAGGAAGTGTTACCCTATAAACCAACTCAACATGCTCTGGCAGGATATAAAGGGAAATCATCTCAATGCGTAGGGGAGGTCGAGCTTATGGTCAAGGTAGGACACGAAACTACAAAAAAAGCTCAAGACTCCATTCACGATGTCCGAGGACCCCATCTCTTACCATACTATCATCAGTCGACCGTGGATGCATCAACTAGCAAGTCGAGAAAGCAGTCGAAATCATCAGGGTTAGTCAGAGGATCGCGAGGACGGTCAAAGTTTACCCAACCAAACCACTACGATATGAATTAACTAGCGATGGGGCGCGTGGAAAATATAACATGAGCATCCCATCATGATCCTATAGATGACCCAACAAAAACTGAACAACCCGATGCCACTCCTACAAATTTAGTTGAAGAACTTGGATATTATTACTTAGAATGCTAGTGACGTATCAGGGGTAGTCCCATCTATAATTTTCCATGAGCTAGCAATTGATACGTATGCTAAGCCCGTACGCTAGTAGCGATGCTCATTTTATATTGAGAAGAAAGACGTCATAAGTTATGAAGTGAATAAGCTATATCAGCTTAGGCAGATTCAACGGGCTCGGTATCCTGTCTGGGTCGCCAACCCCGTTTTGGTCAAAAAGAAGGGGGGACAGTGGCGCATCTGCGTCAACTTCACAGATTTAGATCAGGCATAGCCGAAAGACTCATTCTCTTTACCTCGTATCGATCATTTGGTAGACTCAGCATCAGAGTACGATTTCTTTTCGTTTATGGATGCATGCTCAGGGTATAATCAGATTTCCCTCCATCCATCTGACGATAAACACCTGATTTTCCAAACTAAGTGAGGAATTTATTGCTACAATGTATTACAGTTCGGCTTGAAGAACGCAGGCTCCACGTACCAGCGTCTTGTGAATAATATTTTCAAAGACCACATGGGACACCACATCAAAGCGTATATTGACGATATGATCGTCAAGACCAAAACGATAGATAAACAACTGGAGGTTCTTCAAACTCGGTTTGACCTCCTACGATAATTCAATTTAAAGCTCAAACCTGTTAAATGCTCTTTTAAAGTCCGCAATGGATTTTATTTTAGATGCATTATTAGTAAAAAGGGCATTGAAGCCGACCCTACCCAACTGTGAGCAGTCATTCAGATGACACCCCCAAAGAACATCAAGGAGGTCTAATGCTTGACCAGAAACTTAACGACATGGTCTCGTTTCATATCACGGGCCTCAGACAAGAGCCACTCATTCTTCGAGGTCCTCCGATGTGCTATAAAGTTTGATTGGATAGAGGAGTGTAATATGTTTTTTGAGGGATTGAAGAACTATCTCATATCACCAAAAATATTGTCTGTCCCTGTGGCAAGTGAGCCTTTGTTTTTATACTTGTTTGTTTCACATTTCTCTGTGAGTGCGGTATTAGTGCGATAACTGGAGGATATCCAGCGAACGATATACTGCATCAGTAAAACCCTAGTCGATGCGGAATCTCGTTATCTTAATCTGGAAAATGTAACGCTGGATCTGATACTTGTCGCTCGGAAAATGTGTCATTATTTCCAAGTACACACGATCGCCAGCCGCACGTCTTTTCCCCTCAAAACTGTGTTACAGAAACTCGATGCCTCTGACCGACTGACTAAGTGGAGCATCGAAATGGGGGAGTAAAGCCTCTTCTGACACTCCCTTTATCTACAAACATAAAAATGTTTAATCAACATCAATACTACATTAACCAAGCTAGTACTATATAACACTTTCTCTTTACACTTCGCCTTCTATCGTCGCTCTAACTGGAGATTCATCACAACACTTTCATGCTCCCAATTTCCTAATATGAATACAAACGTATGCTTCCAGTTTTTATCAGATGTCGGCAACTTAACTATTCTCCTCACTCGAGTCAATTGAGTATAAAAAAGAAGGGGACTTAGCTAATTTGGCTAGATCTACTACGACAAGTAAGTCTGCAAAGCACACAGAAATGCCTAACAAACGAGATCTTAGTATGAAACTAAGTAATACCCTTCATCCATTCGCAACTAATTGAGTAGGACATATGCCGATGAAACTAAAAAAAGTCTATAATCAGAGGGGATAACAAGAACTATAAACCTTAGTCAAATATGGCGGTGTATAGACAAGTCTCGTTTTCTTTTGCTTGGTAAGATTGCTCCCAAGATACCGGAATCCTCACTATCACATTGCTAGGTATCCCATTTATAGCCCTAAATTGCAGAAGGCCATACTCTGTAAGGTACCCATATTTTGGGGTTAATTGTGAGAAATACTCCTCTAAGAGCGAAGGGCTCTCATATTCTGATTATACTTCTTCACCGAAGATAACGCCTAACTTTTCTTTCTTCCTCCCACCTGATTTCGGTGCTATCACGGTTACTAGAACGACTGAAATGAGCTAATACGACTTACCATAGCAAGAAAAATGTGTGGATAACTCACGTCGATCTACTACCAGTAAACGGGTTTTCATGACACCCAAGGGAGTTAGGGTTAATGTATTTACACCAAGCTAGGGTAGCCTCAATACGAAGTTATTACGAGAGATCATAAAGGATTAAAATAAAATTAGGATACCAACGTACTTTTTATCAGCGACGACTATAATAAGTTAAAAATGACTAACAACTCTGGCTGCTTAGAGTAGTTTTCTTTCTCATACGAACACAAAATTATTTTCCAAACAAAACAGACTTCCAAAAATTATACGATCTGTTTTGAATCAACTCAACTCTCCACTACACGTGTTATAAGACAACAGTTGTCATTCACATTAATTAGCTAGCATGTTTCCTCATAATCGAAGCACTATACTACACTGAAACAACTTTATTTGTCAGAACCGTCCTATCATACGGGCCACCACGTAATCGACACACGGCACACTAGCATTGGAAAACAATCACTCTATTGTAAAAAATACTACAATACAAGGCCCATATTACAAATGAGTGAATCAACAATTTTACCATCTGCTCTGCATTGTAACTTGTTATTCCATCGAATATATATATATTTACAAAATATAATTCATGGACTAGGAGGAGCCCTGATGAAGACGCCTTCATCAACTAGTAGATAAAGCAAATTCCGAGTATATGAAAGTAATGTAGAGACACAAACAAGATCAAACAAATGATATCTTTAAGCAAAATCAAGACAACCTATAAGCAATACGCTAATGCAGCATTTGATATCAAGAGGCTAAATTCAAACCGAGAGGTATCGACGTCCTAATAGAATACCAAAGTATACCATGCATATGTTTCTAAAAAATGGAGACATAAATACCAAAGTATACCATGCATATGTTTCTAAAAATGAAAAAAACACCATCAAAAGCATATAGAGAGAACTAGTTTCTGAACTCTAATGATATTGGCAATTTTACTCAGGTTTACTTTAAAGGCATTCTTACTAATCAATCTTATTCTAATATTGAAGATAAAGCAAGTAAAACGCAGGATATTACTTTTAGAAACATCCCCAAATTGATTTCTAGAGAAGATCAATAAGATCTTATATATATTTAGTGCACATGCATAGATTTGGAGTATAAACACACTTTTTAGACTTCTGAACCGTACTTTCCTTAAAACGTGCGGGTATACTCCTTAATACATACTTCAAATTACCAATAAGATGTAAGTACAATATACATAATAAAAATTTGAAAGAAAAACATTATTAATTATACCTAAGTTATGATCTAATATAAATGTTATTTGATGGTCCATCAAATGAGGTTTCAATGTCTCGAGAAACCATAATCATATATCCCTATCTTCGGACCCGACAACACCAAATGCCAATAAAAAAAAATACCTTAATAGTTATGGCATAAGAAAAATTAATAGCAAATCAATTCACAATTTAGATTCTTATATACGTTCGCAATTTGTGCATATTTTAATTTTTTTTATATACGCGAAATGCATTTTCCATAACGGGATGTTTGCCTAATGTAGATCGACTAGAAGAAGGTGACCGTTTTCTAGTATATACATATTTGTGAGTAGCTTTTGATATAGCCAATGGTTCACACTTTTAAGTTCACATTAATTTTTATACTAATGTTTTTTATATAATATAACCTACAATTTTCCCTTCTCTATTACATATTTAGACTAGATTATTGATTCGCGTGTATGAACTTACCATTGTTACCATCTTTTGTTGTGGCACACAATAATACTTCTTTGTGTTCCTCTGTCAAAAAGGTTCAATCAATGAATAAAAGTGAATGACAAGAGTAGAAACCTTGAATATAATACCCAAATAAAATGAAACAGTGTTTGAAACAATTAGTTTTATTAGTATATTTGCGTAAGTAATCACTCGTTATATCAAGGATATTCAATGACTTCAAGTGTCATTTAACTAGATTAAACGAATTATAAATATCTCCGTAAATAGTTTTCTTAGGTTTCGCTAAACAATCAATAAAAAATCAATGCGAGAAATCTTAACCATAGTCGCTCTTTACAAATGATCGTACACTTTTGATTGTCACATCATTATTTTATCTAATACATTCTTGTATCTTGTTATAAATCAAATCTAATGTTAAATGTTTTTTACTTTTTTTGTAAAAACTAGTCCCGCAAGTATGTTACAACATACTTTTTAATGACTATAGTGTCGATGGAGGTATCAGGTGATGCATAAAGTATCCGTGAACATTTATTTTGTAGTATATAAAAAGTTAAAGCAAAAACCATTATTTACCATGTAACAAGATAAAAATTAATCTTAATTATGTTTTCCCTTCCTAAAAATTTTGCTCAATACCTGTAATTCTGTCAACCCAACAAAAAGTAACAAGTCATTTTCTCTTATGAACACCAAAACCAATATCGTAACTATTTTTCACACTAACCAAATGCTCTTTTGAAGCTTAAAAAAACTAAAAGCCCCTTCTATTTGGTGTTTCTAGATGAGTCATGTCCACAAAACAATATTAACAATTAAACAACAAAACAGTTCAATAAATGATAGCATACCAACAAAGTCATCATCACCACTTCAAATATAATTCTTATATTACTGCATGAATAAAATAAGTGTAAAATACCTCTAACAAGTTACTCTTACGTAGATAAAATAAAAACAACCATATTTTCCAAATATTCAAAATAACAAATAGAAATGATTAAAGTTTTCTCATTTAGTTTGTGACACAAAATACAGGCCTAGATAGCATTTACATGCAAGTAACATTTATAGTCAGTGAGGAATCTTATATTTAAATGATTCACCGTAATGATGAGAATTAATAAACCATTATTTGTGTTGACAATTATGTCGTGATTTACGTTAACATTAAGTACGAAATTCCTGATTATATCGTTTTCTTCTTGTAGCCACTGTGTTTTTCAGATCAATTTTTTAAAGTCTAAAATCTTAAAATTTAAAACTTAATCTTTCACGACCAAAATAATACATATAATAATTAAATACAAACAACACCACACCTATAAAAACATTAGTACACTAAAACAATTAGTTCATATACAAAAGGTTTTTAAAACGAAGATATTGAAGAAATGACCTAATCGATTCAATTTTATTCTCAATCAATCAAAAACTACTTTTATATAATATTCTTTAATATGCGATGGGGAATTTCATATTTAAATTTTATGTGTGATTTTTTGGAATACGATTTTTATTATTATTGATTGAGGGTTCTTTTGGTTATCGATTTAGAAGGAGAGAAAACAATCTAAAACAAAATAATAAAACCTAAATGTAAAAGGTATTTGAGGTTGTTAGGATATAATTCATAACCACCATTCGCGATTCGTGTGTACTATATTTTTTATGTTTATTTCAGTTTTTTGGGATAAGGTTTATTAAATTTTTAGACTTATTCACGATTTATGGTTTTTTTTAATGTTTATTTGATTTTTTTGGTTGTTTATTAGATTGTTCATTCATTCACATTTTTTATTATGATCCATGACTATGATGTGAATCGCGATTTGTGTAAAAACCATTCTCGTTTGAAATTATTATATAAAAAATAATAGAATTGACATGAAAAGTTAAAAAATACTTCGTAATTAAGTTCTTTTTGAGTTTTAGATATTAAATATAAAGAACACTTCAAATTTTAATTATAAGAAAAATATAATTGATCTAACAACTTGGCTTAGGACGATAAGTCTTTAAACCTTGGCGTTATGACATTTGGCTCATTATAGAGAAGTTCACTTTATCAGCATTTGCATTGTTCTTTTTATACTTACGAGGACCTATTTCATTCTTAATAGTTCTGGACAGTTTGTGGTTGCGAGATTTCTTACCAGATCTTTAGGATGGATGCAATGTATGAGTTTTATGTAGGGACCAATTTTTGCATTTGTGACATGGGGATCATTGGAACGAATCTTAGGGAATTTCAAAATAAGTCCGGGTAATTTCATACTTAACCTCGGTATATTCAGACTCATGACCAATCCCTTCACAAATTTTAACAAAATTTATCTTTTCATTGGTATCAAGTACCACCAATATGTTTAAAAATCTCATGAAATGGGGTCACCTTTATGGAAGGAGTGTCTAGAGTCGGTTGTTTTTCGGGATATTATGTACTTGTATATAAATAATTATTTTTATTTCAAATACTATAAGATTTTCACAATTTAATATAAATAAGCAATGATAGATAGTAAGTTATTCGCAAATAAAGTTTTGTAAGCAATTCATAATACTGAGTTAATATAAATTAACGATTTGCATTCGCAATCCGACATATGCGGAACACTAAAATTGAAAACCACTATCCATCACCTCTTTTTTTAAATCCATTTTTTATGATTGAAAATGTAATAAATACAGGTTGCTAAAAGTTTAAGGTTCTTATCCACCACATTAATAACCTGTGTTCATATCATGTTCAACATAAAAGAATGGCCTTTAAGAGGCAAGGGTTGAAGGTTCACATATCAACTTATTAGCCTTATAAACAGACGTGAGATACCACTGGAAGCTTATATGTAAGGTTATTCATATACACCTTAACATATACATAATTAATCGTGTTTAATATATTAAAAAGATTCACAATTCGTGATAAACATGCATTGATATTATTCATGATTCATGTTTGCTTTTGAAATATATTTGTGATATTCAATAATTACTACATTTAATTCGCTATTTAAAATGACACTATAGTTTGTGATTACTAAACGAAGAATACACGAATATTTAATAAATAATTCAAGACTATTATGTATCATTCGTGACTTCTCACTAATTAGTATGCACTATTCACGAAAAAATAACATAGTTCGCAATCTACGATTATTTGACCAAACGTTCGTGTTATGTGTTTTGTGTTTTTCAGGACCAAAATGTCTTTTTACAAAACTTAATTTTTTTATACCAAACAAACAAATAAATAAAATAAATCTTATACATAACAAAAAAAATCGAATAAAAAAATCGAAGAAATCTCAGACATAACAACAACTATTGATTGTTTATGTTTTCATACCAATTAAAATATGAAAAATATCAGACCTAACAACAATAACAACAAATAAAATCTAAAAGAAACTTTAGACGTAACAAGACAAATAAATCAAACTTAAAATGAATCACAAATAAATCGAAAATAGAACATGATGTAAATACATAAGGGATTTGACTACGAAAGCTGTTAATTCAGAGAATACTCACAATCTGAACATATTCAGATAAAACGCATGGTTGTGCATGGAAATTTAATATGAATCGTTACCGTTCAGAGAACACTCACAAACAAAATCAGATGAAATGTGATGAGATAGATGATGGATCAAGCTGCACCACAAAGGTGATGTAAAGTCTTTGATAAGTAGAACTCCAAATTGAGTTTATCTTAGATAGGCATAGAATGAAGGATCAACTAAACTCGCATATTATAAGAATAGATTAAGGATAGATTTTCATCGCACAAAAGTTTTGAGTAATTTAATTGAGATTTTATCACTTCATTGAATCTAATTTTTTCTAATAGAGATTGCATTTAAAAACATTCCTAAAAATATTTTGAGTATAAACTCATTTTTATTGAGATTTTATCACTAAAATTCTTTAAAAAATAGAAATATATATCTTTAAAGATATCAAACTAATAAAATAGAAAATTAAAAGATATCATAACAAACTAACTAACATGTATAAAATCAAAACATATCGTAACAAACTATCTAACAGATAATCAATTAAAAGATATCGTAACAAACTAGCTAAACAATATAAAATTAAAATATATCTTAACAAACTATCGACTGTAATAATCTTGAGCTTTATTTTTGTATATTTTTTGTATATCTTTTAGAAGAATTTTACGTGCTCTCTTGGGTCTTTAATATGTAAAATATGGGCTGAACTTGATTAATATTGCAACCAATGCACTTGTTAATGTTCACATTGTCCACAATCTTAATAATTAACCCATTTAATACATCTTCGGTTTGTATAGCACAAGATCTTGTCATTAGACCAACATGTATTTTTATATATTACTCTTACTCATCATTGTTTCTCATGATCACATCATAATATGATCCTAGAATCATATCATTCTTCTACTTTTAAATACATTATTCTTAAGCTTTAATGCGCAAAATATGATTCAAAACGTACGCCGCATATCAGCAGTGGAATTTTTTTGCTTGTTAACTTTCTCAATTAATGTTTTAACAAATTCAAAATATCCTCTTAATCTTCCTTTATGTAATTCACGAACAATAAAATCTTGCTTCTATCGAATGACATAAAAAAGTATATTATCGAACTTCGCCTAACTTGCATTATGTTTGTTCACTTTATTTTAGCTCTTTAAGTGTTTCAATGACTCATGATCAGTATGGATCATGAAATATTTAGGCCATAGACAACGATGCCTTGTCGGTAATTCCCACACAAGAGCATACAACTCCTTATCATAAGTAGGATAGTTTAAGGTTGCTCCACTCACCTTGTCACATGAATAGGAAATTTACTTTCTCTTATGCATTAACACAAATCTAATTCCAACACTTTGTACTTTGAAAATCTCATGTTGATGTTCAATCAAATATGTTTTGGATGTGCTTGTCAGAAAATAAAACACGAAGATAAATAAAAAAACGAAAAATAGGAAAAAACTTACATGAGAGTTTGGATCATTCTTAGACGTTCAAAATATGGTCGACTTTTAAGTTTAGGAATTGTGTTTAGAGAAAAAAAAACAGCAATTGATTTTAAGATTTTGATTAAAATACTATTCTACAACATAAAAAGATGATAATTGGTAAAATATATTAGATATTAGAGGATACTAAACTCATTTACTAAAAAGTAAATATGTTTTAATTTAGATAATAAATATATTTTTATCTATAAAGGAAAAAATATTACAGCTAAATCTATGTGAATCCTATTAAATATATTGTTATAGGCTTGGAATATGCTAATCTACTAAAAAAACGTTTACTTGAAGGGAGATTCAAATGCAGATTATGACTCGGTTGTTTTTAATATTTAAACAAGGTAATGAAATATATCTTTCTAAATTAGAAACTCCATACTAATAACATGTTCAAATTAGGTACTGATTGCTCATGCAATTTAAATGGTGAATCAAGTGGCGGTGGCCTAGTCGAGGATAATAAGGGATAAATTCTTGTAACATTTGGTGCACTATATTGCATGTGGGTTGCATTTCTCTATGAATTGACTAAGTTCAAAATATTCAAATCTATTTCTAAATCAAAAGAATAGATCAATTCTAGTTAAGTACTCTATCACCAACAATCCTCTCAAGCAGGTACAAATACTTAACTTTACATGGTTTTATAAAATTTTGAAGGATTGTAGAAACCAAAATCTTTGATAAGAAAATCTCATGATATACAGAAGACTATAGTGGAAGGTTGAACGAACTATTTTAGAACTAAAAAACCGAAGTATAAAAAAAAATCAAATTCGTAAAAAATCGATTTTTTACTATGCTCGATAAATACCAATATATTTAGGGATGGCAATGGGTTGTTCACGGGTCGGGTTTGGGTGGGCCCATCCGAACCCATTTTTTGGACACTTGAATCTGACCCCGGTCCGATCCGCTCCCGGGCTCGGACATTAATTTTAATATTTTTTAATTTATTTTAAATATATTAATTTATTTTTAAATATATTTTTATTATATATATAAATATTAATTTTTATATATTTTTATAATTTTCAAATCGGAATGGATGGGACAAACTAGAAATCCAAACCCGACCCGATCCGACAATTTCTTAACTCGGACCTTACCCGTTCTATGTTCGGACATGATCGGATCAATACGGATCGAACCGAACAACAACCAAATTACCATCCCTAAATTTATTGTTTGATTCTTCGCGGTATCCGATCCTTCAACAATATATTATTGTACGAACCAATAAATCTCAATGGATAAACCAATTTCACAATTCACGAAAGAATATCATGAAAAATGATTTAAAATGGACAAATGAAATAAAAAATCAATGAAGATGAAAAGTCGCACACTTCGTGAATCACTTTGGAGTAAAATCACTAAACTAAGGGGTCTTCGTTTTCTGAAAAGTAAATAAAATTTGTTCTAAAATTCATGGGGTTGTAATTAGATACAATAAATGAGCTAGACTGAAATACCACGTGTTTTTTTTTATTATTTTAAGGAAGAAATCCGCCATTCAACGCACATGCAATAGTCTTCAGTAGTTAAACCATACAAAATAATAGGTTCAGTGATAACTTTTGGTCAAGCCTCCCTTAATCATCCTACACGGCTACCTTTTGGAGGCATCTTTTTTTATTTCTGAACTTCGGAGGAGAGGAACTTTTTTTTTTAGGCACGGCTAAAATGAGATCCTTTTTTTTATAGTGAGACCCCAAATTTTGATTTTTTCTGAAAACGTAAAATTACCAAAATGCCACTAGATATAAAACCCATAATTTTTTGGACATCTCATTTTTACCTCCTCTCCTCTCTCTCTTCTCTACTTTTCTCTCTAATTTTCATAAAAAATCCAAAAATTCATAAACTCATTAACTCAAAAAACAATAAATTCAACTATAAATCCTAGACTTTAAAGCCCAAACACATACATTTTTATTATCTTTCTCTTCTCTCTCAACTACCTATCTCTCTAATATTCAACATAAACCCATAAACCCATGAACTTAAAAAAAACAAAAAAATCATCTCTAAATATATGGCTTGAGGAAAAAATTATATTTTTACATAAATTCACACATTTTCGTGCGCCGTTTCGTACATTCGTGCGTAGATTTGACCGAAATCACGCATATTCGTGCGTGAATTTGGTCAAATCTTGGCGCTTTTATGCCGAATTTTGTCAAATTTTTGCGCTTTCATGTCGAATTTTGTCAATTCAAAATACTATTCCATGCCGAATTTTGCCAATTGAAAACACTTTCATGCCGAATTTAGCGTGTGTATTCTTACAATTTTTAACTACACGTGGAGATTGAACATTCTAAAAGAAATGATGGTGAATGTTTTTTATATTTTTTTAATGATAGATTCTAATTATTTAATACATTAAATTTACGTTTGTTATCACAAAATAATAATTATATAAAATGTAGTAAAAAGAATAAATTTATAAAAAATTATATAAATTATAAATTATATAAAAAATTATATAAATTATAAATTATTAGAAATTTGAATCTATTATAATTATAATATATGATTATAATTATTAAAAATTATATATATATATATATATATATAAACATATATTTCCACGCACTGTTTCAAAATACCCACATGCAAATCTCAAACGTGTTTTTACGGAGTCAAATCCAACAAAACTTATACCAAATTGAAGTCAACGATCTAATTAAGCATATACATATAATCAAACAACCAAACAACAACTTCAAGTAGAGGAAAATTTGATTTTTATATCCGAAAAATAAACTCTAAATATCACTATAAATATAAATCCAAAATTTTAAAAAATAGCACAGTGGTGTAGAGCATTCATACTTTAACAAGTCTATGCAGGTGGATTTTAAATATCTAGCATTTTCAAATATTGGATTAGAGAGAGTTAGGGTTTTCGAAGAAAGAAAATTGTAGAATTTGGGAATTTTTGTATTTATATCGATGACATTTTTGTAATTAAGAGGAGTCTCGTTATAGCCAAGCCGAGTCTCCCTATAACCTGGTCTCGTTATAGAAAAAACGGGTTTTAAATTAGCCTAGCCCTTCTTCTTTAATTATAAATGGGGAGTTGGAGACCGAAAGTATTGATATGCCGTTGAGTCCTTAAAAGTTACAGAATTGATCTGGTCTGGGCCGGGTTAAAACGGAGAATGAAATTAATAAAAGGGTAGTATGGTCACCTAACACAACATTAGCCCTAATCGGTACACATAGTTTATATACTACTGCACCCAACCATGTGGGGTTTTCAAAGTTTTCTTAATGTTTGATTTCGTTTTTGATATTTCTGATTGTTGCACTTGCACGTAGTTCTTCTTGGAGTCTCTTTCTTTTTCAAAGTTTAGTTTTGAGAAGGAAGAATGGCTACCAAGATTTTATCTGTGCATACATCGAATTATAAATCCTCTCTGCTTGAGTCTTCTCTTAATTATTTATTAATAGAGATGTGCTCCAATGTTATTGGATTATATTTTATCGTATACTATTGATGGGTCCTCTTCCTCCTAAAATGTCTATGTCGGTATGTACAAATTGCTACCCTATCTTCTAACTACCATCCCATCTGGATGAGGCCAAGAAAATAATAATGCAAGCATTCCGTAATTCTGAACACAAGAATACTGAAAGCAATCGTACTTCCGTTTTAAAGTATTCTTGTATTCCGGATTTGATAACCTGTTTTGTATTCTTTAGTTATCTTGCTGTAAGGGTAAAATCTATCAAATTATGGACCTTGAGAAAAGTGAGGCTAATTTTCCTTGTTATATATATATATATATATGGAAGAGGTTTTGGTAAATTATGAACTTTTCCTTGTTATATATATATATATATATATGGAAGAGGTTTTAGTAAATTATGAACTTCAATATCTGCTCCTTCCAATTTTTTTAACCCATACCACCAATATCCTAATCTTGGTCATAATTTTCTTCTCCTAGCAACAATAATTCCATGCCCTTCTGTGGCTTTTTTATAGTTTTATAGTTGTAAACCTTGTATACAGATTTTGAGGTCCAATAAGAATTTTCATATTTAAGTTGTTTGAAATGACATTTTCATTTATTATTATTTTGATAGACTTCTTTTTAAAGTAACGCAAGCTCATTTTCAGTCCATTTAGTAGCATGATTTGTAAGATAATGGTGCTAAAAGGAACACAACTATTGTGGAAGATATTTGTTTTTTTTGGATTCTTTTTTAGTGATGTATCATAGTGTGATGAATGATCCAATGGGAATGTAATTGAATGTCAGAAAGAGCATGATACATATGAGTGGTGTTATTGGATGACATAATGATAGTTCTGGTACAAAAATAGCATAGGTACACAAATGGATATGGTCTTTCGATTCCCACAAAACGTGTAATCCTGATTAATTATTGTCGTTCACCTAATCTAACACTGTCGTAGCTCTCGCCGCTAACAGGTATCAACAATCCTTCACTTTATCATGCTTACGATCTTGTAGAGTATTAGGGGGATCGGCTTTAGGTTTCACCATAGATTATCTTTAGTAGTTTCTCCTCGCATGGTCTGTTACCCTAAATACCTTCCCGTTGGTAGCGTTTTACGGCAGAGGCGACTTGCCTATTATCGTGTTGCTTATAAGCCATGTTGGTATTTTGTACTAATTCGACTCTTATGATGGCTCCTAAAAAGTAAGGAAAGAGGGAGAAAACTGGCAACCTCCTTGGCGATCCCATGAATGAGAAATTTGAAAGCCTTATTTTCTAAAGGAGTATTTTACACGCGTAACCCCCAAGTACGCGTATTTAACCGAGGACGACCACCATGAGTTTAGGGTTAGGTATGGTATCCCCGACGCTCTCATAACATGAGTGCCAGCCCTCGGAGAATAACCTTACCAAACATAAGAGAATGAGACGTGCCTTTATACGACTTTGTTCGATTGGGGACTCCATTTACCATTACCGCCATTCATTTGTGATTTTTATAGCTTTGTAAATATACCCAACACAACTGATTGTGAACGACTGTAGGTTTCTCTTAAGTAAACTCCAAGCTGTTGCAAATTTCAGTGTGCTTAATCGACTTAATGGTTGTGGTTGATGTTTCTAAATTGGCGTGCTCTTTTTTATTCTCCAATTAATGAAGGTAAGGAGACTGGTAGATCTACCAAATTCAGATAAGAACTGGAAGAATACTTTCATTTATGTCTCCGAAGACTGGGAGCATATAAGTGTCATAGAGAATCTGCAGTTGGAGCGGCGGTGGATGACCATTTGATATATTGTTAAAATGACTTCATGGGTGTTACAGGCGAAGAAAAAAATCAAGAGTGAAAGAAAAGGCAAACCCAAAGGTGTAGTAAACCCACCAAAATACTACCCTTGGTACCAGTGATGATGTTGGCATATTTGAATTGTGCAGACTCATCACAACTCTGTAGTGCTAGCATATCGCTGCATGTCTCCCACAGATAAAATTGGCAACTGGAGGCATTATTGTTTGGGTTTGTCAAAGGGCTTACAATTGAGCTGGCCCGCTTAAAAAAACCATATGGATCTGCAAAGACGCGACATGAAAATGCGCTTCGAGATAATGCCGAGCTGTAGAGTGCTCTAACCATTCTGGCTGATGAAAGAAGTGTGTACCACAAGAAACGTATGGAGCTAATCAATAAAAAAGGGCTGATCGTGCAAGGCAACAAGCTATTGAAGAAATATGATGAGTTGATGGCTTAGAGTGCAGGTTTGATGACTCAGAATATGACGCGTGCATAGAGGATAAAGGAGCATGTAGAGAAAATGACAGTTCTAAATTTGGAGGATGCTAACTTACGGCTGGTGGCCCTAGAAGCTAAGGCTGATAAATAGCAGTACAAAAAGAAGCTGTTGGAAAATGCAGTGCAAGACTTGGTGGATTGAAAAAGCCAGGTGATGGAAGTCGCAATGGGAATAATCGATAAAAATAAAAAAAATAAATGACCCTCGAGCTGTATAGGTTGAACCCTTGCATGTCATTGGGTCCTTTCAGGAAATTTTTTCATTTAGAGGAGCAGCTGGACCTTGCTAATAAGGGAACAAGAACCGCAGGCCCTATGACTGATCAGCTGTAGATGGTCTTTCTGATACCCTCTTAGTTTCACCAGAACATGAGTGACCGATGCTTCCCCGGGGTATGAGTTGGAAATATTGCATCAGGAACATGATCAAACCCGTCCCCAACCATAGTTGAAGATTATATCATAAATATTTATTGGTGTAATGTATTTTTTCCATAGACTTTTTGAAGTAATTTATGCATCAATGTATTCTCACTATATAAAATCAGAGGCAAAACGTGGCCCATCGCGTGACCTTTAAGGTCATGCCAATCAGCTTATTCGTGGGAGCGACCAATTCGACTTATTTCGTGGCCTTTGAAAGCTTGGTATATTACCAGTTTTCTTATAATACCATTTCTAGATATCGAGCTCAGTGTGGCCTCTTACGTAGTACCGTATGGCGTGGCTTATTATTAAAGTCGTTTGATGGACACAAGTGATCTGGGCTCAGTATAACCCATTGCATAGCTCGTAGGTGCATTTATGTTCCAAATCGCAATTTATGGAGCATATAATAAACACATATAAAGGCAAAAACAGATTATTGTCTGCGTACCTCATTAAAAAAATCCTATGCGTCATCAGAAGGGAAAAGGAGCGCATATCAAATTTATATAAGATGTTGATAGAGTTTTAAATGGCTAACATTCCAAGGGTGCGTGAGTGTCGGACCATCTGAATCGGCTATACGGTAGGTAATATGGTGTCCTCAGGCGATAATTGTGTATGAACCCTCCCAATTGAGGCCCAAATTGCCTATAGCTTTATCACCTCCCCCTTGAAATACTTTTTTTATTACTAAATATCCCTCCTGTAGAGTTCTCGTTCTGAGCTTGGAGTTAAAAAAACTTTGCATAAGACTTTTGTAATGTTATGCATGTATCTGGGCTTGGTCGTGTCGTTTCTCGATCAAATCGATGTTGATAGCGTGCTCGGTATCGTTTGCGACCTCTGAGTAGTTTTCCATCCTATGGATCAGTATGATGAATTCTACTGGGACAACCGTCTCTAAATTATACACTAAAGCGAATGGGGTCTGACCATTTTACTTTGGCCTCTTCCAACTTCTTTTTGATATTGTCAAAAATGATTCGATCGGTGACCTAAACTTGGTTGTTTGCCTAGGGATAATAGAGGCTAGAAAAATAATGTCCGACGCCGTAGCAATGTAGAACTTCGTGAGGATAAAATTTTAAAATTGGGGGCCGTTATCTGTCATAAGGATACGGTGGCTACCAAAGCGGGTGAGAATGTGATGATGTACGAATTTGTATATTTATAGTTCTCTTATCCGATAAAATGCTTTAGCCTCAACTCAATTTTTGAAGTAGTCTATAGCAACCGGTAAGTATTGTCACTTCCTAGTTGCCAAAGGAAATGGCCTAACCAACTCAATCCCCCACTTATTAAAAGGGCATGAGGTTGGATTGTGAGTCATGTGCTCGCTTATCAAATGACCAGTTGTTGGCGTATTGTTGGCATGGATGGCATCCTTGCACAATATGCTCGACTTCGGCGGCCAAATTGGGCCAATAGTAACCTACAAGTAGGAAATGAAAAATCAAACTTCAGTGACCATAATGTGCTCTTGCTTCCCCTGGTCATAAATGACTCGCTCAAATTTGGATTCTAACTCTTTGATGGCTGCGGGGTAATGACGAGTCGCGTCCTCTTTGGTGTCTTAAATGTCATTCGCTTGGTTAACCACTAGCTGACAATCAGATCAGTCTCATAGTGTTCATGCTCTGCGGATACATGACAACTTCATTCCTCCAAGAATAACCTTGTATTCAGCAGTATTATTCGTGACAGGGAAATCAAACCGAATGGTCTACCAACCAGATTTTATCCCCGTCGGTAATTTCTTAACTATACGTGCTCCGCTACCAAGTGCGCTTGAGGCCCCATCGATTTTGACAATCCATTCATGCGGGGTGTTATCTTATTGGGCTTCGGCCACACTATTCTCACCTAGTGATGTGGAAAATTCGTTAATGAAGTCGGTGATAGCATGACATTTGATCACTATACAAGGCTTGTACTTGATATTGTATTCCCTTAGCTCAGCTGAACATCTCGTTTAGTTAACCAAATATATCACTTTTTTTCAATACGTACCTCATGGAAAATAATGTATGCATGGTGACAGCGTGGCTCTGGAAATAAGATCACATCTTGTGTGTCACTACCACCAATCCTATGGTTAGTTTCTCTAGATTAAGATAACGAGTTTCTTCCTCGATCAAAATTCTTCTAGTGTATTCTTTAGTTATCTTGCTGTAAGGGTAAAATCTATCAAATTATGGACCTTGAGAAAAGTGAGGCTAATTTTCCTTGTTATATATATATATATATGGAAGAGGTTTTGGTAAATTATGAACTTTTCCTTGTTATACATATATATGGAAGAGGTTTTGGTAAATTATGAACTTTTCCTTGTTATATATATATATATGGAAGAGGTTTTGGTAAATTATGAACTTCAATATCCGCTTCTTCCAATTTTTTTAACCCATACCACCAATATCCTAATCTTGGTCTTTTCAACAATTTTCTTCTCCTAATTTTAGCAACAATAATTCCATGCCCCGCCGTGGCTTTTATAGTTTTATAGTTGTAAACCTTGTATACAGATTTTGAGGCCCAATAAGAATATTTATATTTAACTTGTTTGAAATGACATTTTCATTTATTATTATTTTGATAGACTTCTTTTTAAAGTAACGCAAGCTCATTTTCAGTTCATTTAGTAGCATGATTTGTAAGATAATGGTGCTAAAAGGAACATAACTATTGTGGAAGATATGTGATTTTTCAGATTCTTTTTTAGTGATGTATCATAGTGTGATGAATGATCCAATGGGAATGTAATTGAATGTCAGAAAGAGTATGATACATATGAATGGGAATGTAATTGGATGTCAAGAAGAGCATGATACATATGAGTCGTGTTATTTAATGACATAATGATAATTCTGGCACAAAAATAGCAGAGGTACACAAATGGATATGGTGCTTCCATTTCCACAAAACGTGTAATCCTGATTAATTATTGTAGTAACATGACATCAAATCCTGGATTAGTGTGACTGAATATAGTTTTGGATAAAGAAGATGCTTTTATATTTCGTTGTTGTTCATCTAATCTAACACCGTCGTAGCTTTCGCCGCTATCAGGTATCTACAATCCTTCATTTTATCATGCCTACGATTTTGTAGAGTATTATGGAGATCGGTTTTAGGTTTCACCAGAGATAAGCTTTAGTAGTTTCTCCTCGCATGGTCTGTTACCCTAAATACCTTCCCGTCAGTAGTGCTTTACGGCAGATGCTGACTTGCCTATTATCGTGTTGCTTATAAGCCATGTTGGTATTTATGTACTAGTTCGACTCTTATGATGGCTCCTAAAAAGTAAGGGAAGAAGGAGAAAACTGGCAACCTCCTTGGCGATCCCATGAAGGAGAAATTTGAAAGCCTTATTTTCTGAAAGAGTATTTTACACGCGTAACCCCCAAGTACGGGTATTTGACCGAGGACGACCACCATGAGTTTAGGGTTAGGTATGGTATCCCCGACGCCTCCTAACATGAGTGCCAGCCCTCGGAGAATAACCTTACAAAGCATAAGAAAATGAAACGTGCCTTTATACGACTTTGTTCGATTGGGGACTCTATTTACCATTACCGCCATTCATTTATGATTTTTATAGCTTTGTCAATATACCCAACACAACTGATTGTGAACGACTGTAGGTTGCTCTTAAGTAAACTCCAAGCTGTTGCAAATTTCAGTGTGCTTAATCGAATTGATGGTTGTGGTTGATGTTTCTAAATTGGCGTGCTCTTTTTTATTCTCCAATTAATGAAGGTAAGGAGACTGGTAGATCTACCAAATTCAGATAAGAACTGGAAGAATACTTTCATTTATGTCTCCGAGGACTAGGAGCATATAAGTGTCGTAGAGAATCTGCAGTTGGAGAGGCGATGGATGACCATTTGATATGATGAGTCCGAATATTGCTACCTCTCCTGACAAGGACAGTTCGGACCAAGATCACCAGACCGGACAGGGCAATTCGAACACCAAGCCCATTGGACTGTTCGGACTATAACAAAAGTACTTAAAAACCTAAACATTTCTTGACTAAGCAGCTTGCTCTTCTACTTAGATCTCATGGGTCTCTGAACATGACCCGGGTCCATTAAACATGACCCGAAAACCCATAAAGCCCAAATATAAGGGTATAAATACCCAACCACCTGCATTTAATATGGGTAAGGAAAATTAAATACAACTAGGCTGCTTAATTCTCCCTCTACTCTCTACTCAAACATTAAACACCTACACACCTCCAAAAACTCAAAAACAAATTACAAATTTACCCTCAGACGAAAATTAACCACACCAAATTGGCGACCACAGTGGAGCACGAAGGTGCCTGAATCAAGCATTCGAAACCAACAAGAAAAGTCAGTCCGAATAAATCCGGACGCCTCAGAAGTCCCACCAGCTTTGCTCAAAGTGGTGGGTTAAAACGATGAGTACACCATCGAGGAGCGCGATAGGTTAAAAGGCGAGATAGAAGCTCTGAGGGCAAAAAAGGCTAAGATGGGCGTGAAAAAAAAACCAACAGCATCGGTTGCTCATCATACCGATAACCCTAGAGAGCATGAGCCTTCAAAGACTTATGTGAGTACCAAAAAGACTCATGCTAGCTCCAAAAATCTCACTGGTCTAAGCCAGTGGAGAGTTCTGACTCAAGCTCAGAATCTTCTGATAGCTCCTCGGATGAAAATGGAGTTGAAGAGTCCTTGTCCTCTAGCAACGATGAGGGCCGAACTAAAAAGAAGCAAAAGCTGATAAAAAAATATTCAAGGAAAAGAGATAGACATGGAAAGTTGAAGAAGAATATTGGCAAAGGGACATCTCACAGCCGGAGGCATGTAGACCGGATGCTGATGGATCCTTTTGCCTTCCACGATGAACCAGGTATCTTTGCAACTCCCAATGAGGATACTATGTTCAGTCGTGGTCGGAATTGGAGGCAATCTCCATTATCTTCCAAGATTCTGTCCAGAAACCTCCCTAAGAGGTTTGACAGCACTAAAATGGAAAAGTACGATGGCAGTACTGATCTGGATAACCATTTGGAGCAATTTAAAAACTTCATGATGAACTTTGATGATGACGACAAGCTACTTTGTAGAGCATTTTCCCAATCCTTTACGGGGAGTGCTCTACAATGGTATAACAGCCTACCACAAGGCTGCATCAAGAATTTCGATACTTTTTGGGTGGCCTTTCGAAGGCAGTTTGTGGGGAGTAAAGAGTTGAAGGGCAACGGGGACACAATAATCCATTGTGCCCAAGAACCGAACGAATCATTGGAAGAATACATAAGTCGTTTTGTGAACACCAAGAATGGGTTGGCTGATTGCTTCGAGCAAGTATCAATAGCATCCTTGAGACATGGCTTAAACCCTGGGAATTTGGCTGATTCGGTGACCAGAAAGAAAGCCATGACTTGGGGAGGGTTGCTGAATCAGGTTGGAAAGCAGATTAACGTTGATGAAACGAAGAAAACTAGGGTGCACATGCAGGTGAGGTCTGCCCGATTGCACCAAACCCCAATCAGAATCAGTCCGGGAACAAGGCAAAGGAGACCGGACAGGGGCATGGCCGGGCTAAAGCTCAATCTCAGCCAGCTGCACCTGCCCAGAGTCAACAATCCAGAAATAAAAGAGGCCCTTGGGTTCAACCGAAGTGGTTTGCAGAATTGAAAGAAAGTGTGGCCATTATTTATGATAAAACAAAGGAAGGGGTACACTATATAAGACCGGCCACACTGCAATCTCCTAGAGAACATCGCAATAACTCCTTCTGCCAATATCAGAATGATACTTGCCATACCACTGATGATTGTATAGCCTTAAAACAAGAGTTTTAGAACTTGATTGAAAGGGGAAACCTGGGGGCTTATGTCAAAAGAAGAGGAGGTAACAGGCCTGACAACACTCACCGAGTTGGTCCAAGTAATGCGGCTCCGGAGGGAGCCATGGTTATAATCGAAAGGTTTGATGTGGAATCAGAATACTTGGACCCGGATCCAACTCGAAATAGAGTGGGTACCATTGAGGAATGTTCTAGAACGGTCTCTGGGCTCATTAAGTTTTTTGAGTCACTTATAATTTTTGGAGGGGATACTATGATAGCTCCTACTGCTTCTTCGAGAAAGAGGCACGTTCGTACTTTAGCTACCCAGCTAGAAGGAGGCATGACCTCCTATCAATCACAGATTCCATTCCCCTTCATTGTTTTTTATGAAGATGATTTAAGAGATATAGCTGGCCCACATGAAGATGCTATTGTCATAGGGGCATCCATTGGGGGAAATGACATAAGACAAATTTTGGTGGATATTGGAAGCTCAGCCAATATCATTTTCTTAACCACTTACAAGAGAATGAAAAATCCAGCCGCAATTCAGAGTTCGGACAGATCAATTGTGGGCTTTACTGGCAGCTCAGCAGATGTGATCGGGGAGTTTGAAGAGGAAGTTCTATTGGGCAAGGGCCCTTTCAAGAAGATGGTCAGGATACTTTTTATTGTGGTAGATTATCCCACTTTCTATAATGTTATTCTAGGGAGGTCTTGGCTCTCTAGGATGCATGCAGTGGCTTCAACAGTCCACCAATGTTTGAAATATGTTGCTCAAGGGCAGGTGGGAGTTGTCCGAAGCAGTCAAAAGGTTGCAAGGGAATGTTATGCTACAGCCCTGGCACCCCGGACGTTGGGGGCAGTTCGTATCAACGAGCAATAGCAATTTGAGGGGCTTTCTGGGGGTGAGGGTGAAATTGATGACCCCAGAGAGGCCGCTGGAGTATTAATACCAGTCGAAGAGGTAGAAACACATTGTTTAGAAGAAGGAAAAAGTGTCAAGATAGGGTCTAGAATGCCACCCGATCTGAAAAGTGAGATGTTAAAGTTTTTGAAAAGCCATCAGCATGTTTTTGCTTGGTGCAATGCTGATGTTACTGGGGTTCCAGTAGATGTGATATCACATCACCTATCTGTCCGGAAAGACGTAGCACCAGTGGTTCAAAAGAGAAGGGCTTTTTCCAAGGAAAAGGCTGATGTTATTGTGCAAGAGGTTGAAAGGCTCACAAAGATGGGGCATATCAAGGAGTCTCAATATCCTTGGTGGACTGCCAATCCGGTCCTGGTGAAAAAGAAAAATGGCAAGTGGCGCATGTGCATTAACTTCACAGACCTCAATAGGGCTTGCCCAAAATATTTGTATCTAGTTCCCCGGATTGACCAGCTAGTAGACTCCACCTCTTGGAATAAGCTGCTATCCTTTATGGATGTTTTCTCCGGATACAATCAGATCCAAGTAGATCCGAAGGATCAAGAGCATACCACATTTTTCACTGACATGGGTCTTCATTGCTACAAAGTAATGCCGTTTGGGTTGAAAAATGTTGGGGCTACTTATCAGAGATTGGTGAACAAAGCCTTTGCTGATCAGATTGGAAGAAAAATATGGAAGTATACATCGATGACATAATGGTGAAAAGTGTGGATGAGCAATTGCACTTAACTGACCTCCAAGAAACTTTTACCAACTTAGTGAAAGTAAATTTAAAGCTAAATCTAGAAAAATGTGTGTTCGGAGTACAATCCGGGAAGTTCCTAGGTTATATAATAAGTGAGCAAGGGATACAGCCCGATCCGGACCAGCTTAATGCTCTATTTCAAATGGAGCCTCCTCAGAATATTAAAGAAGTACAACGATTAACGGGGAGGTTAGCTGCTTTAAACAGATTTATCTCAAGGTCTTCGGACAGATGCGCCCCGTTTTTTCAAACCTTGAAGGGTGCGAAGGGATTGGATTGGACATCACAGTGTGATGAGTCTTTCAATGAAATCAAGAAGCATCTGTCCTCTCCTAAAACCTTATTTAAACCAGTTGATGGAGAGACACTCTTCGTATATTTGACAGTTTCAAGTTGTGACATCAGTGCTGTGTTAGTAAGAGAGGTGGATAATTACCCCCATCCAGTGTACTACATTAGCAAAAGCTTGATAGATGCCGAAAGACGCTATTTGAAACTTGAAAAATTAGCATTGGCCCTGGTGATAGCTGCAAGAAAGATGAGATCTTATTTCTAGGCTCATCCTATTATCCTCCGAACATCTTTTCCTTTGAAAAATGTTCTCCAAAAGGCAGACATTTCAAGTAGGATGACTAAGTGGTCGGTATAATTAGGGGATTTCGATATAGATTTTGCTCCCCGAACAGCAGTCCAAGCCCAAGTTGTGGCCGAATTTTTAGTTGAATTCCACTCTGATAGAGATTCGAAGCAGACTACTGAGATGAAAGATAAAAAGGTCTGGGTCGTCCGGACGGATGGTGGATCCAGCACTATGGGATATGGTGCAGGGGTGTGCTTAACTTCTCCATATGGTGACAAAATGTACCAGGCTATATGTTTTGCTTTCAGGGCTTCTAATAATGAGTCCGAATACGAAGCAGCTATAGCTAGTTTAAAATTAGCTTATATTTGTGGGGCTAAAAGGGTCAAGCTAATGAGTGACTCCCAGCTTCTTATCCACCATGCTCAAGGTCAATCTGAGGCTAAAAAGGAGCGACTAGTGAAGTATTTGCTTCTTCTTAAAAATGAGGCACTCAAGTTTAAAAGCGTTGTTTATGAGCATATACCCCGGACAGAAAATGAGCTGGCAGATTCGTTGGCAACTATAGCTTACACAGAGGCATATCCATGGATCCATGTGCTAGAGAGCCCCTCCATTCAACTTAGTATGAGTAAAGAGGAAGAAATATTTGAAGTACAGGTGAAACAACCTCAGGATTGGATATTTCCTCTCCTGCAATACCTCTCCGACGGCATCTTGCCTCCGGACAAATAATTAGCAAGAAAACTGAAACACAAGGCGCGTGGTTTTATCATACTGAGAGACATTCTGTATAAAAATTCTTACAGTAAACCTCTTCTGCGCTGTTTGGGGGATGATGAATCTCAAGTAGTCCTCTCCGAATTGCATGATGGCGAGGGATCAGCTCATTATGGATTCAGGGCTCTAACAAGGAGAGTTTTACTGGCTAGCTACTATTGGCCATCTATCATGCAGGATGCTAAAGAGCTGGTAAGAAGGTGTGACCCATGCCAGAGATACAACAATGAAATTCATATCCCAGCCATTCCTCTAGAGTCAATTTCTGAGCCTATACCTTTTTCTCGATGTGGGTTGGATTTAGTGGGGCCTCTCCCTATGGCGTCCGGAGGGCGCAAAACTATAATTGTTGCTATAGATTACTTTTCAAAGTGGATTGAAGCAGCCCCACCTGGCAGGAACAACATCAAAAGCTGTCATAAAATTCATTTTATCCAACATCTGTTGCAGATTCGGTGTTCCACAAAAGATAACAACAGACAATGGGCCACAGTTTGACAATAGAGAGATGAAGAGTTTATGTGCTTCAAGGGGTATACAACATTGTTTCTCTTCGCCTTTCCACCCACAAGCAAATGGTCAGGCTCAAGTGGCTAACAAAACTATATTGTCCGGTTTAAAGAAGAATCTGGAAGGAGCTGCTGGGAAGTGGCCCCAGCTATTTACAAGAGGTCTTGTGGGCCTACCGGACAACACCTGGGGCTGCAACACAAGATTCACCCTTTGCCTTGGTCTATGGGATGGATGCAGTAGCCCCCATAGAGGCGACTCTCCCATCATATCGGGTTCACAACTTCTCCGAATGCGCTAACGAAGTGGCGATCAGAGGTCAGCTTGACCTGGTAGAGGAAAGACGAGTTAAAGCTTACCTTAGAGCTGCACACTATCAGGGTTTTATGAGAAGCAGATTTGCTTCTAAGGTTAAAAGAAGAGATTTCCAGCCGGGGGACAAGGTATTGAGGAAAGTCTTCTTACACACTAAAGAGAATCTGCTCGGCAAATTGGCCCCGACTTGGGAAGGACCTTATATGGTTGTTGAAAGGCTTAAACCTGGAACATATTGGCTAGAAGACAAGGATGGAAGAGTTTTGACCCACCCTTGGAATATCGAACATCTCCGGATGTACTTGGAGTAGCATTTGTGTAAATATTTACTTGTTTAAACATCCATGTAAATATTTGGGGGCATACTCTTTCCTACTTTGGTGGCGCATGGAGGTTTTAATGAGGTGTCCGGGTTTTTAATGAAATTTGATGCCTTCTTAAAAAATTTCCGAAGTGTTCTTACTTTGTCTTTTGTCACACCATCCGGATTGAAATAAAAGAGTGATGACCACTTAAACATTCGTCATCGGAGAATTTAAACACTCTCACTATGAAATAACTAAGGGTTATTTAAACACTAGCCATCAAAATTGAAACAGACTATGAAAGAATGTGAGAATTGTGCAAAACAAGGATATTTATTGAAATAACTTAAGTGCCTTGGCCTTCCAAGGACTTTCAATTTGTCAAGCAGAGTAAAAGATCTATCCGGTCAGATACCGGACACACTTACAAAAAAGGTGCCTTGGCCTTCCAAGGACTTTAGTTTAGATAACATGAAAAGTAAAAGGTAATTCATAATTTAAGACTAAGCCTTTGAAGATGGCTCAGCTTCATCCATTTTGTTCTTCCCTTTGGGATCGTCTTTCTTTTCAGGAGGACCCTCCCCGGCATTTTCTTCTGCCTCGTCAGAAGAGGAAGCACTGGAGTAGTCATGCAAGTCTCCATCAGCCATGGTGTGGAAGGGAAGGTCTTCGTACTCTACATGAAGCCACAAATCACCTAAGTTCCTCTTCGGGAACTTCTCATGGAAGAGCAGGACCATGTCTGATTTTACCTTGGCATACATTTGCTCTTGAGTGTCGATCACGTTGTTGGCATAAGCATCGATCTTGGCTTGGATTTTGGCCTCCTGCTCCCTTAGCAGATCAGCTTTCTCCTCTGCAGCCTTGGACACTGTGTTCTCAAGCGCAATCTTGTCACTGATCAAGTTGTTGATAATTTGGTCCTTGCCCTTGGTCTCCTCTTTTGAAGAGTTGAGATCTTTCTCTGCTCCGGACAACTTCTCCCGGAGATCCTTGATGGTGTCTTCCAGAGTAGCAACTTTGGTGGTCCACTCCTCCTGATTCTATTTCAGCTCCTCGTTCTCGCCTTTTAAAATATTAGCATGTTGAGTGGCGGTGAGAAGGTCGTCGGACAGCCTCTCCTTATCAGACTTGAGGTCTTTGATAATGTCGGCTTGACTTCGAACTTGCTTCTCCAAAGCAAGCACCGGCTGAACACTACTTAATAAAGAGTGAGCTATAATGTCCCTTTCACTTGAAACAGTAAAAGTCATACCATTAAAAGTGACGGTGTTTGAAGTACTTGGAGGGAGGTAAGGCCCAGCAAAATCGTCTCCGGGAGGTTAATAAAGTAC
The DNA here is from genome assembly GCA_036936605.1 of Limnanthes douglasii subsp. nivea. Lineage (NCBI taxonomy): Eukaryota > Viridiplantae > Streptophyta > Magnoliopsida > Brassicales > Limnanthaceae > Limnanthes > Limnanthes douglasii. The sequence continues at coordinate 171,370,116 of JAUPFV010000004.1, read as the reverse complement.
TCACCAAGCCCACCAAGACCATTGATGTCTACCCCATCAATGCTAAGACCTCCCCCTTCGACCTCATCAGTTTGGAAGTCACCAGGTATCTCTTCTGCTTGTGTTCGGTCAATCGGATCAACCTGGGGGAGAGGCTCCGGAGGCCGGAGAGAAAGTTCATCACCCTTTGAAGTCTTCTTCTTCTTGGCCTCCCTATCCTTGTTTTCAGCTCCCCGTTTACAGTCTCTTTTGGAAGCCTTTGGTGGTGTTGGGGAGTGAGCTTCTTGCCTAACAATTTCCTACTCTATCACTTCTAAGAGAGCAGCATCAATCTGGTTTGGGGGTGGCCCCTCCGGATTGGTTAAAACAGCTTCCTCCACCTCAGCAGGGTCCGCTCCACCTGCCACTTTCTTGCCCTTCTTCTTTTTGCATTTCATCTTACTCGGGGCCTTGGCCCGGCCTGGCAAGTAAAGTGTCCCATCCAGTTCGTGCGTCCTCTTGAGCACTACGTCCGGAGGGGGTTGAGTGGTGAGATCTTCCCAGGTTAAGTCCCTCCGGCCAGTAGTGTTCCAGAGGTGAGACCTTGCTAAGTTTCCCCCCGTGAAAGCATCGTGGAATCGGTTTCCCCATTTCTCAGAAGCCTAAGTATTAATCTTCGTGCAAGTGACCTGTCCGGACTTTAGGTAGTCCGTAAAATCTTTGGGTAGCACTGCTAAGAAAAAAGATAAAAATAGTCAATTTAAGCAAATTTGATAAAAGAAAAGATAAGAATATAAAGAAAAAGTCATACGATCACTCCTCCATCTGCTGGTGAGGAGACTTGGGTTGACTCCGGCCTTGATTTTCCTCCCGTTTTCCCAAGCCCCACTTACAAATAGGAATTGAGTCATCAAGTTCCTCTCCGACTCTAGCAGGTCATCCACAACTTTGAAGTTGTCCCCCATATTGAAGTGGTAAAAAGGGATGTGGGGGTTTCTATAGTGGCTGGCCACAGCAGCAAACTCCTTCATTGGTAGAGGGATCCCGGAGAGCCTAGAGGCCATAATGCAGGCCATAAGGGTGTACCAAGCATTGGGACTCAGCTGGCTTGGACAGAGCTTTATCAGATGAAAGTTTCTGACGATCTCTGGGTCCAAGGGGAATCTGAGCCCCCAATTAAACAGCTCCGTGAAGATGACTATCTCGCTCAACTTGCAGTCCATGGGAGTTTCGGGGTCTATAGGAATTCTTATCTTCACGTTCTCCGGAATTCCCCATTTCATACGCATCCGGCCCAGCTCAGCTGTGTGGATGAATGCGTAGTTGATCTTTTGCAGGGCGAGGAGGTACTTAACATTGACCTTGTGAAAACAAGGCCCTACCCTTCCTTTGAGACACTCCGGCAGATCTGGATGCCTCAAGCACAACTTTTCTTTGCCCTTGTCCTTTTGAGCAGTAACAGCACCAATAGTCTGTCCGGAAGGCTCAGACTCGAATGGAGCCTCTTCAATAGAGTCCTCCCTTATTTCCTCCATAATTGAGGAAGAATTTTCAGTAGCAGTGGTAAGGGGAATATTTAGATTTGGCTCAGCCTGACTTCCGGACTGCTGAGTTTCAGTATTTTCTTGGTTCCTAGCCTCCGGTTAGGGCTCTGGTGTAGACATTTCTCTTCGAGGACTTGAACCAGTGCCCTCTGGACCGGACAGCCTGTCTTTTGGTGCTCTAATGGGTGCCTCTGACCCAGTACTACTGTCCTTGGCACCCAATTTCGAAGGGGTGCCCTTAGAAGCTTGACCCTTGACCAGCCGACCTTTTCTTCGGTCAACTAATTTCTGAGGGGAGGTTTCAGCATCTGACCCCATGGCTAAGAAAGGGGAGGGTTTTTTAAAGCTTGTAACTGTTAAACCTGGTTCAACGATGGGTTCCGACTCTTGAACCGAGGAGCCTGAGATAATAGGTGAAAGATTGGTTTGAAATAACTTCTTCGGTTTGATGCCCTTTATGGAGGAAGAACCTTGATCTGATTCTGTGTGTGAAGTTGCTGGTTTGTCGATGGGCGAAGCGGGTAAGCCTGCTGTAATTCGCCTTTCCATTTCAACCTTTTGCGCCTTTTCTAATTCAAAGAGGTTGAGCCACCTGCCTTTGATCAAAGTGTTCCGAGCCGTGAACATAAACAATCTGGGTAAAAATTTGTTTTGGAGAGAAAAAGCTTTGAGGATTTACAGAGTAAAAACGAGAGTGATGGTGAAACAATAGAAAGTGTTTCAATTTATAGTAAATATAAAAAAAGAGTCTTGATTCCTAGGAGAATTCGAAAAGATTAGTAATGATTAAAAGACGACGGTGACATCACCCTCATTAATGAAGAGGTTGCTTTTCGAAGAAGGTTGGTGCGAAATTCAAGGTGAAAAAACGGCTGGAATAACCAACCAAAAAGTGACACGTGTCCCATGAACTTTGGCAAAAAACTGTTTGGATTCACAAAGTTTTTTCAGTCCGGATAAAACTATAGCACAAGTCGAAAGACCTGTCCGGATAAAACTGCCCCTGATATCAGACTGTTTTTCAGGTTTTTGACAAAGGCATTTGAACAAACACCTAAAAAAGGGGATCCTGATGAGTCCGAATATTGCTACCTCTCCGAACAGGGACAGTTCGGACCAAGATCACCAGACCGGACAGGGCAATTCGAACACCTAGCCCATTGGACTGTTCGGACTATAACAAAAGTACTTAAAAACCTAAACACTTCTTGACTAAGCAGCTTGCTCTTCTACTTAGATCTCATGGGTCTCTGAACATGACCCGGGTCCATTAAACATGACCCGGAAACCCATAAAGCCCAAATATAAGGGTATAAATACCCAACCACCTGCATTTAATATGGGTAATGAAAATTATATACAACTAGGCTGCTTAATTCTCCCTCTACTCTCTACTCAAACAGTAAACACCTACACACCTCCAAAAACTCAAAAACAAATTACAAATTTACCCTCAGAAGAAAATTAACCACACCATGATATATTGTTAAAATGACTTCATGGGTGTTACAGGCGAAGGAAATCATCAAGAGTGACAGAGAAGGCAAACCCAAAGTGTCGTCAACCCACCAAAATACTACCCTTGGTACCAGTGCTGATGTTGGCATATTTGAATTGTGCAGACTCATCACAACTCTGTAGTGCTAGCATATCGCTGCATGTCTCCCACAGATAAAATTGGCAACTGGAGGCATTATTGTTTGGGTTTGTCAAAGGGCTTACAACTAAGCTGGCCCGCTTAAAAAATCCATATGGATCTGCAAAGACGCGGCATGAAAATGCGCTTCGAGATAATGCCGAGCTGTAGAGTGCTCTAACCATTATGGCTGATGAAAGAAGTGTGTACCACAAGAAACGTATGGAGCTAATCAATGAAAAAAAGTGCTGATCGCGCAAGACAACAAGCTATTGAAGAAATATGATGAGTTGATGGCTTAGAGTGCAGGTTTGATGACTCAGAATATGACGCATGCATAGAGGATAAAGGAGCATGTAGAGAAAATGACAGTTCTAAATTTGGAGAATGCTAACTTACGGGTGGTGGCCCTAGAAGCTAAGGCTGATAAATAGCAGTACAAAAAGAAACTTGTTGGAAAATGCAGTGCAAGACTTGGTGGATTGAAAAAGCCAGGTGATGGAAGTCGCAATGGGAATAATCGATAAAAATTAAAAAAAAAAATGACCCTCGAGCTGTATAGGTTGAACCCTTGCATGTCATTGGGTCCTTTCAGGAAATTGTTTCATTTAGAGGAGCAGCTGGACCTTGCTAATAAGGGAACAAGAACCGCATGCCCTATGACTGATCAGCTGCAGATGGTCTCTCTGATACCCTCTTAGTTTCACCAGAACATGAGTAACCGATGCTTTCCCGGGGTATGATTTGGAAATATAGCATCAGGAACATGATCGAACCCGTCCTTAACCATAGTTGAAGATTATATCATAAATATTTATTGGTGTAATGTATTTTTTCCATATACTTTTTGAAGTACTTGTAGTAAACGTTTCTTTGGTAACTTAGTGAATTGAAAATGTTTGTAATGTATGCATCAATGTATTCTCACTATATAAAATCAGAGGCACAACGTGGCCCATCGCGTGACCTTTAAGGTCATGCCAATCATCTTATTCGCGAGAGCGACCAATTCGACTTATTCTGTGGCCTTTGAAAGCTTGGTATATTACCAGTTTTCTTATAATACCATTTCTAGATATTGAGCTCAGTGTGGCCTCTTACGTAGTCCCCCATGGCGTGGCATATTATCCTAGTCGTTTGATGGACACAAGTGATCTGGGCTCAGTATAACCCATTGCATAGCTCGTAGGTGTGTTTATGTCCCAAATCGCAATTTATGGAGCATATAACAAACACATATAAAGGCAAAAACAGATAATTGTCTTTAATAAAAGAAAATGCGTGCCTCATTAAAAAAATCCTATGTGTCATCAGAAGGGAAAAGGAGCGCATATCAAATTTATATAAGATGGTGATAGAGTTTTAAATGGCTAATATTCCAAGGGTGCTTGAGTGTCCGACCATCTGAATCGGCTAGACGGTAGGTACTATGGTGTCCTCAGGTGATAATTGTGTATGAACCCTCCCAATTGAGGCCCAAATTGCCTATAGCTTTATCACCTCCCCCTTAAAATACTTTTTTTATTACTAAATATCCCTCTCGTAGAGTTCTTGTTCTGAGCTTGGAGTTAAAAAAACTCCGCATAAGACTTTTGTAATGTTATGCATGTATATGGGCTTGGTCGTGTCGTTCCTCGATCAAATCGATGTTGATAGCGTGCTCGGTATCGTTTGCGAGCTCTGAGTAGTTTTCCATCCTATGGCTCGGTATGATGAATTCTACTGGGACAACCGCCTCTAAACCATACACTAAAGCGAATGGGGTCTGGCCATTTTACTTTGGCCCCTTCCAACTTCTTTTTGATATTGTCCAAAATGATTCCATCGGTTACCTAAACTTGGTTGTTTGCCTATGGATAATAGAGGCTAGAAAAATGATGTCCGACGCCGGAGCATCTGTAGAACTTCGTGAGGATAAAATTTTAAAATTGGGGGCCGTTATCTGTCATAAGGATACGGGGGCTACCAAAGCGGGTGAGAATGTGATGATGTACGAATTTGTATATTTATAATTCTCTTATCCGACAAAGTGCTTTAGCCTAAACTCAATTTTTGAAGTAATCTATAGCAACCGGTAAGTATTGTCACTTCCTAGTTGCCAAAGGAAATGGCCTAACCAACTCAATCCCCCACTTATTAAAAGGGCATGAGTTTGGATTGTGAGTCATGGGCTCGCTTATCAAATGACCAGTTGTTGGCGTATTGTTGGCATGGATGGCATCCTTGCACAATATGCTCGACGTCGGCGGCCAAATTGGGCCAATAGTAACCTATAAGTAGGAAATGAAAAATCAAACTTCGGTGACCATAATGTGCTCTTGCTTCCCCTGGTCATAAATGACTCGCTCAAATTTGGATTTTAACTCTTTGATGGCTTCAGGGTAATGACGAGTCGCGTCCTCTTTGGTGTCTTAAATGTCATTCGCTTGGTTAACCACTAGCTGACAATTAGATCAGTCTTATAGTGTCCATGCTCTGCGGATACATGACAACTTCATTCCTCTAAGAATAACCTTGTATTCAGTAATATTATTCGTGACAGGGAAATCAAACCTGATGGTCTACCAACCAGATTTTATCCTCGTCGGTAATTTCTTGACTATACGTGCTCCGCTACCAAGTGCGCTTGAGGCCCCATCGATTTTGACAATCCATTCATGCGGGGTGTTATCTTATTGGGCTTCGGCCACACTATTCTCACCTAGTGATGTGGAAAATTCGTTAATGAAGTCGGTGATAGCATGACATTTGATCACTGTACGAGGCTTGTACTTGATATTGTATTCCCTTAGCTCAGCTGAACATCTCGTTAGTTAACCAAATATATCACTTTTTCAATACGTACCTCATGGAAAATGATGTATGCATGGTGACAGTGTGGCTCTGGAAATAAGATCACATCTTGGGTGTCACTACCACCAATCCTATGGTTAATTTCTCTAGATTAAGATAACGGGTTTCTTCCTCGATCAAAATTCTTCTAGTGTAGTAGATCGACCATTGTACGCCTTCTGGCTCATGAACTAACATTGCACTAATTGAAAAAGTAAAAACTAAAAGGTATAGTAAAAGGGGTTTACCCAAGGTAGGAGCAGATATGATTTCAGGAGATGTACGGTATATTTTTTTACCCTCGATTCTCGTGTAATCAAAGAAATGTGACTGATGGGCTACACTCAGGATTCAAACTTCTAGCAAGTCATATCAATTCAACATCATAATATGGGTAAGACCTTTAAAGCCTTTGTGCAACTCGCCTTATCTTTCGTAAGGAGAAATAGAATGCATTGGTAAGATCTTTGTGTTCCAACCGTGTTGAATAGGTTGTCCTTCTTCTTCGACCAGTTTATAAATCTTATGCTTACCTTTAGCTACTACCATGTAAGGTCCGGTCCAGTTCAACTTGAACTTCTCGAGCACCTTATCCTTACTATGTATGAATATGCATATGAGGATATTTTTACCAAATTTGAATCTTAGGAAGTAGATTTTGGAATTATATATATATATTCTTCATGAGGTTTTTTGGTACTTTGTGCGTATGTGAGATTTCCTTCTCTTGATTCAAGTTTTGATTTTCTACCTTCATAATTTATTCTTTCATTATAGTTAGATACTTAAAATATAGGTAAAGTTGTTTTTACATGCATTATGAATTCTATCTCGTAGAACATAGCAAAAGGAGCTTCAACGATAGATGACAAGTGGTTTGGTATGACCAAAACATCTCTCAAAATAATTTTGGCCACTTCCTGGATGTGCCTCCATGATTCTTTTATATAATCTAAGATATTTATGTTGTTCACCTTCACTTGACCTTTTTTTATTTGTGGAATGACAAATAAAATTATCATGTGATACCTCAAAGTAGGCAGAAAAGCGCCAGGCGGTCGTTCTAAAATTGCAAGCTTTGTCCATATTGATTACTCAAGGTACTCCATATCTACAACATTGGTTTATTTTTATAAATATTATGAATTTCTTTACCCTAATATTTTCCTAAAGCTTATTCTTCCACCCATTTTGAGTAGTAATTTACCTCTCATATGAGGTATCGCCTGCTTCTAGAGGCTTTTGTTAAGGTTTCTAGGATGTCGATCCCCCACCTACAAAATGATAAAAAAAATTGATATTGTCTCAAGGGGAATAGTTTGTATGTAGATAGAGTTGGAAAATCACTTATATTCGTCTCTGCGTTTGAAAAAGTCTTTGCCATTTGCTAATATAATTGACCAATACTATCATTTTAAGAGGACTCTCATCTGCAACATCTTGTAGATTTAGTGAGAAATGAATTCCCTTTCATGAAGTTTTTTCAATACAAAGGTACACTCTCATGGTGTGAGACATCGAAGGAGTGGTTTGGCGAGGCTATTCTTGTATAATGTCTCTGTCAACCATATGCATTTGGCTGCTCTAATTTTATGCAGCAACCATCAGCTCTGTCTTATGGTACAAAACTTTTTATAAGGTATGCTTGCTCAAGAATTTTCATCTTAAATGAGCATTACTTTGTCTATTGAGTTATTGTACATAATCATGTCGTGTAAGGACATTAAAGGCTTCTCCTAAATAGTTATTCATGGTTTTAAATATGTAAAGTCCAAATCAACACTAACATATGTCGTTCAATTCTCTGTCTTTGGCATTTATTCGAGTCTAACTTGTTCAAATAAGGTTGTTTGGCGGAAAATCTCCCTTGGATACTAAATCAATTTGTCCTTTTTTGCTTATATTTAACATATGGCCTAGTTGACCATAAGTTAAGAGTTAACGATTATATTCACCTTTCAGACCTTGCATATTTGGGTGAGTCTTAGACTTGATACGGAAACTTCATACTTTTCCTCGTTGTTGGAGACAATGAAGCCGAACTTGAGGGATTGATTCAAAGTGTCTCCCAAATGGGATATCAATTACACCAATTTACCATAGTCCTAATTGTTACTTCCCCCGTTAGTTTGAACCTGCCACGTTGGTCGAGTGGTTTTTCGAAGGTAGGGGACTATCAAACTAGAATCCAGTCAACAAGTTTGCCATTACTTGAGCTTGGGTAGCAATATGTGACTCGAAGTGAATGTCGAAGTATTCTAACTTTCCTCACCATCTAGTTAGTCCGTATATGTTTTTAGGTTTTAGAATCCATTCGTAAAGAGAAAGAAGTTTCCTAGCCTCTATATACAAAACGAGATTATATTATGTTAACTATAGATCTCGTGTCTTAATGTATAACTGAGATTTACTAACATAATATATAGTTCGAGATGTATTCCCTTCTTCTCTAACAAGCACTATTTCAAACTCACCATTATTCAGCTTTGTTAGGACATCTTGTGAGGAAAGTAATTATTGGACCTTATTGAGTTTCTAGTCGCATATGAAATTTTGATTTAAATGGCTAAACCTTTTTAATATTGGGAAGAAGGGTTGACTTTCGTCCAAACCAGTTTAGACCAGTAAACTTTCATGCCAAGGTTTGGACCTCGTTAATATTGTGCAAAGGATTCATTACAGACGGTTTTGATAGTTGTCTAGAGTTTTCTTCTATATATTTCTCACTAACAAGATACCCTAAAAACTTCTCACACCAAACTTCGAAGGTACAATTCTTGAGATTCAATTTTAGGTTGACTTCTTTATGGTTGGCAAAAGTCCCAGCAAAGTCTGTTAGATGATCTGCATAATGGTTACTTGTAAACATTATGTCATTGATGTAGGCCTGAAGATTGAACCCAAGATGGCTTGAAAATATCTTATTGCCCAAACTCTAGTATGGTCATACTCGATAAAATTCTTCTTTGATGTGGTTGGCTTGGTTGCTATCACTTTTATAGTTTCTTGAGAGAATGGTCTTCACTTCAGCTTTATAGGTTAAAACCTATTGTTTATAGACTGTGTGTGGCACATCACTTCGGTAGGCATGATAGTAACATCTTGTTTATCCTAGGATAATCTATCCAAGTTTCATGATAAAACTATAGTAGTCGATTTGGTAATTACCCCACATATATCTGCCGATGTGGAGAACTTTTACTTTTTATATCGCTATGTTTTCCACTTCCTCTTATAACTCGACTAGGTGGAAGGCTCTTACATGTCATTCATGCTGTTGAGGATGATTATGACATATTAATTATTATTTTTTGGGCACTAAAGAGGTAAGTAGCAATATCTGGAAAGTATTTTGTTACTTTGGCTCACAATTACCTGACCATTTATTATGTAATGAAAGTATTGGGGTATAATTGAAACTATACATGCATATAATATACTCATGGTCTATCGAATATGGAATTGTACGGGGACCGATATCTACCACCATAAACAAGCACTTGACATGCTTCATATAATCTTGTTGGCTTATAATCACCTCCAGATTTAGCTTACCCATGATCAGGGTGTACATCCCGATGAATCCAATTATACATATCTTTGATGGTGTAAATATTGGTACAACATGCATTTTCTCATATGTACTTTTAAACATGCCATTTTCCAAACTGGTAGTTTCCACCATAATTATCCCATCTTCTATGTTCACAATCTTGGCCGCAATTATAATTGTATCCTCATCTGATGTCGCAACTCTGAGAAGTTTATCATCGTCAAAATTTATAATATGGTAATGGTTTCGGTAAAAGTACACCAAGGTTTGACCATAACATTGGATCCTTAAGTATTTACATGTATTTTCCTATAATATCAAATAATCCTTGAGAGCGTGTCACCCTTTGCTATTGTAAAATGGACTTGTGGGTTCAGATTTGGGTCGAAGTATTCATCAAATATGTCAAAGATATCCATTTTTCCACGACTCTCGGAAGTTTGATAACAATGACCGTTTGTTGATGCTTTACCATCACTAATTGTCGAGGCTTGGTCGTAGCTTGTCTCAGCTCGATGTTGGGATCTTTTTTGTCAAAAAGATGAAGACCCGAGTGTAATGCCCTATATTGTTGTCAAATTTCCAGTGCTTTTCTTTTTGTCTTACCTTTTCTTAGAGGTACACATCTTCTCGGGCATACAAAATTTGACTATATTTTTTTATCTTTTCGTAGATCACTCTCAATGTTTTTTTTAATTTCTGTGCAAGCCCCCATTTTTGTTCTGCTCTAACATTTCGATGTTTTTGTAATGATTACTATTGTTGTAGTTTATCATGACTTTACTATAGAATCTTTAATTTTTCTTCTTCGGCTTCATGAGAGGTTTAGAAAAAAGGCTTATATTTGAGCCACAATAAGGGGGTCATTGATATTTGACAAACGATGATTCGAAAATTAGGTGTTTAGAACCTTGGGATCTTGACATGCATAATCACATCAGATTTGATATATTTTTCCACCTAGCTAGCATATCATCAAAGTTTAAAGGATTTTTTTATGATGTTTTCATTCGAAAGTACCACAAATTTTCCTTATCTAAGATACACAGGTCATCATATCGTTGCAATCTTCTATGTTATTTTTGGTTTAACAAAGTGATGATTGTCTTCTATAATACTTTCATTTGACTGCTGATGATTTTTTCTCACCATATCATTTGAAGACCTTAGAGCTGATAAACGTGTTCCTGAATATGTTTCACAACATGTTGAAGCTTAGGGTGATACCTAGTGGAAGCTGGTTGAACCATATCAGAGCATTTCTTCGAAATTCATGGAAAATGCTCGATAGATGAGCATATTATCTCCCTCAAAGCCCGATATTTCATTTCTAAGCTGCTCAATGTAGTGCTCATGGTCTCATGTTCTATCATAATTACCCATTTTGTATTTATTGAAATTTGATGGTAAGTATCCATATAGGATCTCTAGAGACAATTGAGAATAGTTGAAGCTAAAAATTGGTTAAAGTACTCGTGTGGTGCTTATGGTATTATGGGCCGTCATACTTGTCCATTTTGTATTGATTGAGCTTCGGTGGTAACTGTCCATATAATAATTTAAAGACAGTAGAGAACAGGTCAAGCTAAATATTGGCTCAACAAAAGATAAGATTATGATATATATATATATAGGTTGTCATTCTAGCAAAATAATACGCCATTTGAGGTGGGTGGCTAGACCAAGACTGAGCTGCAAAAGGAAGACGTGGTTTTCTTGGATTGTCATGTTGTATCCTTGAAGATCTGATGAAGGTATTAGACTAGCATGTAAGATGAATGGATGATATGATGGTGGACCACTGGAGGGTTCTAGTGGTTCAAATGAACAATTGGGAAAATTGAGAAATGAATTTTGTGGCCCGGTTAACCATAGATGGAGCCAACGAATGACTTTGGTTGTGAGTTCTTCTTGTCACACTGAATGAGGATCAAATGTGAACATTATACTATTCTTATTTCTAAGATAATAAGAGGAAAATTTAATTACTCTTCCTTCAATATCAAGAACGATGGCAGCGAGAGCAATGATTTCCAGATCTGCAAGCATACTTGTGATTGAAGTATTGTGTGAAGTATCTTACATTTGAATGCTCGGTATGGGAATAGTAAATAAGTCGGTTTTGCCTGAAAATATCCAAGTAGTGGAGCCTGAGCATATGAGGTGGTATTATCTCCTTCTCCAGAGTTGTTGGCCTTTGGTGGAGGGAAAATAACAGAGCGCAAGGTTTGTCAAGGCATCGAGTTTATATCCACCAGCAGATTACGGATCATCATGATATCCATCAACTCTAACTATCTTATCTTATCCAACTAATATTAGATTTCTATAGTGGGGAGGTAGAAACCCATTAAAAGAATACTAGCTTTAAACTTATAGAAATGTAAGATATTGATATTTTGGTTTCTTTTATGAATAATTAGTAGAGACTGTGAAAGTGTTCGAATGAAGTTCCATAGATTTTTCACTTATAGGGACCTCAATTTCCCATAAACTACATCAATTCAGTGATGTGTTTTAGTGAAGGGTGTTCCCGGTTGAGGAATGGTGGTCGGAGTGATGAATATCACCGAAACGTAGGTTAAATTGTAATGCAAATATGTAATATGGTTGAAGGATAAATTACCAAATTGATGACAGAATGTGAAAGTTATGTCGGTGTTAGTTCAACAACGGTTAAATTGATGAAGATCATGGAAAAATGGAATGATGTGGTTAAAGAGTTTGTCTAAGCGAGTGAGTGAAGCATTAAGTAATGGAGAAAGTGGCCTATGAAATATGAGACATGTTGGAGGAAGAAAGTAAACGAATAGCTATGAGACGGTTGAAATCGTATACTCTAAAACATTGTATGGTTTCAACCAAAAAGGTCAAAATCTCATGTTGTTAGGTTACATCGTACAATATTTGATTTTGGTAAATTTGTATGTCATATCTCAATACCTGATTTGATCCTTTGGATTTAGACTTTAAAATTTTGCATTGGATTTTAACCATTTGGATTGAAAACTCTAATTGGTAACATGTGTAGATGTTTTGTGTAATTTTTTTTTAAAATTTGTTCAAATAAACATTAAATTTGTACTAAAAATAGTATATACTTTAACAGTAGTTTATTTGTGTTTTTCTAAACGTGGCATACATTCTTCATTTTCTACGGATTTGATTTAAGGTAAAATAGGTTTTGAATTTATTTTTATTTAAAAAAGTAAAGAATGTGTTTTGTTTGGATAAAATGGACGTTGATTAAGCTAAGCGTTTTTTTATTAAATGATGTATTTAATAAAATAAATGACAATCATTTGTAAACTAAATATGCCATTAAAAAAACTAGACAGTATTATTAAATTTGTTTGTTCTACTTATTTTATTCTTTAGCGTTTTTCTCAACATGGTCCATTTCTCTCCACTTTAATCATTTTTTTCTCTTATCTATTTTCTCGATTGTAATTTTTTTTCGTTGGGAGAAAACAGAAGAATCATTCACTAATAAATGAGAAAATTGACTATTTCTCATTTAGTTTTCTCCTTTTGGGGTTTTACGACATTTTTTCTCCTACCACCGCCATCGGTGTCAATTATTGCATTATCGGGAGTCTACAACGGTCGCAAGCATTGGTTCTTGTTGGTTTCAACGGCTTTAAGATAAGCTCATTTGTAAATTGTTTCATTTTGTTTTTGTTTTTATGATATTTTGAGAAAATATGACCAAGAGGGTGATGTAATTATTTAAATTGTGTGAGGATTTTTATGTATTTCTTATTGCTTCCATTTTAGATCTAAAGTTTTGCGTTTTTGGATATAATATGAATTTCAATTTAGGTTAGTATGATTGTTTTTATATTTCGATCGCTGGTATGGTTGTTTAGATCTATTCGTCGGTCACATTTTCTAACATTGTCCGTATTACCAGTGGCGTAACCAGGATCGAAACATAATGGTGTCCTCGACCTTATGACATTAACAACACGTGTAACAACATTAAAAACTATTTCACACCAACATGTTCTCTTACAACTGCAATTAGTGTCAATTACAATTTGTGAGCAAAACAATGCACATAATAAGCATTAGGATTGTCCTTTTAGATAATTTTTCAAACCTTCAAATCTACCACGCATGTTGCTCACCCATGATATCATTTTCCTCTAATTCTAGACATAGACAGTTTATATAAACACGACAAACTTTCAAGAGAATTGTTTTCGTGATATTGCACTAGTCTCTTAGACATGAACTATTCCAATAAATCTTTCCATAAAAAACCATTTATCATCAAGAAAATACAAAACAACAACCATTTGTTCTTTACCAGAGCAATCTCCGGATTCATCAACTAATACAGAAGAATTACTATCTCCAATTTCTTTAACAATTTTGTTAACTGTTTTATTGCACAAGCATTCACAAGCTCTTTTTGAATATCAAGAAAAACCATCTTATGATTTTTCGGAACATATTTTAGCACAACTTTTATTTTTATTGATGCAGCTAAAAAATATAATAACTCAAGAAAGTTTCCTTTATATGAAGATTTTTTGGATTCATCATGTCCATGAAATGTAAAACCACCTAGTATAAGATATTTAGCATCTATAAGTGATGCATTCAATCTCACAAGATAATCATCTTTCTCTTTATCACTTTCCTTCTTTAAAGAAGCTTCAATACTTTGCTTATACATCACAAGAGATTAGTATTTTGTCACCGCAAATTTATGCTGACTACCAACATAGATTTTTAATCTACTCTTCTTATTCCAACTTTGAAACCCTTTCTTTCTAGCAAAACTCTCTTGACTACCAGTGCCACACTCATTCTTGAATAAATAACAAGACAAACAATGGATAAAATTATTATGTTCTCTATATTCAAACCAACTTGAATATAAATCAAACCAAGATTGAAAAAATGCACGTGGTTTTCCGTTAAAATTTGTAGGAGGATGTTCCTCCTTACGGGGTTGAGTTTGACCCCTTAAAAGGTAAGCTTTTCTTACCGAGTCTTGAAGATCTGGATGAAAGCTAGAGATTGAGTCTCTTTCCCGTGGATCAACCTCCAAATGTTCCTTATTTGAAGATTGATCTTTGACTTCAGGTTGTGGATTATTGACCACCAGAACATGCGCTTCTGGAATAACAACTTCATCTTGTGTCTCTTCACAGTTAACTTCAGTAATTAAACTAGAGACATTTGTATTTGCTTTTAAATTATGATTATGATTTATGCAGGTCTAATAGTTTTTAATTTGAACTCTACATCTCTCTATCTTAAGAAAAAACATAGATCAACGATGTTAATCTTTGTAACTAGTGAATAATAACATAAGACATGTAGTAAAGCTTCAATTTTGAGACTTAATAACAACGGATCAGAATAAATACCTTAGTGTTTGAAGCTAAAAATCAGAAGAAAGCAAGAATACAATTTGCAGCTTGTAGTTAGAGTTTTCTAATTGACAGTGGAAGAACAACTAGAATAATATTGATCAATATTTTATATATAATAACAAATAAATAATATATTTACATTAAAATAATATAGATATGTTATTATATATATCTTCCTCAAATTCATTGCTTTATTAATAAAATTTGAAATTACAAGGACCTAAAGGATAGTAAGGACGTTATTACAACTGAGAAAATTTGAAATTGAAGTCTCTACCTTTGAATGAAGAACATGGGAGCTTTAGATTAAAGATTTGAAAAAACGACTCAGCTCTGGAGAGAAAAACGCCGACCTTAAGAAACAAAAACCAAAGATACCGATGAAGTCTAGCAATTGTTTAATGAGAAGGATTAGATCTTAGGTATCCAATTCCCAGGCTCTCGAGCAAAGTTATGGCTCTCAAGGGATTCAGGGAATCATCCTAGTTAAAGTTCATCATTTTCCTTTCTCTTAAAGCTTGCTTGGAGATCCAGTATGGTGCATAACAATGAGTTTTCTACATCAAATGATAAGAGGGTCTAAATACCATGTAACCTTTCCGTAAAGCAGGAGATCCACAAGGATTTTTGAGTCGGTTTCGATATCCAAATTGATTATATTCATCGAGCGACAGATTTGAAGCCCATCAAGCAGAGCTCTGCACTCAACAACGATTGTGAGATTTTCCCATAAACTCTGCCAAAGCTTAGAAGAATGTTTCCTTCATGATCTCTAACAAGGCCCCTCAACTGGATTTTCCAGAGATATTGCAAGCTCTGTCGGCGTTAAGTTTTAATCGATTAGCTTTAGGATTTTTCCATTTAAGAAATAATTAGATTCTGTTTTTTTAAGATGATTTACGCGTCCTAAGCTTAATGAAGCTTTGAAGTCCTTACCCCAGTGAGAGCTTTTGAGCAATCTTGTATTGTCTAATCCAGAAGGGATGTAAATTACATGATTAATCATGGAAGAGGAACTAGTAAGGTTCTGATGCTTCTTTTTGTTGCGAGCTTCCCAGATGACCCATGATATGATTGAGGGAAAAATCGTTTGAATGTTACATTTATTTGAGGTAGACTAAGACCAGGATCGAATGAGTTGAGTCAGAGTCATGTTTGAGAAGATATGGATCTTAAAGAAAGAACTAAAGAAAACCCAGACTGCCCAAGAATGTGGACACTGAACGAGGATGTGATAAGTTGTTTCTTTATTGTTATAGAATTGGCACTTATAAGCCAATCAGAAGTGCTTTATTTGAAGAACAGAGTCAGTAGGAATCCAGTTGAATAGATCTCTCCAAAGGAGAAACGAGCATTTCCTTGGAGGGATAGTGTCTCAGGTCTTTGAGAATAAGTTGGATATATTACCTTTCTGTTTGATATCCTTTCAAGTTTCTTTAGAGCTAAATGAACCATCTGGATAAAGTGACCAGTGGATTGTATTAGGGTTGTTGTTAAGCGAGATTTTCCTGATTTTGTCAATTTCAGTGGAGGTGGCGTTGTGATTAAGTTTATCAATGTTCCAATCTCCCGCTGTCCAGAAATTATTAAATTTTTCCCACAACCAACTTCTATCACGGTATAATTGAAATAAATTAATGGATTTTTGGAGCACCAAAGGTCTAGCCAAAATTCTATGTTCCCAAGCCCATGATTCCAATAAATATACTTATTTACAGTGTCTCTTACATTCCAAATTCTTGTCCAGATTTTAGATTTCCTAAAAGATGTTGGGGCTAAGATTGGGTGAATGTTGTTACAGTATATAGAGGAAGTAAGCTTGTCCCATAAAGTGTTCTGAGCTCTGAATATAAACCATAGCTTCAAGGAAAATATTAGTTGCACATCTTCAAGATTTATTAAATTCAGACCTCCCTTCTCATGAGGTTTGTATAATCTATCCCATTTAGACCAGGTAATGGTATGATTATTGCATTTGTTTCCCCATAGAAACTTGTTGTAAAGTCTCTCAATATTTCTGATTACAGAGTTAGGAGTGATAATGTGCTGGATCAAGAAAGTTGGGTAGGAAGAAAGAATAGTTCAGATTAACGTCAATCTACCAGCAAAGAAAATAGAGGAATTGTCCAATTCTGCAATTTTGTTCCTTATCTTTGAAATCATGTCTTCAAAATTGTTGATCATAATTGACGAGCTGATAGTTGAGCCCAGATATTTAAATGGTAGATTAATATGTTTAAACCCTAGAATCTTTTCTACTGAATGAATTCTATAAATCGGTATGTTAGTTGGAACAATGATCTTTGATTTGTTATTGTTAATGAACTGGCCTGGAACTCTTTTATAATGATTTAGGAATTGCTTTTTCTGATTGATGGAGGAGACTGCTCTATTGTTAAATATCATAAATTCATCAACGAACGCTAGACAAGCTATGTTGAGATTGCCTCTGGATTTGAATTTTGAAATATGGTTGACCTCAGAAATATTCTTTACCCCTCTGATTAAGTATTCCTCAGCCAAGAGACTAGGAGATAGTGGGTCTCCCTGTCTCAGACCCTGAGTGTTGCTGAAATACCCCTTCATTTCCCCGTTAATGATGATTCATGAATCGATCTTGCTTATGCATTTATTCACCAAAGATAAAACGTTAGTATTAAACCCAAATGAAGAGAGAATTTCTAAGAGAAACCTGTGGTTTATCCTATCAAAGGCTTTGGTATGTCAGTCTTGAGAATCATATTACTTCCCGTAGTTCTAGAGTTGAGGTCTTGACTAAGCTCTTGGGCTATCAAGATGGTTTCATGAATACTCCTGCCTCTCACGGATGCACCTTGCTCTTGAGAGACTAGATTTGGCAGAATAGCAGCTAGTCTATTGTTGATAATTCTAGCGATGGTTCTGCTCAACATTGTAGTTAGATTTATGGATCTGAACTCCTGCCATGTATTAAGGTGAGCAGTCTTGGGAATTAGACAAATGACTGTGGCTTGAATACTAGTTGGCAGATGATAGCCTTTGAAAAAACCCTGGATTGCTTCACATAGGTCCTTGGAGATGATGGGCCAACAAACTTTATAGAATTCACCATCAAAACCTTCTGGACCTGCCGCACAAACTAAGCTAAGAGAGTTAATAATACCATATATTTCATTCTTTTCAAGAATAACCAGCAATTTTAAGTTATCATCATCTTTGACCACCTTAGGGATACGATTTCTTAGATTATTAGTATCATTATCACTCATACTAACAGACAATAGAGATATAAAATAGTTCATAGCAGAGTTTTTGATATCCTCATGAGATTCAAGCCATTGGTCACCATCCCGAATTCTGTCAATCCTGTTCTTCTTAGCCTTTTTGACAAAATTATGGTATGAAGTAGTGCCCATATCGTTGTTCTTCAACCACAAAGAGTGAGAGTTTTGTCTCCAATAAACTTCTTCTCTATCAAGTAATGATAGATGAGAATTCCTAGCCTCTTCAAGAAGACTTTTGTCCTTAGGAGAATGAGAGATTTGATAGATAGACTCTCTGAAGTTGATTTTTTCCTCATCATTCTTTATAGCATCAAAAACACTACCAAAAACCTTCTTGTTCCAGTCTCTCAAGTCAGCTTTTAGTCTTTTTTTACTTGAACCAGAATCTTTGAAGGGGGTTCCCATCAATTTCCTCAGCCCAACTCTTTCAAAAAATCTCCATAAAACCAGGGTACATTACCCACATATTTAAGAATTTGAATGAGGATTTAATTTTCTCAAGGTTAGATGAAATAGAGATAAAGATAGGTGAGTAATCTGAACAATCTCTTGCCAGGTGATTAATAGAATTATTATCAAAGTAATTCATCCAGTAAGAATTGAAGATAATCTTGTCTAGCCATTTCCAATTCCTGCCAGTAGACCAAGTAAACCTAGAGCCAAAAAATCTAGCATCCTGAAGTTTACAATCTATGATAGCATTTTTGAAATCTTCAATGCTTCTCAGGTTAATAGATGTATTGGATAGATGTTCTTAAATGTTTGTAGTAGTGTTGAAATCCTCAAATATGATCCATTCTTTTGATGGATCATCAATAGACCTAAGGGTATCCCAAAGAGACATTTTATGATCCCTTCTACATTTAGTATAAATTATGGATACTCTGAAATTTTTGTCAAAGGTGGAATGATGAATATTTAAGTGCAGTATTTGATCATCATTTAGTAACACCTCCACCTTGAAATCATGATGCCACATGACCCATATTTTGTTGCTAATATTACAAGTAAAGCAACTGAATTTCAGTTTCTGAGATATCATTTGAAGATTGGAAAGATGGATCATGGGTTCTTGAATGGCTATGAAACTTGGTTTAATAGACTTGATTAGAGATTTCGGCCTCTTCATTGTGTTTTTGTTCACTAACCCTCTAACGTTCCAGTTTAGAATGGAAACAATTATTTGATGGATGGAGAGGTTTTGTGGCTCTCTTGAACTTGATCAGTTTAGATGGAGTTGGACCAATTGTATTCCAGCTTTTGATTTTCTTATTTTTCTTTGTTTCAATCTTTTTACATTTTATTTATTTTTGATTCCATGGACAGGAGATCTAGGAAGGCTACCAATATTCTCTTTGAATATAGATATGGTACCATCATGAGGCCGTTGCACATCAAAAAAGGATTTCTAGTCTATTGTTCGTAAAACCTCGATGATTTTTGAGTCTTTGGGTATGGATATGGAGCTTGAGTCATTGGTTCTTGAAGATGTTTCTTGCTTATCAGGGGTTGAGCTAACATTTCCCAGGCCAGTCTTTAAATAACTTTCTTTTGCAGAATCAACATTGTTAGTTATATAGTCCTCTTTATGATCAGTAGTATCATCATTGTCGACTATAATAGATTTCAGTTTATGAGTGGTTTCAATCACTGCTTTAGGATTATGAGGTAATTAGTTCATAATAACATTGCTTTGTGAAGTTAAAACTTTTTTTCAGTCCGCTTTAGAATGACCAATGTGAGAGAAAATGTTACAGTAATTATGATGATCATCATAGACAATCTTGATCCAGAGACTATCTTCTTTACCAAATTTTATCAAAAACTTTGGATTAGAGGCTTATAAATATCTATTTCCATTCAGATTCTGCAACAATTTTGCCTCGCTCTATTGACTGAAGAGACCCAGATTCTGAGAGGGGAACCAATAGCTTTAGCAATTTCACTTATTGTAGTTTGTTGAACATAAATTCTGGAAGGTTAGGAAGGGTATCCCAGACTGGGATGAAAGGACATTCTTGGTTTGGATTGAATTGGGGAGTCCATTTCAAAAGTCTCATGGTTTTGTTACCAACAGCCCAAACGTTTATGTGCCATAGTTTTTTGAAATCCTCCTGATTGTCAAATTTAATAAAGATGTGTTTGTAGTCCCATATCGAGAGATTATAATAACCATAAAATTTGAATTTCTCCATAAAGTTCCTGATTATGTCCAGCGAAGGTTTGCCAGTTGCAAACTTTCCTATCAACGTGTGCTTTGAGAGTCTAATCAGAGTTTCTTTATCTTTGGTCTCAAAATTAATAAATGAATGATCATTGTTATAAAAGATGGATACATTATTGTGCTGAAAATCTTGCATCTTTGGTTTCAGCATATCTGCATATGAAGGATAAGGAATAAGAGGTTCCGTGGTTTTTGAGTTTTCTTTGTTTGATTCTTCAAATGCACGATTGTTTTTAAAATTGGCGTTGTCTCCAACCATTGTGAAAGAAATATTTTCGTTCCTTGAAGGATCAGATCGAGAAGAACCTTGTGAAGGCTTCATCATAATCAAACGAAGCCAAATTTCCCGACAAAGATCATGTTGTGTGAATCGAGTTATTTGGGGTGTGATTTCGCCTTCCTCCATGTAAATGAATCAATTACTTGAGAAGAGAGAAAGCTTCCATTAAAGGCAGAATCAAGATTTCAAGTCTCTATTCTTGGAGAGAAAGTACAGAGCATTAAAAAAGAGAGTTAACAATCTGGATCCTGAAAGAAGCTATATATATATAGAATAAAATAAATGATAAAAATACTAAAAAGTAATTATAAAGATAAATATAGTGAATATCCATTGCTGAGTTTTGAACCCATTATGGGTTTGTCCGCCAACAAGACTAATGGGAGGTGTTATTAGTGTATTGAATATACTCATTTTCCAGTTTAAGTGTGGTTTTAGAAAAAGCTCAATATTCCTATTTAAGTGTGGTTCTCTTACATCGATGTATCTTTAACATATTTTGACCAATTAAAATAAAAAGAATTCATTAGGTGTAATAATATTTAAGGAAAGACAAACCAAATTCGGTTAATTTTTGCTTTTAAAAAAAATGGAATTATGATTAAGTTTATTAATATACGTGTTCACACCTTAAACCTTAAACCACGATTATAAAAGAACATAGAGAGGTTTTTAGAACCCACAGGCCGGCCACCTGGCTCCGCCTACGGATTTATTTTTTTACTCTGTATTGTGTCCCTACATTCTTTTGAACGACTACGCTGGTTTTATTCTTTCATACGGCAATTTTGTCTTTTCTTTTATCAGATAATTTTTTTTATGTCTAATTAAGCTAGATTTGTTAGATTTTTGTAAACAAATATATTTGATTATATTTTAATAATTTATCCGTCCTAATCTTGTAAAACATCTTTTAATATTTATATAATATTTTAAAATATAAAAAAAAGTTATATACGATTAAAGATAAGACAATAAAATCACACCCAAAATATTAAAATTTTAAATATATATAACCAAAACTTTTATTTTGGTCTGGATAGTGCAATCATCAAATACAATATGTTAGCAAAGACATGTTTATCATTCGTAGAGATGACAATTTAATCTGAAACTGTGGGTATCCGAACCGAACTGATCCAGCAGAGTGGGTTATCCAGAAATAGAAAACAAAACGGGACGGATTGTGATTTTTTTAATTACCCGTTCGGGTTCGGTTCGGGCTTCGGTTTAGCATATTATACCGCGGGTATCCGCCCCGAACCAACCCCGATACCCATGTTAAAAAATAATAAATGCATTTTTTTTAAAATATTATCCTAACCCAATAGAAAATACTAGCACATGAACCCACTAAAAACCTATAAACTTTATTCTTTTCTTATTGTCGGTCTCATTTTATTGACGCCCTTTTCATTCTCACTTCAAAAAACCTTAAAATATTAAAAAAAATTCTTTATCTCATTTTCTTCTATAAAAAATTTTCTTCTATAAAAAATTTTCTTCTATAATTTTTTTTCTTCAGAATTTGTGGATAAATATATATTTTGTTTGGATTATAGAAAGTTTAATTATTGCTTAAG
Organism: Limnanthes douglasii subsp. nivea; assembly: GCA_036936605.1. NCBI lineage: Eukaryota > Viridiplantae > Streptophyta > Magnoliopsida > Brassicales > Limnanthaceae > Limnanthes > Limnanthes douglasii. The sequence goes on along the minus strand of JAUPFV010000004.1, from coordinate 171,347,853 downwards.
ATAATATATATTTCTCTCTATCATTGTCATTCTAAGTATCATTTTCTATAATAAAAAATTGCAGGGTTAATGGATAATATATATTTCGTTTGACATACAGTAAGTTTGATTCTTGTTTAACATAAAAATATATTTTCGTTTGGAATACATCCTAAAATAGTAAAGGATTTTCTCTATTGTCAATCTCACTTTCTATATAAAAAATTGACTTTCAATATAAAAAAATTGTAGGATTGGTTTCTATATAAAAAAATTGACTTTCTATAAAAACAAATTACAAGATTGGTGAGGATAATATATATTTTGTTTGGAATACAGTAAGTTTAATTCTTCTTTATCATATATATATATATATTAGATTTATTTTTTATCATATATATATATATATATATATATATATATATATATATATATATATCAGATTTTTTTATGATAATATATATGAGTGAATAATATTTATGTTAATTGATTTTTGTAATCTACTGTTTAATTTTTGTTTAATTTTTGTTTATGGTATATATCTATGTGATTTTTTAAAGATATATATATATATATATATATATATATATATATATATATATATATATATGATTTTTTAAAGATATATATATATATATATATATATTATGTTAATCCACTATTAGATTTTTTTGTTTATCGATTATCATATATATTTATGTTAATTTTGTTTATAATAATATATTTTCATGAATGTATAATATTTATGTTGATTGATTTCTTAATTGACTGTTCATTTTTAGATTTTTTTTAATTATATATATATAAAGATAATATATATAATATATATGATATTTTTTAAAATTATATTATTCTTTTAATATTTTTCATAAATCATATTTTATTTTATTTATTATTATTATTGACTATAATAGATTTACTACTATCTATATAAAATATTATATTCTAGTTCTCTCAGTAATTTGTTTAATTAAATATATTATTTAACACGAATAATTGAAGTTTTTCAAACCGTGTAAACGTAGTAGTTGGAAGTAACTATTAATATAATAGTGAAAAAAAAATGTCTTCTCTCTCAAGAAAACTTCAAGAAGAGAATTAGTTTCTTAACCTCTAAGAAACTTCTCCTTTCCTTTATACTGGTTCTAAGAAGAGGGTTGCCCTTCTTTGTATTTAGTTTGATTCGAGTGAAGGTTCTGAGTTTTCGTTCGAAGGTTTGGCCTTCGCAGGCGCTGCCTGTTAAAGGTCTGTGGAATGAATATGGCTTTGCAAAACAATGGTGACTTTCCTCCGTTGAATAGCACGGCTGTAGCAAGTCTTGACTCAAAGGCGGCGTTTATGGATAGGTTGTACTCTGATGTTGTAAAGAAAAAGGATGAGAATACAGAGTTTAAATCGGAAAGTGTAATTTTGTACGATGATCACAACGTGATTCGGTTCTCAAGACAGGTTAAGACTAATCTTTGTTCTCAGTCAAGGACTACCCTCATAGCCAAGTTCAATGAAGGCATCCCTAAGAGGCAGGCTTTCCAAACCTTTCTTGAATCTTTCAAGTTCAAGGGAGTGTATACTTATGTTACGATCGACTCAAGGCAGATTCTTGTTGAGTTCTCGGTGCTGGAGGATGCAGACAGACTTTGGGTGAGTAGGTTTTGGAAGGTAGATGGCAAGATGATGAGAGTTATTAAGTGGTGTCCACAAAGCACCAGAAATTTTGAGTGCCCGGTTGCTCTTCTCTGGGTTAGGTTCGAGAAGTTGCCAGAGTTTATGTATAATAGTTATGTTATACATAAACTGGCTTCTTCTCTTGGGATGGTTCATCATGTGGTGGTTCCTGATGTTAATAGGGCCAATTGGAATGCATGCTTTGCATTGATTGAAATTGATGTTTCAAGACTACTAAAGAGGAAGTTGAGTGTGGGATTTGGTGAGGGTGATGAGTTCTATATAAGTGTTAGTTATAAAAACGCACCATGTTATTGTAAGTCCTGTCACCATATTGGTCATGAATCTGATAAATGTAAAAAGAATTTAGTTATGGATTCCAAGAAAGAGCAAGAAAGTGTTGATATTATTGCAAGAAAGGTTGTACAACAAGAGTCTTTACAGGAAATGGACAAGATTGATAAAGTTACTAAGCCTACAAAGGTCCAAGATTTTGCAAATGTGTACAGGAGGAAACTTAAATCGATTATTACAGAGAAAGACAGGCCATTTGTGTCTTGTCCCTCCACAAGTGTGGTGAGCCCGGTGAAAGAGAGAACTGCCTCCAACAATGATCCTGATATCATCAGTGCACTTCAGAATCTTGAAGAGGAAGAGAACTATTTGGACAGGAACAATTTGCGGGCTTCTCTTCGTGGTGGAAAGGCTGGGAGTTATAACCCATCTCCAAGGGCAAGCTCTAATGATCCTGAGCAAGACTTTGAGTCTGTTATATCCAGGAAGATCAAATCTGCAAACAAGAATAGCAACTCAAAAAGATTGTCTATAAACTCTCTTAGAAAGAGAGAAAAGGTTCTAAAAAACTCTGCATCTGATAATGATTAAGTTTCTCAGTTGGAATGCACGTGGTGTTCATAATAATCCTACGATTGCTAGGCTTAAGTTTATCATTAAAAATGAGAATGTTAAATTGGTTACTATTCAAGAGCCCATGGCTAGGTATGATAAGGTTGAGTTGGTTGCTAGGATGATTGGGTTTGAGAATTGTTTGGCTAATACATCTAACAAAATTTGGTTGTTTTGGTCTAATGAAGTTAGTATTTCGGTTATTGATGATCATGAACAGTATTTACATGTTGAGATCAATCATGCTGCTTTCAATTGCTGTTTTACTTCTGTTTATGCTAAAAATTTGAGATTACAGAGAAAGTTGCTTTGGATCCAGCTTAGTAACATTACCTGTGATATGCCTTGGATCTTTGCTGGGGATTTCAACACCACCAGATGTCCTGAAGATCAGCTTAATTGCATGACTTATGATGGTACCATTGCTGAGGATTTCAATGACTTCATAAGGAACTGTAACCTGGAAGTGCCTGGGCACAGTGGATCTCGTTATACCTGGAGCAACAACAATGTTTGGAAAAGATTAGATTGGGTGCTTATTAATCAAAAGATGATTAATGGTTTAAGTATACAGGTTTGCCACATGGTCAGAACTTGTTCTGACCATGCCCCTCTTTTACTTTCAATTAGTAAAGTCACTTCACTTAGTTCTAATATCAAGAAGGGTTCTTTTAAATTTATCAATGCTTGGGCAAACCATCCTGATTTCATGAATTGTGTAAGTCAGAATTGGTCCAAGCATTGTAATGGTGAGGAAAACACAATCTTTTGGTATAAGCTTAAAAGATTGAAGAAGCATTTAAAAAATTGGAATTTTACAACTTTTGGAAACATTTTTAATAAAGTTAAAGAAGTTATTGTTGATGTTGAAAACTGTGAACTGATTCACCAGTATACTAAAGACAACACTTCAAAATCAAAGCTTTCTAAAGCCAATAGCATTCTCATCCTTGCATTAAAAGATGAGGAATGCTATTGGAAACAGAAATGTTTCAATTCTTGGCTAAATGATAGTGATGGGAATACAAAACTTTATCATAGATTTGTAGCCAAGAAAAGAAAGAGAAACTGTATTGATGGAATTAAAGATAAAGATATTTGGCTTACTGATCAATGTGAGATTGCTTCTTCAGCTGTAGATCACTTCAAAATGATCCTTTCCAATGAACCTGACAATAGTAACACTTTAGTGATGATGAATCTATTCTAAAAAATATTCCTAAGCTGGTTTTGGACAGGGATAATATAGAGATTACTAAGCCTACATCTAAGGAGGAAGTCAGAGCAATTATATATGGCATGAAGAACGACAGTGCCCAGGCACAGATGGGTTTAATACTTTCTTTCTTAAGCACTGTTGGAATATAATTAGTGGTGACCTTTGTACTGCTTTAAATGCTTACCTTGTTGGTAGTGATATCCCGAATGGTGTGTTTGCTACTGGGATAGTGCTGGTTCCTAAAGTGGCTAATCCAATTACCTGGAACAACTATAGACCATTAAGTATGTGCACCATTATGAAAAGATTGTTTTCTGCCCTCATTAATAGGAGAATTTCTGGTATTCTTCCCAGAATTATATCTAGAGGGCAGAGTGCATTTTTGAAAGAAAGACTTATTCATGATAACATTTTAACTATTAAGGAAATGCTTCACAACATTAGAATAAAGCCTTCTAAAGGCAATATTATCTTACAGTTACACATGACAAAGGCGTTTGACAGATTGTCTCACACCTTTGTTATTAAAACGTTAAAATGCTTTGGGTTTTCAGATGATATTGTCTCTCTGATTTACAGGCTAATTTCTAATGCAATGATATCTGTATTAATAAATGGGACTTGTTCAGGTTATTTCCCTCAGAAAACAGGATTAAGACAAGGAGATCCTTTATCTCCTTGCCTTTTTATCCTTGCTGAGGAAGCCCTCTTAAGGGGATTGGAGAATCTATATGTGTTGAATAACAAAATGCAGTACTACTTAAAGTCTGGATACATCTTACCATGTCTAGCCTTTGCAGATGATGTTATTATCTTCTCAAACAGTGCTCTATCATCCATCAAAATCCTGAGTCACCTGCTCAACCAATATCAGAAAGAGTCTGGGCAATTGATTAATAGTGAAAAGACCAAAATTATTACCTCTACTAGATACTCCAATGCCAACTCTGCCAGAATCAATGCAACATTGGGATTTAAGACTGAAAATGCTCCTTTCAGCTACCTGGGTATCACCATAGCTGCAAACAATAAAGGGAAGCATTACACTCCTCTTTTATCAAAAATTTATAACAAGATTAATGAATGGGATCTGAAGAATTTGTCTTATAGTGGCAGACTGTCACTTATAGGACATGTTCTTCATCCTATCATATTTTTCTGGATGCAAAATAGTGTAATTCCAAAAACCATTTTGAACAAAATTGAACTCTGTTTTAATAAATTTTTGTGGAGACCAAAAGTTAATGAGAGTGCAATTCATTGGGCTGGTTGGAGAAACCTTTGCAAGCCCTTTGAGGAAGGTGGTTTGAATATCAAACTTCTGTCTGATATTCAACTCACATGTGCCTATAAGCTCTGGTATTTGTTTAGAAAATGGAAGTCCATATGGTCTGAGCTAGTTTCTAATACCTATTGCAAGGACAGGCATCCACTTACTGCTAAGTGTGGTGTTAATGATTCTATAGTGTGGAAGAGTCTCTGTTCTGTTAGAGAGAATGCTGACCTTTTTATTCAGTGGAATGTAGGGAGAGGAAATGTGGATTTCTGGAGAGATTCATGGCATAAGATGGCTCCCATTATCACTGATCAAAATTCTTGGTACCTTCCAGCTAAGGTTAAGTCATTTTGGAAAGAAGACAGATGGGACTCCATTCTTACATCATTTCTTTCTCATGAGAGATATCAACACATAAGCTGTGTTAAAATCAACCATGATCAGGATGATAGTATAGAGTGAAGTCTTTCAAAAGATAAAAAATTTAACACAAAAATTACTTGGGAAAACATTAGAATTAAAAGCAACAGATTTTTTTTTTTCAAAAAAATTTGGCACAACTTTATACCAACAAAGTTCTCTTTTCTCAGCTGGAAGATACTAAAAAAATTTGTTCCTACTGATAGTGTACTCTCCAAGAAACATTTCTTTATAGTTTCTAAGTGCCAGTTTTGCTGCAACTGTGAAGATACAACTCACCTCTTCATAAGTTGCAGCTATGCCTGGCACTTATGGAACTACTATGCGGTCATGTTTAGGATTCCAGTGAGGAGGTTTATGAGTCTGAGGCACATGTTTCTCATTTGGTTCAGTTCAACTAGCAGTAAATTTCATGTTACCCATATTGTGCCTCAAGTGATAATATGGACAATATGGTATAACAGAAATCACTGCAAGTTTGGTAAACCTAGTGATAGCTTCTATAATGCAGTGTGCAGAATTAATCGATTTATTCTGGGTTTGGACTCTAAGCTAAAAACTAAACACTGGGTGAATGTTATAGATGCAGGTGCTAAGATTAGTGTTATTTCTATTAGTCAGAGGAAGGCAACTTACCGGACGTGGAAGGCTCCTGCTCAGGGAAGACTGAAAATCAATACAGATGGTGCCTGCTGTTACACCGGTGAAGCTACTGGAGGACTCATTGTTCGTGACGATCTGGGGAATTGTATCGAAGGAGTTGGTTTCCTTTTCGGTAAGCTTAGCCCCCTTCAAGCTGAAAGGAGAGATTTAATGGAGGCTCTTCTCTTATGTAACAGAAGAGGGTGGAGCAACGTGGACATCGAGTCGGACTGCTTGACTCTGGTTAGCAGCCTATCCTCCGGTGATGTGATGAACCGTTACAGGGATGAGATTTGCAGTGCACTGATTCGCCCGTCCATGAAAATCAGCCACATTTCCAGATCGGAAAATGTAGCGGCTGATTGGATTTCGAAGTGGACTCTTGAGGAGAAGAGGAATCGTTCCTTTGCAAGTCACGATGCTCCTAATCCACTCTGTGCGATCATTGTTCTTGAAAGTTTAGGTGTTGGGTACATAGACCCACGTTAGGCTAATTTTGGGTGCCTAAGCTTTTAAGATGGAAGTCGAATGTGTAGTTGATTGTGTGGAGGGAATGGTTTGGTGAGCTGACTTTGGAGATTTTAGTTGATTGAGATCTAGGGATTGTTTGTGGCTGTGGAGTGTTTGTGTGAAAGGGAGAAGACATTGAGGTCTGATGGAATTAGGGTTCCAATTAGGGCTTAGTGGTTCGATTCAGGGCTAATTTTTAGTCCTGTGTCTGTTTGCCTTGATTTGTGCCTTTGTTTTTTCTTTTTTGCCCTGTTTGTTTGGGTCCTTTATTGTTGGACATATATTTTTAGTTAATTCATTGAATTTTTGCCAAAAAAAAGAAGTAACTATTAATATATATATATATTTAGGGTGGAGCTATTTGTTCCATCACATTTTTTATTTCTTCCGTATTTCAAATTGAAAAAAAAAACTTATCAATTGCTTTTACTATCTTGATTCCATTAACCATTATGAAACCTTAATATCAACAAACATATGATTTGGCCAAATTAAATCCAACATATATCATTTAACTTCTAAAATTAAACTCTAAAAAAAACTTCAAATTTTTTAAAGATTACTCATGGAAGAGGAAAAACACCCAAACTAAAGATTTAACACCGGAGAACATTACCTAATCAACCAACAAGATAATTTAATCTTGTTTTTTAGTTTTACATTCATGTAACTTGAGAATCTCTCTTAAAAAAACATATTTTCGAAAATCCCGTTTTGTGCAGGTTTCAGCGGAAAACAACTAATTCTGAGACAGCATCTCGGAATTAGGTGCGTTTTTTTATATAAAAAACACCTGATTCCGATGCCGTCTCGGAATTATGTGTATTTCATCTGTTTTAATAAACAATGGTGCATTTTTAAGTGTTGTTGTTTTTTTTAAATAACGAATGATTTCTACCTTAGACGAATTCGAGAGAGACTGCCGTTTTTTTGTTAATATGAAAAGAGAAATCGAGTAGCTGGCTATGCTTTGTTGTTTTTCAAGATTAGAAGATAAATCTTGAAGAGGATACCTTCTCTATAGTGGCTAGGCTAGGGTTAGGGTTTATGAGGAATTGATGTGAGAAGCTAATAGGACTAGTTGGGTGTGTATAAGTAAATATGATGGAGATATTTGGGATGGTGGTAGAAATCGATAGAGTTGCTGGTGAATCAATGAGTTTGGAATAAAAATAAAGAAAATGGTAAATATGTTATTTCCTTTATGGAGAAAATAACAAAGTGAACAAATAAAAAATTTGATGGAGGAAATAGCTTCACCGTTAAATTTATTGTATGATTTTTAAATTTATTTTTGGGTTTGATATATATTCAAATTAGGTTCGCATTCTGTTCTGATTTTCGGGTTCGGTTTGGATATTCCCAACGGATTTCATTCACTGGTATCGCGCAGATAACCTGAACCAACAGATTCAGATATGGTATTAAAATTAATTGCCCATAACATTTCGGGACGGATTCGGATTTTTAATTTTTACTACAGGGCGCCGTCCCTAATCATTTGGCCTGCGACTTAATAATAACCTTTTGCATAGACGTTTAAAAATCATTTTTATTCTAAATTGAAATTCTTATCCTTTCTTTTTATAATTTATGTTCTAAATTTCCAAACGAAAGCGTTGTACCATCAAATCCATTTTTTATGATTTCTCCATAATTTATCTACATAGAACAAACAAGAAAAAGAGTTAGTAACAGTCTAAAGACCATGAA